>CAOLHI010000689.1:0-545984 GCA_948474755.1 Ctenosaura bakeri
GGATTACAATTATTGATATTTCCTATATTTGTTATACCACGTATCGCAGTAAAATGTTAATAATCTATGATTTGTTAGTTCCTGCTATATATCTCTACTTTACTTGTTACATGATATTTCCTTAACTGTTAACTGTATAATAATTGTTATCATGACAAATGTATACCCTCTGTCAACCCTCAACCCAAATCTGTAACAATCTTCCATTCTTTGTTAATATCCACATCTGATTTCCCTTTCAATCTTTGTGTAAGTATGTCCGCATTTCTGTTTTCCATAAAAGCTGTCCACCACTGTTCCAAAGTAGGTGTAGTTTCATTTTTCCAAAGTCGTGCATATTCAATACGGGCCGTCATCACCATGTACAATATAATTCTCCAATGTCTCTTAACTGGCTTTCCATCTAATGTATGTGTCATATTTAACAGGTAAAATTCGGGTGTCATCCCAAATTGAATCTTCAAAATTGAACTTATTTTCTTATGTATTTCTTTCCAGTATTTTTGTGCTCTAGGACATGACCACCACATATGAAATAGCGTACCAGAGTTCTCTTGACATTTCCAACATTGGTCTGTACCTGTCCTATAAATTGTCTTTAATTTTTCTGGTGTCATGTACCATCTATGAAATAGTTTATAGTAATTTTCTTTTAAATTTTGGGCAGCAGTAAATTTCTGTGTACGTTACCAGCTCTGTTCCCACCATTCTAACTGTATTGAGTGTCCAACATTTTGTGCCCATTGTATCATTGCAGCTTTAACTGTCTCTTCCTCTATATGCTTCTAGTGAAGAATGTAAATTTTGTCTCTTTCATTTTCAACTGCCTTGTACAAAATGCCATAAAATTGTGCAAAACAAGAAAGTTGGTGGCTTTCACCAACCTATACATGTCTACTCAGATAAGTCTCATCAAATTTCTTCACTACCAGATAAGAAGGTATGAACTGCAGCCAATTGGTGTGTTCCACATTGGTGCAAACTTGGACTATGGTCACGCATACAAGTCATTTTTATCCCACTGAAGTCAATGGGGGATATGTACAGCTTGAAGCACACAGGACAGTAGCTCTGAAGTACACAGGCATAAGAACATCTGGAGGATATTGTTTTTTAGGGGTGCATAAAGTATTGGTGTGGTATGTTGTAAGTGCCTCATAGACTACTTAAAAAAATACACAGATATCGTGACAGTACTTTAAAATACACAATTAAAAAGATCACAACTGTGAAAAGTATGTAAAAGGTAGAAAGTTTGCCTCCAGACAACATTAGGATGGACATATACAAAAGGGCAGCATAAAGGCCAAAATTCCATACAGCTATTAAAAGTGCAGACACCCTTGTTCTGTTTTCTATCTGCCCACTCTGAACAACTTCAAAAATGGATGGGAAATACATGAGAGCCCACCACATTATTAGCCAATGAAGTGTCCAAAATGTAGACTGCAGGTCTCAAAAAATATTTTAGTTTTTAACCCCATTCTTATCTATTAAGGGGGGATTCAGTTGCTTCTGCAAAAGAAAGAGCCCCTCACCAATGGTATTACCTTTCTGTGGTGATGGGATTGGGTACACCTGGGAGGCAAGAGACAATGCTATACCAGTAGTGCTGCTGGTAGAGTCTCCCATGTCAGATAGGCTTTTGCTGAGGAGGCAGACTAAATGTGCCAAATAGCTACTGGGTGGCAGCAGTAGTGTGAGTGGGTGACACTGGCGGAGGATCTCTCAGAGACAACGGCAGTGGCACCATAGCTAATACTTGTTAGTTCTACACAGAAAGAGGTACAGTAAACCTCTTTTGAATGTCTTTTACCCAGGAATGGGTCAACCAAATCCTCACCAAGCATTCAAGATTCACTAACCCAAACCCCTGAGCAGAAATAGGCAAACCGAATCTTTCAAATCCACCAACCAAAAAATAGTTTTTTTTAAAAAAAAAGTTCTGTTTAAAAAAAGTTTTTAAAAGTTTAATTTTTTTTCTAAAGGTTGCTTTTTAAGCCCTTTTTTTAAAAAGGGATTCGAAAGATTTGAGATTCATGGATTCCCAGAACCTTCCAGGGATTCAGATCCAGATTCGGATTCAGAAAATTCTGGATTTGTCCCATCCCTACTTTACCACAAAAACTCTATGCTGAGAAAATTCAATGTGAAACAAGACATAGTGCGAGCAGATGATACTCCCAGGTTGGATGGCACTTAACGAGCTACTGGAAAAGAGCAGAGGACAAGTACGAGTAGCCCTGTGGCTAATGATGAAAGGAACTCAAACTGAAATGATGTTCAGCTGCTGATGTGCTCAGAGGTGAAAGGAAAGTCTGAAGCTGCACAGCACATATTACAGGAACATGGAATGTAAAAAGTGTGAAATGGGGAAATTAAACATAGCAAAACAAAAAGTGGAATGTATAAACATTGCAATACTTGGAGTGAGTGACCTAAAGGGGACAGGAATGGGACATTTTGAGTCAGATAACACAGTGTTTTACTCAGAAAATAAAAATCAAAGCCAAAATGGGATTGCATTAATAGTGATAACAGATGTAACAAAATCAGTCAAAGGATATAATGCAAAGTCTGACCAAATCATGTCAACAAGACTTCAAGGAACACCCATCACTATAAACATAATCCAAGTTTACGCTCCAACTGAAAAGGCAGAAGAAGAAGAAATTGAAAGATTCTGTGCTGGAGTCCAGGAGGATATTGATCACATACCAATACAGAAGTTCTTGTTAATCACAGACAAAGAGAATGCAAAAGTATGGAACAGCATAATTGAAGATTGTTGGAAAATTTGGCCTAGGATCAAGAAATGAAACAGGAAAGTAACTGACTGAATTGTGCAAGGCCAGCAATTTGTTTATCACAAACACATTCTTCAAGCAGGTGACTATAAACAGTGCACACTCCATATATGCAAGGGTTCTGTTCCAGAAACTTCCAGAAACACTGGAATTCACAAATGCTTGCATCCCACTATATTCAATGGTGGTGACATGTATGCAGATGCTTCAGTGCATCTGCACATATGTCAGTGCCATTTTAGGTATAGGGACACAACACATCACGTGAGCTGGAAATTGTGCATGCAGAGGTAGCAGGTAAGGAATGCCCACTGTACATGGTTATCACCTTATGGCCAATATGGAAATCAAAAAGACTACACAGTTGAAAGCAGAAGATGAAAAAGTGCATTCTCTCTGCAAAAACAGATCAGGAGCAAATTGTAGTAAAGACCATGCTGACATAAAACATTAGAGTAAAGCTAAAGAAGAACACCAAACCAAACATCAAGCAAAAATACAACCTGAATAACATCCCTATGGAATTTAAAGGTAACATAAAAAATGGATTAGCACTATTAAGCCTAACTGAATCCTTTTCTTTGCCAGGTCAAGCTTTATTGCACTGCTCACTTCAGACATACTGTTGCAACCCAACACTGAAAGTCTGTCTTTCTTCACCCCTCCTTCACCATCCTTCCAACGCCAATGTGTAGGGGGGCACGTCCAGTTAGACAAAAGACAAGAGGGGGCTGGGCTAGGCTCCCATAGAAAGACTTTGTAAGAAGAAGTTTCTTTGTCAGAGGCTTTGTTAATTGAGGTATGCCAGTACCTCTCCTGATGTACTGAGAAGCTTTATTGCTGGGATGGGAATGTGCATAGTCCTCTAGATGCTGCTTTGAGGACTATTTAGAACAAGGCATAGGGCAGGTGGGAGTTGGCTAGGGCTGATGGGACTGCCAATCTTGTAACATCTAGTAACATCACATATTCCCTACCCCTGCTCTGCTGCACAGCATCTCGGTAAACACATGGAAATATAAAAGGAAATGCTGATTTAAATCTGCATGGAACTATCATTACAAACTGGTGTGGACTGTGCATATTTGAGGGTGTGAATTGTATGGTCTGTAGCTCTACTTTTCACCAAGTACTAACTTTGGGTGTGTGTTGGGGCAGATATATGCATGTTTTCCCCTACAAGTATTTGGGGAAGGAAATGAGGTGGAGGAATGCACACCAAGGAATTTAGCACATTGACTAAATAAACTTCAAGGTGATTGTAGCAGTTCTGAACCCAGCTCTGCTCTCAATCAGTGATCCTATTTTATCTCCTGAATCAGAACTGGAGAAAGTGTAGCCATGCAGATGTTGTCAGAATCCAGTTCTCATCAGCACTTGCCAGTTTTCCCATTGGGGAAGGGTGAAGAGAGCAGCAGGCACCCATTGACATTTAAACGGCCACACATTCCCCCCCTTGCCCTAAAGGATTTTTTAAAAAAACTGGTTTTCTGTAGAGGGCATTTGATAGCTGGAAAGGTTTTCATCATAAGCTTCTGTGCCTTGTCACAGTATACATGAAACACCAAGAGGATAGGATTACTAGCAATGCACTGCTTAGTGGAATGAGCTACGCACATAAGCCCCAAGGCTAAGAAAATTAAGACTGGGTTTTAGCAGTCAAGACATCTCAACAGACAGCTAAAACTAGGGCTGCTGTCAAGGAGACAATTACAGATGTCATAATCTCATATAAGGTATCTCATCAAGCTCTTTCTTATGAAACCAGGGGCTTTAATGATTTCACAAGGGCTCAAAAGCAGACAGAAAAAGGCAAATGTATGTAGGAACAGAAGCTTTCCACTACTGTATGGAGTTAAAATATGACAAGAGAGAAATCACGCTAAGAGGTTATGCTTCCAGGAATGATGGCGTGTGGCACTTGTGGGAAACTATCTCTGTTGCTCACCAGCACATACTCTCATTAGGTGCATTTCATCCCACTCGCCAGACTCCTTGACACACTTCACACAGTGTGCCTCTTGTATGTAGTAGAAGACCACACACACACACAGACACACACACAGAGAGAATGCTTCTGGTTTGACTTGGGTTAGACAGCTGTGTTTACCTGTAACTGTGGTAGGGGGTTTGCAAATAGTACAGCACGCAGATAAATAGATTGGTGCTCTTTCCTCTGGCCCTGGCCCTTGTCTTTGCTTTCTTCCATTAAAAATCCTCTGCCTTGATCCTGAGACTGAAAACTAAGGCTTGGCACCACATTTTGACTTGAGTACATATCCCAGCTCTTGAGTTGCACTGTCCACAGAGCCATATACACAGCAAGCTCCCTTTGTCCTTTCCACAGTGTATCCTAAAGTGAGCTAATGCTTTCTTTCTAAGAAGCAATTCTATGACAGCTGCTGCCAATGCTTAGATTAAAGTGGTTTCAGCTAGACCAGCCTTCCGCATGTTGGTGGAACCCTCCACTTGTGTTGGACTACAGCTCCTATATGGTGGCTGGGGATAGGAGGAGTTGTCAGTAGCAGCTAATGATTTCCCTGTCAGTAGGAGAGGGAATCTGTGCTGGATTTTAGTTCAAACACTAATCAAGCTATCCAAGGTGCTGAATCTATTTTGGGGACAGAGTTCAGCCCTTGGATAACTCCTAACATTCAGACTGAAAGAAAAAGCAGATGTCTGACCCCACTGACAAGGAAGCCAGCAGCAACCACTGGGAACTGTCATCCAGCATTTCTGGCACTATTAGGTTAGCAAAGGCTGAGCTACACTCACAAGGAAGTACTAGAAACAGCAGAAAAGACATTTAGCAAATGTCCATGTCACCTCACTGATCTTAAGAGGTAGTCAGGATAGAGTCTTTGAATGCTGCAGTGTAAATTACTCACACCTCATTAACCCGTACAGACGTTACACATGATGAGGTCATATGAACACAACTACTCTGTGTCACAACATACAGCTAACTGTTTTAGTAGCCATTAGCAGGCGTGTACACTGAGGTTTGAACTAGCATACACATATTAGGGGCTGCATTATAAACATTTGTTTGTGCAAATGTATGCGGGTATGTTTTTATTTTTATTTCTTCCAAGGTGCTCAAGGTGGCATACACAGTCCCCCTCCCCTCTCTTCAGAACAGAGAGAGTGGCTGGCCCAAGCTCACCCAGTGAACTTCACAGCCAAACAGGGATTTGAATCCAGATCTCCCTTCATCCTAGTCCACTGCTCTAACTACTAAACCTCTCTCTCTGCTCCTAATTTTCCATATACGTATGCATACACACACACCCCTTGTTTTCAACCTCCCAGCTCAAGGCAGAATGCTAGAAGATGCTTGCCATGGGTGTGGCTGCTTCAGTGTACCCACAGAGAGTGAAACACAGGAACTGGCTCCCCAACCCATCTTATACGAGAACAAGCCCACAAGCTTGAGCAATAAAAACAAAGCAATCCCTGAAGAAGTTCTTGGGCTGAGCACCTGGGAGCAAGGGCCTTCCCCTGACTGGCAGCACCACATTCCTGAGCCCGCCAACACCAGTTGCTAACCCTTTCCTTACCGCCAGGCATCTTTCTCTCTTTTCTCTCTCTCTCCCTCTCCCTTTCTCTCAATCTCTCTCTCATTAATGGTCCCCACAGTCAAAAAGGAGGGAAATATTGTTTGGAGCGAGAAATCACTCAGGATCAGGAGGATCCCTGTTTTGATCCCAAAATTTTGTTGGAGACTCAAAGTAGCTAAGCTAGAAGGCTTCAGGAATTTGAATTCAACTTGTGCTTTCAAAAACATGGTGTGAAGTTGTAAATCAGCATGTCCAGGTATAGTCAAGGGAACCTACTGTTCAATGAGCATGTGTGTGTGTGTGCGCGCACGCACCTTCAAGTTGCCTGTCAGCTTATGGTGACCTCATGTATTTCATAGGGTTTTCTTATGCAAGGGATACTCAGAGGTGGTTTTGCCAGTTCCTTCCTCTGAAATATAGCCTACAACACCTGGTATTCATTGGTGGTCTCCTATCCAAGTACTAACCAGAGCTGACCCTGCTTAGCTTCCAAGATCAGACAGGATCTGACGCCTTTAGGTTATTTGGGCCACTATTGGTCAGAGTACTTGAGCTAAATGTGGGAAGCGAAGTGGGTGAAGCAAGCTTATGAAGAGGTGGAGGTGCCTTCTGCTGAACCAGCTAAGGAGTCCATCCAGCCCAGTACTGCTCTGTTCCCTCCATGGCAGCAGCAACCCAAAGGCCCTTTCCACACCTTACCATTTTCCAGCGCTGGGGTGCGGGGATCACACGAGCAGCCTCCGGCGAGAGGCTCTCATGTCCAGGGTCCTTCAGCTCCACACGAGCTGCCTGCTTGCGTGAGAGCCCTGCCTCTTCCTTCCGCAGTGCAGCCTGGGAATTTCCCAGGCTGCGCTGGGGCAGGAGCGCAACCATTTTCAGCTTCTAGCCGAAAATGAAAAGGTGTGCAATCGGCGCCTGCTAGCCCCTGGAGCATTGCACGATTGTGAGTGCGTCATGCGGATCACTCCTCACAATTGTGCGACGCTCCAGGCCCTCTTTCGCATGGAAAATGCTGTGCGAAAAGGGCCAAAGTCTCAGATCTTGGTCTTACTCAGGCTTGAATGAAACCCTTTAACCAGAAACTGCAGAGCCTGCAGTTGGATCTTCTGTATCTGTGGAAGATCCACTAGTGTATAGTTCTTTAGTTATGGGGTAGCAGAGCATGACCTGTGCCAGAGCTCACAAGTGCTCAAGCTGGCATCTGCATTGAATGCTAGAGCTCTACACTGGAATGTGCAGAAGCAAACAGATGGTAGTACCTCTGAGCAAGTGCAAAGTACATTTCCTTAATCACTCACTACAGAGAATCTACACACCTCAGTGATTAAAGTAGAAGGACAGTAGATTAGAGAAGAATATTTTTAAGTGCAATATAGGGGTTCTCCAGATTTTGCAAGACCACAATTCTTAATAGTCCTGACCAAGGCCAGAGCAAATCTGCCTTGGATCCCACATCAGGTGAAAGGTGGAATATAACATAACATAACGAATCAATCAATCATGCTGAGATGATGAGAGCAGGAGTCCTAAAAGATCTGGCTGCAGCCCTGTCTTAAAGCATATATATTATGCAAATATAGACAGGCACACATATGCAAGTGACTGACAAAGCAGACAGGTTTAACATTGTTTAGTTAAATATTTTGATTGTCGCCCGAGTCAGTTAACATGGTTTGGATTTCAAACCAGGTTCTAGGAGCCAAAGTACATAAACTTCTAGGGACACAGAAAGAATCTCAGGAAGGAGGCATTTGTTATGTAAGTGCAGGAAAGATAAATGTTGCCTTATGCTGTAATAAGAAGTCAGAAAATGGTGAGTTTTTCTGTCATAGCTGCTGGGTCTGAGATAGTCTTGAGAATCCCCAGACACACAACTCCCCTCCCCAAGTCCAACAAAGAAAATTTCAGTGTAAAGAGATGAATAACGCCAACATGAAATTAAATATATAAAGACCGATTGGTAAAGTGCACGATCATGAGATGCCCATTGAGAAAGATAGAAGTCAGGTCTCCTCAGCCTGGAAGTCAGCAAGCAGCAGATATTTAAGCCTGGTGACAGTTAATGCCTAGATGGCACCCAACAGTACATAAGGCAAATTATCCTGGCAACTGAGTTACAGCTTTAATCAAGAAGTGATTAAAATGTGTATCCCTGAGATTACTAACATAGCTGTCACAGTAACTAGTCACTTTTTTACCTTGTTTTTTAACCTTTACTTGCATTTGTTTCCAGCCCTCGTAACAACAGATGCTTAATGATCATGCTGCCTGTTTAGGTGTGTCTGAAGAGCCAACAGTTCCAAATAAAAGGAAAATGCTACTGAAGTACCAAAGAGGATAGAGTTCAAGAGAAGTCTCTCTATAGAGCACACTCCAAGAGCGTCCAGTTACTGCTACACGGAGTTAGCTGTGCTTTTTCTTATCATCACACTCAGAAAGTTCCATGTATTACATTTTTAAAATCTTTAAAGTTGAGAAAAGACAAATCAGGAGACACTTTTCATTTCCTTGAGACCTCTTCCTCACTTCAAGCCAAAAATATGTACCTAATGACTCAAATGATACCAATTACAATTTTTACAAAAGATAACTACTGCTGAAGGGTCTTTTAATGGAGTGCTGTATTCTTATCTTCATCATTATATTTTAAATGCTTTAAAACTTTTTTAAAATTAATGGTCTTTTAATGGGGTCTCTTTTCTTAAAAGTCTGCTGCTTTAGCTGCATTTCGGTTTAAACTGTATTACCAGACATCTTGGGTCTCATATTGGGAACAAGGAGGGATATAAATTAAATAAATTAATAGTTAAAAATGATCCTGTGAGCCTCTCTCCTACTCTGTATGTCACATGAAAATGTTGTTAGTGTGGGAAATAAAAAAAGTTTGTCTCCAGTGGTGAGTCTACAGTGCATTCTACCACCACCCAAAAAAAACATCATTACACCAGCCAATACAGCCAATGGAAGTGGATGTTTCATTCTGCTACTGGAGTGTGCCAGATAAGGGAAAGCTAATATATAACAGCATTTTTCAGAAACCAGGAGCCAATGTAATCCAGTGAATATGTGGTAACCTTGAAGATGGAGAATGTGGCTCTAGCCACATCTCAGGTACACCATTTTCTCCCTCAGTCTCAATGCCTAAACTATATACTGGAAATAATCAAAACTGATCTCAAAGCTTTGTTAACAACCATGGTGGCCAGAGTACCTCTGCTAGAACTTCCACTGGTGAAACCAGATCAGTGATACTGGGGCAGAAGTAACGGAAAATGGATCAATTATTTGGACATTCCTAATATAATGAAAGGCTGATGGAGTGAAGGTAGAATTTTTCCATCCTTGAACATGTGATGGACTACATATCCATTTACAAGCCATTGTTGTGCTCCTTCAGAGCATATTTTCATAGAGAGGTTAAAAAAAAAACCAGAGCATTCAAGGAGATTTGCTTTACCTGGAGGCTTCTAGGAGTCGTAATTATCACTTACGTGGTTGGAGGAAAAAATCCAGCCCCCGTACCATTTTCCTGACATAAATGACATACAATTGCATCCACCCTAAGCTGCTATTTGCCTCATTAGGGGGAAAAAGTGCAGAGGAGGTCTCAAAGCACTTGTATGCAATCTTTTGGCTTAGGTCCAAGCAAGGATTGAGTGTACAAGATGATCTGTGGTAAGGAACTATTCAAGAGGAAGACGCTTTCTGTAGAACACCCAGATGCTTCTCAGTGACTGACCAGAAAGCCAAACAGAGGTTCTCTGTGAATAGTTGCACAATGTTTAGTGCTGTAACCCAGGTCAATTTGCCCTTGGCAGAACAGGATGCATCTGTAAATAAAAATACTCTTCAGATGAAAACCATACAAGACATCCCAGGTCCCACTCTCAATCCTGAAATATCATAAACCCAACTCTTTCTCTCAAAGCTAGGAAAAGCAACTGGACTAAGGCCTCCAGTACTATTAGGTCCTCTAGTCCAATGTTCCTCAACCTATCTCATATGGGGGACTGGCAATTGGATTTTTTCAGTGCGTCAGGGACCAGCACCATATGTAGCCAATCCACCATAATTCTTTCTTTCCTGAAAACTCTCCAGGGACTGGCAGCAACCGAAGAACCACCACTTTGAGTAGCAGTAATCTCACCAACCCACTAGATCCCTGCATAATTGCATTCTTGTGCTTCATGCCTTGACTAAATTTCCAATTTGATAAAATTTCATGGAAGTCATTTTCTTACCCTAACAATGCCCCCTCATTGGTCAAGCAGAGACTATTTCAGAAGAAATACTGAATGATGAATTTTTCACAGCTTCAAGAGAGTCATAATAATCCATACTGTGATCCAATGTTTTCTGCTTAGATATAACACTCACACTCTTTTCTTGTGGAAGAGATTCTATGCCTCCAGGAAATAAGCTGAATTTTACATTTTACAACACCTAAAATGGCAACTGGCAACCAATACTGCACACAATTCAAGGCCACATCTGTTCACAGGGGTATGGAAAATCTTTAAAATTAAAAACATTTCTACAGGTTTGTATTAAAACTGTAAAAGATCTCTTTCCCATGTCAGCTGCCTTATAAACTATATTTACAATAAATCAAATCAGAGATAGAAAAGTGGTCTTGGCATCAGTTATAAGCACCTACAGTTCTCTGGTGTAAAAAATGCAGAGGACAATAACAAGACATAGAGCTGTTTGTGAATCTCAGCTTTCCTTGTTTGTTTTTTGTTCTTAGTTCCTGTGCTGCTTCTTATTTTTTTAAAAAAATAGTTTTATGTTTTTGTTTGTTTTAATTTTTTAATGGTTTAATAATCTTTTAACATTTATATTTTGTGAATTTTAACTATGTATTTTTATCTGTTGTAAGCCACCTTGATAAGAAAACACATATGGTTAACATTCACAACTTATACATGCTAAAAAGCTGTTAAAACTATAAAAAAAGTAGAACAAAATTAATAACACAAAACATTAAAAAAAACAGCATACGAATTAGGAACAAAAAACAAACTAGGAAGAAGGCACCCTGAGATCTTAAGAGCTAAGCAGGGTCAGTCTTGGTTAGTACTTGCATGGGAGGCTGCCAACTATTAACAGGTGTTGTAGGCTATATTTCAGAGGAAGGAACTGGCAAAACCACCTCTGAGTATTCCTTGCCTAAGAAAACCTTCTGAAATTCATGGAGATGCCATAAGTCAATGGGCAGCTTGAAGGCACATACACATACAAGCCACCTTGAATCCCAAATTGGGAAGAAGGCAGGATATAAGTAAATAATAACAATGACAATAATATTAATAAGGATATGGAAGAAAAAAAATTGACATTATAATGTAAACTTATTCAATTTTGCACTTTTGAACAAATATGTGAATATGTGATTCAGTTACATCTTTTGACATTCACACTCTCTGAATTTTACAATAGAGACGTGAAATTTATAAAATACATGCGAAAATATGTATGTTGGACAAAGAGTACACAAAAATGTGTTTATTGACAGAAACACATTATATGGAAAATTGCTTGCAAACATGTGCATATTGGGTAAAATTGTGCACAGAAATGTGTACCTTAGGAGTGTGTACAAAGGTACTTAGATGTGTATGCAATGTGCATTTTTTTAAAAATCCTTAAACTTCAGGACAAACCAAACTTAAACCTAGAAAAATTAGAAACTGAAAGAAACCACAATGGAGAGATTTGTCTATCCCTGCTTTGCAGCCTGCAGATACATCAGGTTTCTCACATTATCTCTTCAGATACCGCCCAGAACATCCTAGGAAACTTGAGTTCCTTTTTATTCAAGAGGCCTGCTGCAGCTAGAATTTGATATACCAGTTTTTCCAGAGATTTATCTTGGGAAAACAGCCCAACAACGCAACCTTATCAACTTTATCACACACACACACACACACACACAGTGTGGTTCAAAAACCACAAATACAACACTGTTTTCACTATGCAAGGCAGATTATCATTTCTCCACCTTCAAAGTTTCTTCCAGCTCTCCTACTCACCACTTACAGCTTTCCATCAATTCCCGCCTGCAAAAATGTTTGATAAACAAACAGTAAAGTGTCCATTTGTTTTACAAAATTGATTTTTTAAGTTCTTGAGAATGGAAATATTTCAAGAGTTCTTAAAAACATTACTAAGAATGCACAGTTAATTATACAGTGAATCCACAGGGGAGCTACTCTGCCAATCTATGAAGTACAGAAACTAGGTCTTTCTTACAGACCTGAACAATACATGATCCTGTCAACTGCAGAAGGAAAACTACAGAAAGATACTGGAAAAGTATCCTGTTACCTCCTGCTCTACCCAGAGAAGTGGTGACCTACATGAGCAAAATCCTCCGATCTTCTCATGTTTGCCTTCAGAACATCCCCTGATATACAAGTCAGCACTACATTATCCCCCTAATGATGAAGCTGAGAGAAAGCTAGTTTTCTCCAGCCCATACCCTAGAGGACGAGTCCAGGAACGAGAATTCCAAGCCATGTCTAAATGCACTGCACAATAATACTTTCCCTGCTATTCCATTCCTGCTTTTAACCAAAGAAACAAATAAAGAGAAAAGGTTGGGGAAATCTCTGGAGGAACAAAGATCGTTCTCTCTTGTCCAGTATTCTCCAATTCCCTGCCTTCTAAATTGATCTGTCTACACCGCCCATTATCCCCAGCCAGCTCAACATTTGATGATGTTGGCTGGGACAATGGTAGCTCTAATTCAAAAAATCTGGACAGCAGCAGGTTGAAGTAGGCTAGTCTACCTTGACCCCATTTGTACTCAGACCCCACTGACGCATTAATCCACCTTGTTTCACTTTTCATACAGTCTTCAGTTTCTAAAATGTGCAGGAAGAGGACACTGGCATTCACACATTCAAGAAAACAGAGTGTTGACACATGCGTGCATCACATGTAGCCCTACCTATCCAGAGGTACAAGACATAGTGCACCTAAATAGAAAAATCGCAACTACGTCACACTCTTTCAGCCTCAGAGAAAGGCAAAGGCAAACCCATTCTGAAGAAATCTTGGCAAGAAAACAGGGAGTAGAAGAGCAGGAATCCTTTTCCCCATGGTGATGTCCTTCCAATCAAAAATGTCCCTGCCAAAGATGCTTCCCCATCCACAAAGGAAAATATACCTGGGTCCACATGCACAGAAGAACAACTCAACAGGAAAGAGAGAGGGTAGGAAAAGCTAGCCATGTTGGTCCATATATAAAACATACATACATACATACATACATACATACATACATAAAAATAAATAAATAAATATACATACATACATACACACATATACATATACATATGCACACACACATACATATAAAATGCATTTCAGTAATACCTTCATTAGGACCAATCAGAAAGCCCCTAATGTGTGCAAGCTTTTGGATTCCCCTGAACATCAGGTTAGGTGGTACAAAACACACACACACACACAACTAACAGAAGGATGAAGAAACAGAAAACTCCCAAAATCAGGCCAGATGTTGTAGCTATGAAGTCTGTACAGTAAGTTAAATGTAATTCCAAAATTGAGTTTACAGAGGGAAAGCACTAAGTACTCCCCTCAGCATTGCCACCGCTCTACCCAAATCCACGCAGACGCACACAATCAATGGCTGCACTGAGGTAAAAGCAACATCAAGTGACAGCTCGTATCACCTCAGAAATAAAGACAGAACCCAGTTATATCCCCACACATTGCAATCTCTCACCTGTCTAACATTTTCTCCTCCTTTTTTGCTTCCATTTGAAGGATCAGATAATGTGATTAAGCAGATAGTGCTGGAAAATTATGCAATAATCCCATGTTGAAATTACAACTGAGCCACAGGTTTATTTGCCACTCCTGGGCAAGATCACTGCCAAGCTAAACTATGCCCAGGACAGTTGTAAGGATGAAATATGAATAGAATGTAACCTGCCCGCAGGGCAGGGAAGGGATGTTGCTCTCAAAATAAAATACAATAAAATAAAATGTTGCATGGTTACATCATGCTAGAATGACACAAGGATGAAACTAATAATATGTTCTCAGAGTTCGTAGAGTAGGTGACATGTCCATGTTCACACATGCAGTGGAACGGGACAGTAGCTTCTGTAGCCCAATGGGTGTGGAGAGAAGAAAAAGAACAACAAATCTAGAGTGGTACCGTGACATAGAAAGGAACAAGACAAGTGCACTGTGAATATTTCAACTGGAACCATGCAACAGATGAACCTGGATGTAGTCATGGGGCATTTCTATACCTCTGACATTTTTGTGCCATGAATGTACATGTGTTTCCCTTGGGCCGTACAGAGTCTGCACCTCTTCCCATTTCTTATTAAGATACAACAGTTTTCAAGCACTCACAAATTAAGTAGTATAGGTATGTGGGGAAACACAATGTCTCCTTCCCAGGTGGTGCAATTTCCTGTTAATTACTGTTCAGAAAGCCACCTATTGGGTATTTCAAAGTCCACAGTCCTTCATTAGGATCACCCCAATACATCCATAAAATTGTGAACAGGACTCTGAAATCTCGAGACCTCTTCATCAAAGGAAATATTACAAAAAGCGCCATCTCTCTCTCTCTCTTTCTCTGAGTGTGTGTGTATGAAAGAGCAGGAATAAAAGCCCAATTTGAAGTCATGAAGTTTGCTTGGTGAGGGTCTTAGCACAGAATAGAGGAAGAGACCCAGACTTAAATGGATTAAGCCTGCACTAGGTGTCATGCGGGTTTCAGATTACACCTTGGACTGTCGGGATAAATGTGTGACTGAGTCCCCCTTCCCTTGCTTTTTGAAAATATAAACTGCAGTTGTTACTCATGCAGACTTCATGAAGCCACTTCAACTTTTGCAAATGTCTGGACTGCAAGATACAAGGGGCTTTCCCAGATTGGCTTTCAAACAGCTGAGACAGAAACAAATCCTCAAGCTCAAGAGTTTTGCTTTGAGGAAGTGGTGGAATACAGTTGCCTCTCCCAAGTCCAGACTTCTGGAACAATGGATATATCCCAGCTTCATGGGTTCCCAAATGCCAGGTTTAGGTGCTTATTCCATTCCCTTTTGGAACAAGGGACTAGATACAGGAAAGCCACTGGAGACAGAATGTACCTCTTATACACCCCCATGTTGTTTGACAAAATGAGTGGGGCAGCAGCAAAAATTAATACTATTATTTTGCTTAGTGTAGGAAAACAACTTCAGCCAGCCCTGTGGCAGGGACTGAGATATATTGGATGCTAGCCAGGGACTTTGTGTTATGGAGTCATATTTGGTGCCTGAAAGGCTACACCAGGTTTAGGTGCTGCAGACTACAAGATGGCCCAGCTGTTTCTGAGGTTGCAGGAAAAACAATGCTATTTGTGTGAGACATGTTTGCTTTACACTCACCCTACTTCACCCCATCATACCACATAATTTTGTCCCCATTTTTGGCTCTCTCTCCCTTTTGTGAAGGACTGCAAACAAGGCACCCAGTAGCCAACATGAGTCAGTGGGATATGTTACCAAGACTAGCTGAGGGCAATTTTCTGCCTGAGGTGAAGAACAAGGTGGCACTCCCCACCACCTACGCTCCAATTCTAGATCCTAAGCTGGCCGAACTGGTTGTTGAACTTCACTTTAACTGCAGTGACAAGTAAGCTTCCTCTTCTACTGCATTTGGGGGAACCAGCTAGCTTAGAACAATATACCCTCCAACATTTCTCAGATCAAAACCCGGGCATATAAAGTCAAGCAACATCAGAGCACAGTCAAGATGGAAAAGTTGTTAATGAGGAATAATACATATGATAAGAGAGGCTGCAGCAGTTTGCTTTTGTCTGATCCTACTGGGAAGGGCAACATTCTGCCCCCTCTTCTCCTCTCCCCCACTGTTCCTACTGAGTTAATTGAGTGCTAACTACGGCCAATTCCACACTAGCCTGTTATAGTGCTATGATTCCACTTTCAACATCCTATGGAATCCTGGGGTTTGCAGTTTTGGGAGGGACCGGCCGGCCCCTCCCAAAACTGCAAACTCCAAGATTCCATAGGATGTTGAAAGTGGAATCATAGCACTATAACAGGCTAGTGTGGAAATGAGCTACGTTTGCACTTTGAACTCAGTTTTCAGCAATTGAAGTAACCTGCTGGGGGGCATGGTTGGAGGAGAAAGAAACCAGGACATTTTAAAAGCAGCTGAAAAAGTGGGACAACAGAGGATTTAATCAGGATGCCCCTGCCAAATCAAGACCATTGGAGGGTATACAGCAGAATAGTGGTCCTTGGATTGATGGCACTCCCTGGCAAGATTCCAGAAAAGAAAAAAACAGTTTTGGTCAGTGGACACAAATATGGTGCCAGTACCTGGCACAATAGAAACAAAATAATTGTTGGTCTCCCACATCAGATAGCCTGAAAAGAACTGGCTTAGAGGATGCAGCATATACATTCAGCAACTTCCAACATACTGCCTCTCTCCATTCTCCAGCATTTCTGCCTGAACCAACTGCCTCACTTTGCCAAAGGGTAGGGCCAGTCCTGCACATCACTAATTAATTGACATTTTTTTTCCAAAGTCTCAAATCTGAATAGCTCAAAACCCACACCCAGCATGCTCCAGCTACTCAAAGCAAGGTAGCACCAATCATCCCAAGTCTACTGAACTTTGTGAGTGGCATCAGCACAATGTTGCCTCATGCTGCAGCATTCCCAATTTATACTGTAGAGATTACTTCACTACCACAGGTGCAATTACCAACAAATCAACTAAAGCTTTAATTGTAGAGTACGATAATCCACCACCATCACCACAGTGCCAGTTAGTTAACAGGCATGTCCACAATTAAAATACATGGGATTCCTGAAAGGCCCAGTCCTAAGCAGGCCACAAAGATCCATCATACCATTTTCTTCCTCATCTCCTCCACCTGCCCACACCTGATTTGACAAAACAGTAGGCATGATAGAGGGCTGTACTTTGTAACCAAACCATTTTGCCTTCACTGGTGAAACTACAATGGCTACCAAGCAAACAAGAAAACAACTGGAACCAACCTTGTTAGTTTAACATTTATCTGTCATTTAAACCCAGATCTTTCACAGTACAGAAGAACCCTGAATGTATTTCATTCACAGTCACGAGCACTTAAAGTCATGAGCCTGGTTAATCACCGTAATAGGGAATATTTAATAGTTTCAAAAATATGATTGAAAGACAAGAAATCTTTTGGGATGTGCCCTATTCATGAGGAACATCATTGCCCTGTCTGTCCCAAGCTGAAAGAGCACCTCTTCATTAGCTGGGTAAATCTGGAAACAGGAAGAAAGCTTTCTCTTTCTAAGGAAAACTTGTCCACCATAACTGATCTTTTGCCTGAGGGATCTCTAGTTAAGATTTCCAAGGGACCCTAAAGTTCTGTGGAACAGTTTGAAGATGGCAACCTCATTGAAATTCTTAAAACATATTTAAATAGGGAGACAGCTATTGCCACACGACAGAAAGCCAAAATTCAGTGCAGCAATGTTGTCAGACTTCTAAAAAATCTGGGAGGGAGTTTAGTCAATACCACAATAATACAGGCTTAGCTAGAACTTAAACTATGAGGGAAGTTATGAAAGACAACAAGTTTTCCTTCAGGAAAAGGAAGTTTGCCCAAAGAGTTAAAACAAAATGGAATACAAGTTTGCACAAATGATATGCAAGAAGCCCACAATGGATGGATGCAATCAATCAATCAATCAATCAGTCAGTCAAGGAGCATATCATATTATTGCTAATAACATGAATTACTAGGAGCAGAAAATCAGCTAAGAAGGTAGCTGGACAAGAAAGGAATTCTAAAGGAGAATAAGAAAATTGCAGAGAAACTGAATGAATTCTTCTCATTTATCTTCAGTCCAGAAGACACAGGATATTTAGCCATGCCAGAAATTACATTTATTTATATTTTATGTTAATATTTTGTATTCATATTTTAATGTATATTTAAATACAAATAAATATAATATATATTTATTTATATCCTATAAATAAGAGCATTGGAGAAGGTGAAACAAATAAAAGTGACAAGAACTAGATCCAATGGGCAACTTAAAAAGGCAAAAAAAATCACCAGATCCAGATGGACTCCATTTAAGAGTACTTAAATAATTTATGTGTGAAACTGCTGATCTTCTAACAAAAATATGTAATATGTCCCTAATCATGGATTTTATACTGGAGGGTGGCTGGTATAATGCCATTTTTTTAAATGGGATCTAAGGCAATGTGGAAAATTGCAGGCAAGTAAGGTTAATATAGAGGCCTAAATACCCTAAAGCCACCAGGTTCTGTCTGATCTTGGAAGTTAAGCAGGGTCAGCCCTGGTTAGTACTTGGATGGGAGACTGTTGAGGAATACTAGACAGTATAGACTATTGTAGACTATAATTCAGAGAAAGGAACTAGCAAAAGCACCTCTGAGTACTCCTTGCTTAAGAAAACTGTATGAAATTCATTGTGTTACCATAAGTTGACGGGCTACATGAAAGTGGATAGACAGACATAGTTACTGTAAGTTTTGGATAAACTGGTGAAAAGAGTCTTAAAGATAAAACTAACAAGCATACAGAAAGGCTGAGCTGTGCTCAAAAGGAATCAACATGGCTTCTGCAAAACCATTAACTTTTTAAAAATCTTTGCAGTGCAACTACATATGTGGGAAAGGATAATCTAGTAGACCCTGTTTATTTAAACCTCCCAAACAGTCATAGGATAAAGGGATAACTCTTCTTACAGATTGGTAATAGGTTAAAGAACAGAAATCACAGAAGAGGAATAAATGGCCAGATTTAATACAACAGGGACATGGAAACAGTAGAGTCTGTCAAGATTCTCTGTTGGGACTGATGCTTTTTAACTTGTTCCTAAAGTTAATTTGATGATCTGGAATCAGGACGGAAGAGTGAGCTGGCCTGGTTTGCTGAATTGTTGAAGGAGATAAAAAGAAAATAAATTGTGATGATCTCTAATAAGATCTCTCAAAATTGAGAGAATGGGCATTAAAAAGGCAGCTTGGATCAAATATAAGCACAAAGTGAGGCACCTTGGGGCAAAACATCTCAGCTTGGGATCTGAACTGGCTCTGATTGACCAAGAAAGAGATCCTGAGAATTGAGTAGATGCTGTTGTTTTGGTGTGTCTTCAAGTCATTTCTGACATATGGCAACCCTAAGGGGAAAGCATCATGGGGTATTATTGGCAGAATTTGTTCAGAGTGGGTTTGCCCTTGCTTTTCTCTGAGGCTGAGAGTGTGTGACATGCCCAAGGTCATCCAGAGGGTTTCCACAGCTGAGCAGGGATCCTAGTCCAACACTCAAACCACTATACTCACTGGCTCTCAAAGTGGGTATAGCACAATGAAAATGCTGATGATATGTGCCACTTTTGTGACAAAGTACAAGTTCCATGCTAAGCACGATTGTAAAAGGAGTACATAACAGAACTGCCAAATACAAATCTTTGGAGCAACCACCTGGAATTCTAGTTCAATTTCCAAGAAACGGCATGATGATTAGACATTAGGAAGAATGTTCTGAGACTGTATGAGCTATTCAGCAATGAAACTGGCTGCCCCAAAAGACTGAGAGCTCTCCTTTGTTAGAGGTTTTAAAGCAGAGGCTGGATGGGGACTTACTGGAGATGCTAAAGTTAGATTTCCTGCATCAGCAAAGAATCGGACCACATGACCTCTGAGGTTTCTGATTCTGTGACATGGGCCTGCATGGAAGTCACAAACTTCAGGCAGGGACAGTCCTGATTAATCCGATGTTGTCCTACTTTTTCAACTGCTTCTATGAAGTCTCAGTTTCTCTCTCCTCCTTTCATGTTCCTTCTCTGTCTTTGGGCTACTTTAATTTCTGAAAGCTGAGTTAAAGGTGTAAAAGTAGTTTGCACTCAGTTTAACTCAGCAGGAAGGACAGGAGAAGATGGGCAGAATCTTGCCCTTCCCAGGAGACTTAGGCAAAAGCAAGGTGCTGCAGCCTCCCCTAGCTTGTCTATCGTTCTTCACTAATAACTTTTGCCATCTTGACCACATTGAGATGTTGCTGAACCACACCTGTCCCAGTTTTCATCTGTAAAATGTTGTAAGGTATGGGAAGTCCTAACATTTGGTTCCAGAATGTGTGGTGGCAACAGACTCCCTTGCTCTGCCAGTGTGGCTAAAGTTGTCAAGTGGCACAGGGAAAACTTTCCATACCTGTCCTACCTTCTTCCCTTCATCACTGAGCTGAAGCCCTGACAACAGTTTCCAGAGCAAAACCCTGATGAGCCATACAGTCAGGGCTTGGAGTCGGTGCTAAGAGAGAAAACAGGGTCTCTTGGTTTTGTTATTTCCACAACCCCAACTCACCCCCATCTGCAGTCTTCCAAAATCTTGCAGTCTATGTTTTTTATCAAGCTTTCACATTTGAGGGACTTTATTTGAGGAGGGGAAAAAGAAAATAAGTATGTGGAGTGAAGAGGGGGGAATTTAGCTTCAACCCTCCTTCCCCTTGGCCTCCTGGCTCCAGCCTGCGAACAAAGCCCCCATTTACTGCCTGAATATCACACTTATGTTTAAGGTATTTCCACCAGAAAGACAGAAGAGGGGGGGGGAAATCCCAAACCTTTTTCCATGACCGAATTAGCTCACGTTTTTTATGACTAGCAAGCTGAGGCCTGTCTTGCAGACGGCAAGGCAGGAAAGTCTGAGCAAGCCTTGTCACACCTCCCCCCCAACCTCGCACCCCTCATTCCCCTAGCATTGGGAGGGGAGGGGAAATTTCAGCATAGGCATCTGGTTTAGCAGACCCCCACCCCATCCCACCCTGATTCAAGCCAAGCCAGATTGTATGGTGGAGACAGACAGGCAAGAAAACTTTGAAAGAGAATGGGATGGGATGAGCAACAATCTGGGCGAGAAAGCCTTGAAATAATGGAGCACAGAAAATATTGGAACAGAACATGAAGCAGTGCACCGTGACTCTGGCTAGAATGGGACCTCTGAGTATGAATGCACCCTGGTCCCAGTGCCCATGTGTGGGCATGCCTGGTCTGACATGTGGGCTAGCTTTCCTGGCAAATTTTTGTAAACCCCCAAACTTACTCCATTTTGGATTATGGAGGTTCTCAACTTGATGTTTGTTCACCTCCCATTCCAAGAGATCCTGCATGTCCTCCAGCATTTCACAGACAAAAAACAGGACACGTGTGGCCAAGCAATGTTGGGTGTGTGATCAAGATGGCAAAATTTATTAAGGAGGAAGAAGAGACAAGGTAGCAGAGGCTGCAGCAGTTTGCTTTTGCCTGAGTCTCCTGAGAAGGGGACCTTTTTAGTTAACTGCGTACAAATTATTGGTGTACCGTGAACTCATTTTGCACCAACTGAAGTAAGCTGAGGATGGAGGATGAAAGTGGGGAAAAGGATAGAGAAACTGGACATTTTAAAAGCAGCTGAAAAAGTGGGATGACAGACAGCTGGAGTGTATGATCTAATGATTTCTGGAACCATTCTTGCTTTCCAACACTAACATTGTCCAATTATCCCAGCTGTCCAATATATATGCTGCTATATACACCCTATGGGGAAACAAACAGGTACCTATAGTGTATTCCAGTGTTGAAATCTGTTCCACAACCCCCTGATGATGCAAGAGATCACTGCATATCATGAAGCAAGCACTTCAGACTGCACAATCTGCTTCTGACTTGCAGCTTCTCTGGAAAAAAGTAAGAAAAAGAGATAACTACTCCTCATTAAGAACCATCCCAAAGGAACCAGGAAATATTTATTCTTTTTTCCCAGTAGTCAGGACTCTACAACTGATGTCTAACCCCATCCACAGTAACAAAAGAGAAACACAAAAATAGTAATTGTGGTTCGTGAAGAACTTTGTGTCCTCCTGTGCTCAAGCAACTCCCTGCTAGTGGAGGAAAACAAACCTGAAAAAAATGAACTCACAGCCCCTACGTTCATATTCTAAATATTCTCAGGGAGAAGGGAAAAAAATCTGATATCTGTGGTATACAGGAAGCCCCTCACCTTTTGACACCTGATGTCTCACTCTTTTGACAGTTCCTAATTAAAGACAAGTTCCATTAATTTGATGGGGACTCTGTTCTTTCGTCAGTTCTTCTTGCCTACACTCACCTATGCCTGCTGCTTGCAAAGTGAGCTGGAGGGGGCGCTAAACCAGCTGAAAGACTTTGCAAGCAGCGCACGTGTGGTCAGCCCCAAGTGAGCCTCAGTAAGTCTTTCGTGCTCCCTACAGAACACTACATGGGTTCCAAATTCCAACCAATTCCATTTTCTGACAGTGCTCCAGTTCCTAACCTGTCAGATAAGTGGGGGAAGCCTGTACCATTAAATGTAAGTTTCTAGCCCTCATGGAAAAAAGCAACACAAAAAGTGAGGGTGAAGAAGGGACAAATGAGATACATTTTCAGACTTCCTTTCTCTTGAAACTTTTATTGAAAGCAGCTGGAGAAGGGAAGGCGTTTAGCTTGGGAACATGACACTAGAGGGTATTTTTAACCTCTTCTCCTCCCCACTATTGTTTTCCTGATTAAAACCATCCACTCCACATGCTATTTGCCTAGTTAGGAATACATGGATCCCTATGGGCCCTACCCACCTTTCATATCCCCATTATCTTTCCTCATGTGTGAAAGAGTCTCTCAGCTGTGACAATTTCATCTAAGAACTACCTTGTTAGTTGGCCCTTAGAAATACAGATCAAATTCTCACTTTCTGTCAACAGTACTGGAAAAGGTCACTCATTTCAAGCTGAGTGCCTCTTTTGCCCTTTAAGGGCAGATATGCCAACCTCTCCCAAGTAAAAAGAAACAAGGCAGAAGTCACGACAACACAGAACCTGGGCTAGTCAGTGTTTGGAGAACTTACGTTCTGAACTACAGCTCCCAGCCATCATAGCCACTGAGTGTTCTGGAGTCTACTTGGCCAAGAGTTTGGGAGTTGTAGTCCCCCCCAAATAATTTTTTCCCCAAAATCTTCCCAGCTCATCTTTCACAGCAGGTGTGGGCCCAGTCAGCCAAGCAAAGAGGCTGGTATGGCAAGTTCCAAATTTACATCAGGGTCAAACAAGGGATTTCACAGGCCATCCGGGATATGAGCGGGCTCACCCAGCATGTGTGGGTGAGCACTCTTCCCTCTCCCTTGGGCTTGCGTCCAAGAGAAGGCATGGAAACAGGAGGTGCCAGTCCGGTGGCTTTGGAAGCCAAGAGGGTGGTGTCCAACGCCTCAAGGGAAGCAAGGTTGTTTTGCTGATTATTCCCAAGTCAAGATTTGCATGGCTCACAGGGTTCACAGGGTTGCCTGAATCTCCCAGCCTCATGCCCGCACTTCCCAGAAATGTTACTCTGGCAGAGGAAACCTCAGCCCCCCCTCTCTTACATACACACACACTCCATCTTAGAATTCTTCTCCCACTCGCTCCCCAAACCATACAATACTCTCTGCCACCTCCTGTTTGGCTGGATTTGAACCAGAAATGTCAAAGCCAACACCCAGCTCCAAACCCCTACTTTTTAGGACAACTGGCAATGCAGCATTCACACCATCCTATCAAGAGGTGTTGTGCTCACAGGCCCTGGGGGCATGGAGGGAGGTGAGTCAGGGCTGGGACACCATGGGGAAGTGAGAGTTGGCGTGTGAACTAGGCAATCCTGCGTGGATGTGGGTGGCAAGAGGAGAGAGGTGGGGCCACAGCTGGACTGTAGAACAACCTTGCCTGTATTGAGCTGGGGTGGGAGGGAATGAGCATGTTACTTGACTGTGTGAGGCACACAATACAGCAGTGCACATCTTCACTCACCCTTATTGTAGGGCAAGAGGTAACCCCACTGCAACTCTCTGTAGCCTCCATGTTAAATTTCTTCATACATACATGCCATTTTATCTGCTGGTGTGCATATGCGACCATGCACTACAGCAGTTATTGTTAATGAGCTAAATGACCACTAGTTCATGAACAAAGTTTCAAACAGGGTAGCTAGATCTCAGGGCCTGACCATGAATATCCAGTTTTCATCTCCAGGCAGGAAGCAAAGGAGCAAATTTTCCAATTTTTTGAGGCGGGGGAACTCATCTTTGGGCAAAAGGAAAGGACTTTGTGCAAGTCTCCATGTCAACAAGCAGGGCAGCAGCTTGCAACAATCTGCAAGGCTTGATATGTTGTTGCAATATAGTCTCCAGGAAGATGTATATATTTATTTAGTTGGCTTCCTCCTTCTCCCCCAGTTGTCGTAGCACCAGAACACACCCTCTGCTCTACCCTGCATCCACCTTCTGGCTCAAAGCAAGTAGGCGAGATTAAAGGTTCCTTATCCTATCTCCCTGGAGAAGTGACATTTCACCTTAAAGTTTCTGTATTAATTTCCGAACAAGATCATATTCTCTTTGTGTGTGTGTTTGAATGACCAGCTGTTAGCAACTGTGGTTCATAGTTAATGCATGACACTTAATGACATCACCAGGGACCATCCCTAGATTTCCAATTTTAGGCTGGAAATCTCAGTGTTTGGGACAATATTGAACTGGCAACTCTAGTTTCAAATTGTAAGGAAAGAGTGCCATACACACAAATCATTACTACCATTATAATGCCATCTAAGCCATTAGCCTTTCATAAAATTATATCCACTGTCATGCCACTCTTCAGCTCTAGCTTAGAAGAAGAAGCTCCTTTATGCAGATTTTGGCCAGAGCTAGTCAAGTAAGGAAGCCACTTCAGGCAGCAGATCATGGGTGCCAGGAAAGGACAGCAAATTGTTAGTTGTCTAATTTGTTAACTGACTGCTAGGAAGGGCCCTTGTGTGATTTTCTGCCTTGTGCAAAAATAACTTGGCTGGTTTTAGGTACTACGTACTTTGACTTGAGTGGGTGGAAGGCACCCCTTGCTACTCCATTTCACGCAGCAAAATATCTTAGGCCAACCCTGTACAAGGAGACTGGTTGGAGACAATGTGCTTCCAGCTGGAAACTTTATCCAGATGTTGTTGGGTCTTTATGTGCTGAATGAGCATCTGCCTTACTGGTTTAAAGAATTTCTATCCTTGTCTAGCTTATCTGCCTTCCAGCTGAGGAACCCAGATAACTGTACTTCTATAAAGGCACTAGAAATTCGGGAAAGATGATTTAGCACTTTTACAAAACTACTAATGCGCACAGTTCTTTGGGGAAGACCAGCACATGATGATATAAAATGACTCCCAAAGTGGTCTGAACATGTAGTGTAAACAAGCCTGGACCATGCCATGCTGGAAGCCTACATATCAGACCTAGGTTCGACTATGGTGATAGCAGCCACATCACTGCTTGTATAGACATGCACGCAGCAGTCACTCAGAGAAAGAGAAACAAAGACACCAAGCCACTGTTTATAATAGTACATCCAACCATGTGGAATAAGCAGCACCTGACTGGAAGAATGAGTAGCATGCAGTGTGAATCTCCTCAGTTATCTCTGATCACTGATGATAGATAACCATGGGGATTCCTCTACCCTGCCCCCTGCCAGTGTCTTACAAGGAGGCAAGAGGTAGGAGAATCCAGAGCCTCCTCAGGCCAGATTCTAAACTTCTGTGGGCCAGGTTAGGTTGAAGACAAAAGGCACCTGCCCAGTTCTAGAAAGTAACTCTGTGTTCATTTTCTATATTTGAGACTACTGCTGCCAGAGAAGCTTATATGCAGGATTGCCCCTAATACTACCTAGAAACATGATGAACTGTGGGCTAGATCCCCACCACTGGGGCTGAGCCAATGGTCACAAAGCCCACACACTGCAGTGGGAGAGCAAGATATTTAAAAAGAAGTTACAGCACATGCCTAAGTCTGAAGGTGAAGCCAGCTTCCCACAGCTTCCCACCTGAAATGACAGGCATGCATTCCAGAAAACCATCTGTCTTTTCCCACTGCCAGTTCAATAGGATAGGATAGGATATATCAAGTAAGTAAATGTTAAAAATGGAGAGCAGCCTGTTTTAGAAGTGCTACCTGAACATTCATATACAGCAGTCCCCCATTTATCTGACAGGTTATGGACTGGAGCAATGTCAGAAAACAGAATTGGTTGAAAAGCAAAAGCCATGTACTGTTCTTTAGGGAGCATGAAGGTCTTACAGAGGCTCACTTGGAACCAATCGTTCACGCAGTGCTTGTAAAGTCTCTCAGCCAGCATAGTGCCTTTCCTCTCCTTTCAGCTCACTTTGCAAGCAGCACATGTGTGCAAGCCAGTCCCAAGTGAACCTCCATAGGCAAGAAGAGCTGATGAAAGAGTGGAACCCCCATCAAATTAATGGAACTTGTCCTTAATTTGGAGGGTCCAAGAGAGTGAGTTGCCAGATAATGGGACATCAAAGGTGGGAAATTCCTTATTCCTGTTAAAATTATCACTTTATTTTTAATGGCAATTTCTTTTAACAGAGTACCACTGCTTTGGGAATCGAGGGAGGTCTCTTGGTGACATAATCAGCCAATAATAGTTCTGCACAGCCAGGTTCACTTCTCAAATCAATTGCTTCTTTTTTCCTGAGCAGAAGAACAAAAGGACATTAAATTTGGAGTGATACTGCTAGATCATTTCTAGAGCTGATCAAAAGGATTTCAGCAGTCTTCACCCAAAGGGGGGTGGAAAGAGCTGTGTTCAGCCCCTTACCCTTTTGGAGATTTCAGTCTATATGCCCTGCAAGCTCCTTGGGACAGCATCTCTGCACAAGTCCAATAGCACAATAGGGGACCATGCAGGTTGGGTATTAACTTTACTAGGCAAAGGAAAATTCTTGTATTTGAATTCAGAGTACTAGCTGCCTTTGCATTTTAGGACATACAAAAAATTAAGTTTTTTTCCACAGCTGACTTCATGCTTTACCACAAAAAGCAACCCAGTGCCTACCAGATGTTTTAGACTACAGCTGTTATCATCCCCAGACAACAAGGCCATGTTCTTAAGGTCCATGATATGAGAGAGAGAGAGAGAAAGAGAGAGAGAGAGAGAGAGAGAGAGAGAGAGAGAATGTACAGAGAGAGAGAGAGAGAGACACAAAGTTATATTTGTTGCCTGATAAAACTTTTGGGAACTAGTAACCCTTGCCAATCACCTATGGATCTATCTATCTTTTGTCTACTTCTGTAGCAGACCCAAATCTGCACTGGCACATTGCTTTGTACTTCTGCCTCCTTCCCTGATACGTGTTGGATTTCTAGCCTCCTGTTTTACTTCTGAGCTTTCCATTTCTTGTACTCTCTCCTTGATGAAGGAGCCCAGATCTATAGCTTGTCCTAACTTGCAAAATACCATGATAGAACACAGTTTTGACTCCCTCTGCGCCAAGCCATTACCCACCAGATTTCCAAAGTAAGTCCTTGGTTATGCCACACAAACTATAGGCCATTTCATTCCAAGTGCAATCAAGATGATTCAGCCAAACAGTGGTTGTATTCTGTGTGTGCACGCACACATGTATGTGTATCAATAGACACTTTGCCATTCTAGTTTCTTAGCTGTGTTACAGTTTAAAAGGAGGAAGGGAGGCATCTCATCAAATACCTACTTATTTTCCTTAAGGGCCATATTACCACACAGATGTATGGCTCACATGGAAGGCTTCATGTTTTTGAAGGCAATAATCCTGCTTCCTATGAAAGCCCAATTCCTGCATTCACAGTCTAGTTAACCACCATACTAAGATTATGTGTGCTAATGCAGAGGTCAGATTTAATAATGACCCCAGGAGGAAAGTTGTGGGTACAGCTTAACTCTAATTAAGAATACAATAAGTTTCCTACTTACCACAAATCATCCCAGAAACTGAATAAGCCCAGAGCCTAACTTCTTCTAACACAAAGACCAGGTTATATCTGGGGCTACAGAGCTTATCCACATGTTTGCCTTACCAATCTACTTTTATGCCATTTTTCAGTGCAAATCCTTCCCAAGGAAGC
Organism: Ctenosaura bakeri; assembly: GCA_948474755.1. NCBI lineage: Eukaryota > Metazoa > Chordata > Lepidosauria > Squamata > Iguanidae > Ctenosaura > Ctenosaura bakeri. The sequence continues at coordinate 28,361 of CAOLHI010000689.1, forward strand.
TTACAAAAAACAGTCAGCTTCCTATACATAGTAGGATAAGGTTAACTTCATATACGTAGCAAGGAGACTGATTCAAGTGCTTGCAGTGCTTCTAGTCCAGCTCTCTTCCCTACCCTGTCTTCCTATTATCCATCTACCTGTGGTGATTTCCTGATCCTATCTAGCCAGTGTGTAAAATTTACCAGGAGTGGGGGGCAGACTGTGCTCCTGTCATTCACACAGAGGGCCATACTTCCACTACCTCCAAACCTTGTACCACTGGCTTTCCCACTCTGCTGCTACCATTTCTACCAAGCAAAAACAGCATAGATTTTTCTGCAGTGGATGCAGAACTCTGTGATAGCAGAAGGAACCATTTGGGAGGGTGTGCACATGTCTTGGCCCATTTTCACACTACACTGTTATAGTGCTATTATTCCACTTTTAACCTCCTGTGGAATTCTGGGGTTTGTAGTTTACTGAGACTAAAGAGCTCTGTGGTTGAGAACTCTAAAGGTCCCTCCCTAAACTCCCTAAACTAAGGATTCCATAGGATGTTGAAAGTGGAATAATAGCACTATTACAGTGTAGTGTGGAAATGGCCTTACAATGTAGCCTGTAGACTGCATATTGTCCTCTCCTTCCTTAACTGTCCTTTCATCCTATGTCAACCTCCTTCCTTGTACAGTCCAGTGATGTTCTAATTATGGATCGATTTGGGGATGCGAAGAGCAGTGTCTTCCACGTATGTTTTACATATCCTCCAACTGTCTCAGTTTGGGAGAGCCTGCCTGAATTAATCCTCTGCTGTCCTGTTTTCTCAGCTGCTTTTAAAATGTCCCAGTTTCTCTTTCTCTCTCCTCCCACTTTGCCCTTCATTTTTGCTTATTTAGATTGATGCAAATTGAATTCAAATTGCAAAAGTAGTTTGTGCACAATCAATTTGGCAGGAGGGAGAAGAGAAGAGAGGGAGGTGAAGTCTTTCCCTTTCCAGTTAGTTCATTTAGGTTTTTAATTTTCTCAGGCTTTCACAAACTCAATACATAAACTGAAGAGTTTCTCTGCTTCAAAAAGTAGTTTTGTGTGTTCTTCCTTATTAAGAACTTTTGCCCTCTTCTTGCCTGGCCTCTGGTGTTGCTCGGCCACACATGTCCTAGTTTGCATCTGCAAAATGTTGGAGAATATGTCTTTTAGTTTGGTATAATGGCCTTTGGGTGCCAATACAATCAAAAAATAAGAAAAGTAAATGTACTTCCAAGTTGAGGGCTTTTAAATTGCCAATTTCCAAAAGACTTTGCACAGCCATTCCATCATTTCCTCCTTAACCAATTTCTTTGTGGAATTAAAAGTGATGGAAGAAACAGTGAAAAACCACAGGAGTATTACATATGAAAGGCAGTATCCATCTGGACCCATGTTCCCATCAAGGTCTGTGAATAAGGCAAGAAGGTTGCAGCATAAGAGTCTTGTCTGGAGACATCCCGAGTATAATTCCCTGTCTTGTGTCTGTGCATAATTTTATTCCTTAGCTGCCCTTACTATAACCTACAGGTATCTTTGAAATGTGTCTCAACTCACTATGTGTCAATACTTCTGGACTCATTAAGTACATTAAGGCTCAGAATGATCTCTTATGGGCTTTGATTTCTCCAGTCTATTGCAGCAGGTACCTCTCTAACCTACAACCAAAGAGACAGGTTTTGGGTATATCTCCCAGTAGTCTCCTCAAACCCACATGTTTTAGGGGGCCAAATTGCCTTATCATGCTCATAATCTTTCTACAAGACCTCAGTTCTACACTTTTAATAGTTCAAATGAGGGGACACAGTGAAATGTTTGTGCAGGGACAATGATGCCTTCCCTAGTGCTCCACCAGTTAATACCTGCCACCTTTTTAGTTTACAATCACAAGGAGAACGGGCAGAGCAAGTCAATCTTAACAGCTTTGCTGGATTGTTTCCTGGGAACAGGGCAGGTCTTGGATGAAGTTCCTTCCCACTCAAATCCCACAACTTTTGGATTCGCTGAACCAACATAAAAACAACAATCATGTTTTTAAAAAAAACATAAGTCTCTCAATAAAAACAATCATATATTTAAAAAAAACCTGAAGCCTTTCTGTTGTAACCTCTCAATCAAAGGGAATCAAAGAGATGGACCAGCTACTATTACTTTCCCCCTTTAGGACTGTGTCTATTGTAATGGGAGGGGGTCTGAACTTAAAACACTGGTGACTGATGCATTTAGTCACATATTGTGAGAGAGGAGCAATCCTTTTTATACTTTACCTCCCAGAATCCCTCATGCAGTAGGGCTAGCGGCCATGCTGGCTGGGGGATTCTGGGAGCTGCAGTGCTCAAAATAGTTTTTTCAGACCTTGGATTTAGCTCACTATCTCGTTCAGCAGCAGTGGGAAGTAGGAGTTCGATAAACTTTATTTTGGCCAGCCCCCAAATTTCTTTGGCTAGAATCCCCCCCCCCGCATGCACTTTTTTTTCGTTTTTTTTGCCTAACAGTATAGCTGGTAAGAAGAAATCTGCCAAAAGAGCAGCTAAGAAAAAGAGGCCAAAGAAAGGACAGTGATATGCGGAGCTGTGTCTTTGCCAAATAAACCCAAATTCAGCCAGCAGAATTATGCAAATTAAGTCTATTTGCATGCATTGCTTATTTTGCATGGACTCCAAAGAGGAGCTTAGCAGAAAGAGCGGTAAAATTATGGCAGAAGGATAAAGGGCTGTAAAGAGCAGTAATGCCCTATTTTTCAATCACTGACACTTCCTTTGTTTGAAATTTCATAAGATGCTACTTGCACTTTTCCATGTTCTTTAATCCTAAGGGCTAGAAACTTGGATTTTTTAAAAAAATTGAAAGCTTCCATTCCCAGTATGCCCAGTTTGCCTCCTACTCACTGGGTATACAGAAACCTAGTTAAATGGGACCCAATGAGCTACCAAAAGAAAGTGATGCACTTTGGAAGAAAAGTGCAGCCAGAAATTACCATAGCATCAGACTAGCCATTTCTCTCAATGACTCAGGGTAAGTCACAAAGCAGATTCTTCGAAACTAGAGAGGCCTGGCTTCTTTGATTCAAGAAACACAATCCCTATCTCTCTAACTATCCCACTATGGCATCCAAATTAAATTAAAACCAAATATAGCAAAAGCAGTATATAATGCAACAATTTAGAACATTAAAGAAACAATCCAATTGAAACATTAAGTTCAAAACACATTCAAAGCAAAATAAAGAAAAAATGTAGCCAACCCCATTAAAAAATTCTTCTTCCCCAATCAGCTAAAAGCTGTAGACTGTTCAAATTAAAAAGTCTTTGCCTGCCAGTGAAAAGAAAGCAGTGATAAAGCCAAGCAAGCCTCCTATTGGGGAGAGTTCCACCACCTAAGATTAGCCACCAAGTAGGCTTTCTGCTGTGTCCTCACCAGTGAGGGAGGTGGGACGGAAAAAAAACCCTAGCCTGCATTCCACCAATCTGTGAAGATATCAGGAGTCCTATCCTTGTGACACTTTCAAGGAATGGAATTTATGCATGAGTAACAGAGGCTGGTTCCTATCCTCCAGTGCCCCGGGCATGAGAATTTGTTATTGCAGAGGCCAAAAGCCACCCTTAATGGCAGCGTACTTTATCTCCATCTCAGTTCCAGCATCTTCACCTACATTTATTTATGTGACATCAAAATTGCAGCTGGTCATAGGTTCTGGTCCTACCATTAACCAGAGTGAGACAAACACCTCACATGGCAAATGCTGGGAGAGAGAGTGCAGAGGTGCCAACATTGTAACTTTTCCTCCAAAACTCTCCAGATGCTGCCCTGTAGGCCAACAGTACTCTATGAATCACACATCCAATCTTGAGCTCCTTGAACTAGGCTGTTAGATTCAATTGCCAGTCCAGTCATCCTTCTGTATGTAAACTGGGGCAGAAGGCATAATCTGGCCCTTCACCTCACCTAGCAGAATGTCTTGGGCCAATCTGGTCTGGATGGCAATTATTCCTAGAGAAGGCAACTTTAAGAATATGTGCTAGAAAACTCTGGAGCTTCATGGGCAGCTTAAGGTATTCTCAATACCACAATCAATGACGGAAAAAAGGTTCCCTGGAAAATAGTTTGCCCATGGCTATCATGCACAGGGCAAGAGTTTGATGCAGAGCTTGGGAGACCTGACATTTTGGACTATAGTTCTCAAAGCTCCCTGATCAGCATGGCCAGTGGCCATGGATTCTGTGAATTCTGAGAACTGTAGTCCAAAAAAAGGGGGGGGACTTTCCCCATCTCTGATTTTATGGCACAAAAGGTCTCACTGAAGCCCTCTCTAATCTTACAATGTATTCTGCAACATTTCCCCAAATCCTTTGCAATGGGCAGAAGTACCATGGTTGAAAAACTGATAGGAAAAGTTTCCATGGTAAAAAGAAGTTTGCAAACCACTGTCTAATGTCCACTTTACAGCTATACCTCAGTTAACAAAGTCAATACATTCCTGGGCATTAACAAAAAAATAGGCACCAGAGGCACGAATATTCCTCCATTACAAAAAAGGAAGGCAGTTCAACATCTTTCAGCAAATTTCTTATTTTAAAACAAACAAGATAGATAGATAGACACACATACATACATACATACATACACATGCAGATACACACACACACACACACACATGAAATGAAACACCCAAATCAAGTAAGCACTGCATAAGTAATAAAAAATACTTTGAACCTTCTAGAGACCACTTGAAGGCTTCTTCCAAAGTGCATCCAGGAAGGACTTCTCCTTGCCCCAGCCTTCATCTTTTTGATGCTTTCCATTTTGGTGGCCAGACTTACAGATCTATGCTTTTTTTAAAAACTTGTTAGGGATAGGTGGCGAAGGAGGCTAATCTGCTGTCCCCTTCTCTTTCTGTTTTCCCATTCATGGATGTTCAGTAAGGGATTCTGGAGACAGCTGCTCTTTAGCTGACCTGTTGCAAGCAGGTGCACCCTACTGTGGTAGGACAGCTAGAACAGAATCCCATTTGTTCTCAGCTCAAAGTTTATGGCACTGCTTATGCAGACATGCTGCAGCAACCCAGCACTGAAAGCTTGTGTTTCTGCAACCCCCCTTCACCATTCTTGCAATGACACTAATACTTTAAAAACAAACAAACTTCTAGCCAGACAGAGAAAAAGGAAGAAAAGTGAGGGGAGGGATTGCAGAGCTGTAAGAAACTGTAAAAGAAGCTTCTTTGTCAGTGGCTTTGTTAGCCAATGTATGCCTTGATTCTTCAGAACATATTAGTCAATCTAAACTGGAGTCAAGTTCTGGAAACTTTGGATATGTATATAAATAATGATACATGAAGTGGGTGCAGGCGTATTCTACCTACTTTCCCCTTTCTCCCTTTATTTTCTCATTTCTTCTTTCCCCCATTCTTTTTAATTGTACTGTTTAAAAACTATTTAAAACAAAGAACAAAATGAGACATGACCTGGGTGTAGAACAGTAAGAATTATGTACAAGAATTTTACTACACCAAATTCCAACTGGTTATATTACCTTTCCATCATATTTTGGAGATATTTTACTACAACAATGATCAACATGATAACTACTGAGGTTTAACCCTTCACTGCCTGCAGTAAGCTAGGTGATATGCAGAACAAAAGAACATACTGTTGTCACTTAGAGTTTACAATGTAGCTGTGGGACTCATGTACACATTCTAACTGGACAACTGAACAAAATTGTGGCTTCTGTTACAGTGAGTGATTCGGATGACCCAAGAATGGAGCTTCTACAGAGGAGGTCAAATAGTAGCCCAAAAAGAAAAGAAATTGTGCCATTAATGCTTAAAATCAGGGTAGGCAATCCTGCTACTCCTGCAAATCCTGATGGGAGTTGTATCTGGTAATTGGCTGCCCTTTGTCCTCTCATCTGCCCACCCCCATTTTACAGGAAAAGCAGAACCAGCATGAGCCAGATTTTGAGCATTGGACTAGGACAATGGGATACCAGTGTTCGAATCCCTGCTTGGCCATGGAAACCCTCTGAGTGACCTTGTGTAAGTCACACTTTCTCATTCTCAGAGGAAAGCAACAGTAAATCCCTTCTGAACAAAACCTTGCCATGATAGGTTCACCTTAGGGTTGCCGTAAGTCAGAAACAGCTTGAAGTCACATAACAACAACTAAAAAAGGATTCTCCCACTGAGAACCATGGAGAACCATTGTAAGTTAGGAAGGCAAAGGCCTTCCTGGACTTGTCAAATAAACTTGTGATAGGATCGCCATAAGTTCAAAATGACTTTAAGGCACACAACAACAGCAAGGCAATCTCATGGCCTACAGGTATTTTGCGCTACAAGCCTCAGAAATCCCAGCCAGCATATACAGCATATACAGAAAAGGAATCTGAGAGTTATAATCCAGAACAACTGGAGGACACTAGCTTAACTACTCTACCTTAGAAAGACAGGACAAAGTCAGAAATAATAAGACTTGAAAAGGAAGGTAAATACTAACAATAAGCAAGAACAAATCAAGATCATGAGAGTGGAAAAAAATTAAAACAAAAATTAGGAATCACAGAATGACACCAATGACATGGAGTTGGAAGCTACATGAAGTTGGATCATATAGACCACACAAACATGTAGAGGGAGAGGACAACAGAAGACTCCAATGGTAGCCTGTGTGCCACACAAAAGTTATTGGGCTCAACTAGTCCCTTTAACATTGGACAAAGTATGGCCTCTCAGTTATTGCTGGACATCAGTTCCCAGCATTCCTCATCATTTCTTATGCTGTGCTTGTGTGGAAAGGAGTTGCATTCAGTAGCTGATTGGCTGCACTTTGACCTTTTACCCATCCAGCCCAATTTTACAGGAAAAGGAGGACTACCACACCTATAGAGCTGGACAGAAACCGCAGTTCCATTTTGCACTCAGCCATGCAACTCATTAGATCACTTTCTGCCAGTCAGTATCTCTTACCCATCTGGGCTGTTGTGAGGAACAAAATGAGCACAGCTGTTCCCTGTATACTGCCCTGAGTTAGGTGAAGTCATAAAAATAAGCTAAATGCCTATCATTATGTATTGTGTATTGTAGGTGATCAATACTGGGCCACTTAAAACTACAAAAACGATTGACCCAGCTGACCAACCATACATGTTTCTATAAGTCTGTGTGTGTGTGTGTGTGGTATTGCCTAGATTTAGTTTTTACTCACCAACAGCCACCAGTCAACATGCTCTTTACAAGCCTCAATTTAATTGTATCTTTTAACCATTTGTTTTTGGGCAAGCATTCTTGTTAGTGAGTAAATGAAGGATGTGTCCCATTGAATCAAAAATAAAAGCATTCAGGATCAAGAGATCCAAAGGATGTCTCATTCATGGACCTTGACTACATTCTGGAGAAGGAAGCCCCAATCCAGAAGCAGAAGGACACTCACAGTTCTATCTCCAGGTAGCTATTTTCACAGGTCATGGCAAAAACACTCTGCTTCCCTTTTTGCTCCAAGCAAATAAGCTAGCGGGAAAAGAAGCCAAGGTAGTCTTATTTTATGACCAAAGAGACACCAGATAGGCACAGCAAGAGGAATCAATTTTCACCTACATGCAACATTCGAAAGGTACAATTTTGTCAGAGCAATTTGCAAAATCTAGACCTAAATTCATTGCGCTGCTCTTCTTGTTGCATGGTAAGCCAACTACTTTTATATCTGTAGCCGCTTGCCTCCCTATATTTGCAATGGGGAGAATAGTCCGACCCTGCCTCATCCGACAACAGAAGATATTCAGATACATAGCAAACTAAAAGATAGAGCTTCATTGGAAAATAAACCGAACTCAGGCAGCAATCCTCAATTTTTCCTTTAGGGGGTGCTCATTTAAAAGATCCAAACTGTACCAGGGTGCCATTTTCCAGCTAAAAGTTTAACATCAATAAGTCAGTATGTTAATGTACATAAAGATCCAACAGAGTCATAATGGAGAGATGTCTAGGTCTGTCTTCAATCAGCGTCTGTTACAGGCCTCAAGATCTTCCTATTTTGGGAATCCTATATACCACCATGTCCTTTAACTGAGCATTTAGACCTGAGACTGGGATCCATGCCTATGCTGGCATTTAGAGAAGATCACCAAGATAAGAAGAGCCATTGCCCATACAACAGAACAAAACAGATACATGCCATTCTACCACAATCATCAGCCAAGACTAAGCCAATAAGCAACTCAAGGTGTGTTCAACAAAAGGCTTGATGCACACAGAAGAAAAATGCAGGAAGGACTGAGATAGGAAGATGGCCTCAGATGTGTATGTGTGGGTGTGGGTGTGAACTAGTATATAAACTAGGGGTTTATCTGGGAGAACATGGATTATGCTTTTTAGGAGCAAGTCAAAGGTAAATGAATGGATGGGAAAGTTGGGGCAAGGACGGATCTATGATTGTGGGAAGGTTTCTTCACTCTCAAGGAATCACCCACCCAATGTGGAATCAGAGCTGTCTTTTCCTCTCTGTGGTTGTTGTGTTGTTGTGCTACTTTCAAGTCATTTTTAAAATTTAAAATTTATTTTATTATTTATTTATAAAATGTATCTAAAATTTTATTTTATTTATTATTATTTTAAAATTTATTTTACTTATTTTACTTATGGTGTCCTTGCTCGTTTTGCTTATGGTGTCCTTAAGGCGAACCTATCACAGGCTTTTCAGGGGCTGAAAGTGTGTGATCTGCCCAGTGTCACAGAAGGATGTTTATTGGCCATGGTTTTCAAGGTGGCAGTTTTGCTCGACTTGGAAGGCCCAAGTCCGGATATACAACTGAACACTATCCAGCCTTGTAGCAAACAACTGAGGCAGGGTGCAGGGGTTATTCTCAGCCCCAAAGGACTTCAAAAGAAGCCTCAAAAGGTAAGCGTTTGATGGGTACCATGTCCTAAAATGACCAGACGTCTGGAGAACAGGGTCAGAGTTCTCATGCCCCACCCAGTCCACAGCCACCCACTACAACACTTTTCCTGCCAAAACCTAGAGAGCCTTCCCTCCCTCAAAATCCTGCAGATGCCAAACACTCTCCCTTGGGGTGGTATGGGCAGCCACACCCCTTCCCCCACAACTGAACCAAACAACATTAGATGCAGAGAGAGTCGTCCTTCCTCCACCCGTGTTCCTTGCCGTTGCCACCAGCTCTACGTGCTTCCAAACGTCTTCCTCCACCAAGTGTGAATTGTGGATTCAAGAAGTAAGGAGATGCTCAGAAGTAAGGAGATGGGGTAAACGAGCAACAACCCTCTCCCGCTTCACGCACAATACCAGCCCCCTATAACTATTCCCCCTGCTGCGCCCTCTTCCTCTCCTCAGTTTGAGGAGGCAACAACCGCGCCAAGCACTAAAAGTAGCCAGGCTTCTCGGCATCTTTCCACGGCTACAAGCCCCCGAAGCAACACTCCCTTTAAAGTACACCCCAGAATTAGAGATGTCATCCAGTGCTCTGAGGGAGATTAGGGTTTGCCAAGGAGCTGAGGAAAGAGAAAGGCCAGCAGGGAGCTTTGTGTTGTTCCAGTCAACTCGTCCCAAGCTTCCCTAGATGAGGAGACCCCAGCCTCCATCACACCCACCCTTGACAAACACAGGCACACCTCACAGTTCTCTTTCTCAGAGCCACCAGCCTTGGCCACTTCCTCAGGACTGACACCCAAACCCACCATATGCCCCCTCAAGCATTCACAACCACTGCTGTACACGTGGGGGGCTGGCCCACCCCCCCAAATATCTGTCCCCTCATTTCTCTTTTTTCCCCTCACGCCTTCCCTTTCTCCCTCTCTCAGACAACCCTTCTCAAGACTCACAGCGACACCCAAAAAGTGTTAATTAAAAAAAAAATAAACTCGAAGGCCTCAGAAAGTGAAAAGAGACAAGACAGATCAAGGGCTGTCCCCCCAAAGCCGGCTCAGTGGGGAGGAAAGGGAATCCAGATGTCAAGCCCCACCTCTGACCTCCCACCTCCCGCCCAGGCCCGGGGTCTTCTTGCCCACTCACTCACCTGGCCGCCTGAGCCGGCTCCGAGGGCGGGAAGACACAGACGGACACCTGGAGTCCGGGGAACTTTCCACGTCCCGTCTCTCTCTCTCTCTCTCTGCTGCGCCTGAGCGAGTGCGAGGCTTCTTTTCGCTGAGGATCTCTCTCTCCCTCTCTCTCTCTCTCTTTTTTAACGTTCACTAAGAAATCATTATACTCGGCTATTCATAACCCCAGCAGATCATGTGACCCAGCCCTGAAAATATACAGCACATTTTTTCAAAAACCACAGAATGACTTCAGGCGAAGACACGGAAAATATTTTCTCTCTCCTCCTCTTCTTGCTTTTGCTGCCGCCGCCGCCGCCGCTCCCCCCGAGTCCGGGCGTCTGTCAGATTGTCAAAAGGACTTGACATCAGGCGAGGGGACCCGCTCCAGCGTCCCCGAGCCCCGCGCTGCCTGCGCCCTGCGGAGGGACCAGGGATGGCTCAGCCCGGACCTCACCTACAGAGACACAAACATCAACACGTTTGTGTGCGTCTGGGCGCACTCGCTCCTAAAACACAAACACCGAGATTTGTTGTCTTTGAGCTTTTTTTTTTTTAAAGAAAAAAAAAATCAGGAAGGAGAAAGCAATCCTAAAATTAACTCTTCCCCATCCTTTAAAGCAAGTCTGGGTCCTTGGAGTGTCTCCCTTGGAAGACCTGGGAGGCAGCCACGAAAGAGTGCGCTCCAGTGTCTTTAGAAGTTGCACCAAGTTTTCAACATACTTTACAGGGAAACTTGTCCTTCCAAAAAGCTTTAGCAGAGAAGTCCCTGAAAGAGAAGATCATTCACTGGGAATACATTTCACTCGAGGACTCCTTGCCTTCTGCTACATGTCTGCACCGGTGCCATCAGCTGCCGAAAGAGTGTTTTATGATGCCCTCTCGGTTCTTACAGGTTGAGCTGACTGGAGCAAGAGATCAACTCAGTGACTACAAAAATGTGTTGCATACCGCTTAATATATCCCCAAATCCTTCACAAAATGCAGGGGTTCTATGGTAATTTCTCTCTGCGTGCCTTGGCAAGAGGCATCAGTGTGGAAATAGTTAAGAACGTAGAAGCTGATTTTATTGCAAGTCAGACCATTGCTCCACCTACATCAATACTGCCAACACTGACTGGCAGCAGCTCTCCAAAATTTCAGTTGCAAGTCTTTCCCAGACTCACCTAGAGGCACTAGGGACTGCATGTGAAATCACCAACATGCAAATCTTCACTATCTTATGGGTCTCGTGGCAGGAAATTTGAGAACTAATGTGCCACACCAACTTTCCATTTTAGTATAAGACAAAAGCCAAACAATCCAAGATAATCCCCATTGGGATGGCAATTATTAATGGGATCAGTGATTGGCGATAAGAATGGAGAACGCTTCTTCCCCTAATTGTCATTCCAATTGGGAAGGCAAGGGAGTCAGGAACCTTGGTGTTATCTCCAGTCATGGACCAAAAATAAGACAGGGATTTGCTTGGGAAACCCCTTCTACCATGAGACAGCTACGTGTGTCAAATGTATCTTCTCTATGCAAAGAAGCATGGAATTGCTATCTCACTTTGTATGGAGAGCAAAAATGGATCATAGGGTGAGGAGCTAGATGATGACAGAAGAAGGGCCAAGGACTGAAGCTCCTCCTAACCACAGTCATCAGGCCTACACATCTGGTTGTGCAGGGAGGAGGCAATCTGGCCCTTCAAGACCTGGAGAGTTCTCACATTTGACTTATGCCATCCACAGCTATCAATGTCACAGTCACTGTTCAATTTGCCAGAAATTACCAGAAATTGCCACAACTATCATTCTCGAAAGTTTTGCATCTATCCTATACTCATACTAACTTTCAGACCAGGGAAATCATGAATCTTGCAATTTGGATCTTAATTCCTGATTATGCCAACAAGAGTCTGAAGAGCCTCCTGTTGATGATGAAAGTTGGCCAACCTAACCTAGTAAGAAAGCATTTGTAGAAGCCTCTTTTCTATGATACAGTCTCTAGTCAAGATGAGACAGTGCAGGGGATGAGGAATCCTTGAGCCTCTACTGTAGGAGTAGGGAAAGTGCAGCCCTTGGGACCCCAGTCTATGATCCTCTCCAAAGATCAGCCCCCCCCAAAAAAAAAACGTTAAGGGAGCATCCAGATTGATTAAAAAGACCCAGATTTTGCTCCTGTTCTTTCTGATTTTAGTTTGGAGACCTATACACATTTTGTTTATTCTAGAACATTTTCTTATCAAGTTCTGGTTCAGTCAGAGATTTTGCTATACCAGCTCCCCAGGTTGGTGTATTTTAACCCAGATAAAATTGGAAAGAACAGAAACAAAGTCTGGGACTTTTCAATCAGTCTGGATGTGCCCTCATTTTGCAGCTGATGTTTTGTTCCCAAATGGGCCTAAACCATTTCAGAACATGGCAATTTTGCCCCCAACAAGCCCCAAGCCCCAGTAACACCAAAAACAAACATGGCAAGAAAGGGTCTGAAAAAATTAATTGAAATTGGGGAGAAAACAAAAGCAAGAGACCAGAAGTGATGAGTCATCACTTCTGATCACATCAGGAGCACCAGGGCAGCCTACAGGGTGAGGTAGACAAGTTTCCTACCCCTGGTCTAAAGGTCTTGGACCTCAGCTCCCAGAAGCCTCAACCTGCTTGGCCAATGGGGAGAAGTAATGGGAGGTACAATCCAGAAACACTGGAAGTTCCACCAATTCCTCAATTATGGTGGAGGGTAAGGCCATTTCCGCATTACACTGTTATAGAGCTACTATTCCACTTTCAACATCCTGTGAAATCCTGGGGTTTGTAGATTACTGAGGCCAAAGAGCTCTCTGACTGAGAATTCTAAATGCCCCTCCCTAAATTGCAAACCCCAGGATTCCATATGAGATTGAAAGTGGAATAATAGCACTGTAAGAGTGTAGTGTGGAAATGTCCTAAGACTGAATCTGTCTTTTAGCAGAAATGCTCTACTTTCCCCATGGCCATCACCACTTCATTAGCACTGTTTACTTGACTGACTGGCTCGCTGGCTGATTGATTGATTGACTTGATTGATTGACTGGGGCTTCATGTGCATAGAAGGGAACCGGAAATCAACCTGACATGGGAATATGTGTCATCATTACTACTTCGCAACCCACACTTTCAAAGCAATTTTACAAAAGAGTTTTCTATTTATGCCTTGCCCTTGTTACACAGACACCCATCACCCCAGCTCTATGTGATGGAGGTGGGATGGGGAAAGAGCCCTCTGCCTCAGCACAATTCACTCAGCCTCATGATCTGTGCACAGGTAAAGTAGAGAGCTGAGCCCTCTTCAGCTGACAGCTGGACTGCACAACTGAGGCATCCTCCCTCGAAGCCAGTACGATGGGCTTGAGCAATCCTGGCTGAACTGGTTGCCCCCCACCTCACCCAGATAAATGCTGCAGGCTTATCAGCTAGCGGCTGCCTGTTCCAACAAGAAGATTCTCCTTTCTTGTTGTTCCTGACACCCATCTGTTCTCTATGCGTGGCTGGTAGCTGCATCTGTGGCTCTCCCATCTCCCTCTATACCCTACACAGGTTCCAATTTATCTCTTGCACCGTTGTTAAGCTCCTGATGTTTCTCTTTTCAATTTCAACACTGGGTTGACAGTGGCCTCTCAGGGGCCTAGCAAAGATACTGAACTTACTACAGCACAGCCACCTATCTGGGCACAGTTTTCTTCTGAGCTTTCACTATAATCAAGACTCTCCATTCTGCACTGTTGGTACACTTATTTTACAAATGAGGAAAGTGCTGACAACTAATGTCCTGTATTTTTAAAGCACTTTTGTCCACTTCACAGATGGAAGACTATCCACATCCAATTGTCTCATCTAAGCAATGCAAATTCAGTCCAGTGTTCCAGGTTTTACACTATAACCATAACCTAAAGATTGGTTCAGCACTTTGGCTCAGTTCATTTAGAGTAAGGACTAAAAACAAGAACAGGTTGACCACCTCCCCAGCCTCAGCACCACAAGCTACCACAAGGTCTGTCCCTAAAATTCTATTACATTAATGCCTCTGCAATTCATTGGGCCCATATAGCAATCTGAAGAATGCCACTCTGGTGTTACTTGGAAAGGGGTGTGTGTATAAGATCTGCTGTGGGGAACCTGTGGCCTTCCAGATGTTTTTGACATCATCTGCCAGAAGCCTCAGCCAGTATAGTCAACGGTGAGGGACTCTGGAAGCTGTAGTTCAAAACACCTGGAGGGCCAAATGTATTTCAACCTTGGTGATTTCTGCAGTAGACTGTTATAGTACTATTATTCCACTTTCAACATCCTATGGAATCCTGGAGTTTGCAGTTTAGGGAGGGGCCTCATGGAATAATAGCACTATAATAGTCTAATGCGGAAATGGCCCTTCTTATACAGACAGTAGGTACAAATTTTGGTCATACAAGCAATAGTCTGGCAAGTCTAATCTATGTACTTGCTTACCACTAGAGCATCCAGTGGCTTATATATCCTTTAACTTCAGAAGCTGCCCTTGGTCCACTTTGGAGTATCCTTGCTCTAAAATTTCAATGGTGAGACCAAGGAATTAAATCTGTCTAGTAAAATGAAAGACAGACTCAGTAAAGTCTTCTTTTTGTTGAGCTGAGCTGATTCCACTCACACAATTTGCCCAGGCGAATTAAGTCGTAGGACTAAACTGAACAAGACACCATCCACACAATTAGCAACTATATGAATGGTTTTTTAAGAGGAAATAGCAGGCACAGGGCCCCCATTCTAGATCAGGAGTGTAGCGTGTGATCGCCTCCTATTTGCATTGGGGGACAGTGCTTCCAGAGGCATACATTTCTCCCACCTCAACCTAGATAAAGAACAGGAAAGGAGGAATCAATCAGGATTAAGACCTAACAAGGTACAAAGGGTTAAACCCCACTCCTACGCTCCCATACCCATTTCCTGATTCACACTGGAGGCACATGTCTGCAATTTATAATTTTAAAAAAGCAATTCATGGCATTGCTAATTGCATGGATGGCATGCTGCCTGGTTAGGCCCTTCTCAAAAAGGATGAAGTGTTGCTGGAAACCAAAAGATGAAAAACAAGCCCAGTCCTTGTGATCCATTCAGTCATAGATGGCCTATGCCACTACTGAAACTAAGCAAAAATCAGGTGACTGTTCTACCCAAACTGCCATCAAGAGGTCCAAGGGCAGAAATATTCATTGATTTATTCAGGGAGAACAATAATTCATAGTAAAACATTTTTAAAATAATACTTATGATAGAATGGACATCATTTCTCAATCTGCTCAGTGAACCACTGCATACATCCTGCCATGCAATGGCAGCAGACAACAATTTCAAGGTAACTTCGGCCTTTCTCCCTATATAGACCACAAATGGTACCTGAAGAGGATGACGTCAGTTCTGCTATGACACCAATAAGGCAGCACTTTCTAGAGTACTTAGTGGTTATTGCAAGTTGGTTGTAAGTGAGCCTGGACAAAGCATGCAGAGCTCTTCAGTTCAATTCCCCTCATTTGTCCTGCAGTGGGATTGGAAAGGTCTCTAATTTGGACAGCCATAACGATCCAAGTATACAGAACTGGGTTAGATGAACCAAGAGTGACACAACAGGTGAGCAGCTCTGTACATTCACTTGACTTATTACCAATGATTTCAATGGTGAAACCATCTAGAAAATGCTCTTAACATGTACTGAGATCACCACAGGTCACATTCTGGAAAGCCTTTAAGAAATGGCTTGAGGCAGGATACGAATCAAGGTCTTAACCACTACATACCTGTGTCCTCATTGGCCAAGGAAGGTCACCAAGTAGTGTCTTTACCAGAGACAGTAAGAGAAGCTCCACCTTAGTGACACAAAACTACTACATCCTATCGCAGGCACATATGGAAGCACACATGGCCCTTCAGGTGTTACTGGAAAACTCAATCAGCTCTAGCTTCCTAGACATTGCCAAGGAATGATAGAAACTGCAGTCCAACATCTGGAGAGCCACATGTTCCCCATCCCCACTTTGAAGCACATCAATCCTAAGTAATTGTACACTATTTCTAATGTCGCTATACAGACAGCAAACAAGCAGGAGGCAGCATGAAAAATGTGGATTCCAGTTTCAGCGAATCAGCCCCATGACCACTCCAGCACATGACACATCAGGCAAAGTAGAGCATTCAGTTCACATCTCTGTACGTTGGTCTGATCAGAGAGGGACAGACTCCCCGTAATGAACCAGCCAGCCTTTTCTTGTAACACAAACAGCCCCCAGCATGTCATGGGGATGAAAATAGCCTCTGATGAGAAGACCTTTTGGTGGCAGCGGGAAGAAGGAGTTCTGACCAGTTACTGAGCATCTCCAAGATGGGAGCCTGGCATGCCCACCCTTGCTTCCTTGTCCCCATATGACTTCAGCACAGCAGGATTAAAGAGACCCAACCGTGACTGTAAGAGGCACATGAAACGCGTCAGTCCCAGGCCGTGACAGAACCGTGAAGTTCAGGCCAATTTACTGTGAAAACAAAAATATGCTGTAGCTTTAACAGGCAACAGAGCTTGTCTTTTCTCTGTGGGATGCCCAACTTAATCAGATCTTGCAGAACACAAGTCCTTTCTCTGGCCCAGAGACCACACTGTAGAAGGAGGTTCCCAATCCCCCATCTGTGGAGGAGGCACTCCTGGAAATCCGATTTGGCATCTCCCACCCAACTATACAGCACATCCCAAGAAAGGCTACATTATGTTTTTAAAAGGGGACAGGGAGAAGGGCATTGGGGTCTCTGTGTAGATCTCTGCATGATCTGTAATTGATCCCCAAGGATTTCTGATTCCCAGTTACTAATATTAATAGCAGCAGCAACAACTACAACTACAACTCTCCATTAAGCTGGACTCTGAAGGTGCATAACAATAACAAAACAGAGGTGGATTTTTGTATGTAAAGGCACATAATTCTGGCACATAAAACAAATTCCAGGCTGAAAATTTTTTTTTCAGTGTTAAACTTTCTGTGGCAGGTTTTTGGACCAGGATCCCAAGATCCTAGCTTAATACAGCTGTGATGTTTTTCTTTTTTAAACATCTTGCTTTTTCAACAGGAGTTCAGAAAAGTATCAAAATTTTATCTCACAACCACTCTCAGATTCAGAAAGCTCCACAGCTGAGCAGGAGTATGAATCTGGTTTCTCACATCTGTGCCTACCACTCCCGATGTCGTTGTACTCCACAACATGAGACGGCTGGGACAGAAATCTTTACATAAATAAATATCATATCCAGGATACTTTAAATTACACTGAAAAAATATGATTTCAATACATAGTTGTCTAACTGTGTGCTGGATTGCACTTATAGAAAATTATCTTTGTGATGGCCAATTCAGTGACTCATTCTCAGCCTGGAATCCTATGCAGAATCCATCTGTCAGCCACACATTAAGAATTTTTAAGCACAGACTTTAGGCAAAGTGCACATAAAACCTCTCTTTTGTTCCCAACACTGGGGGGGGGTAGAAAATGATAGGGTGAAGTTTCTCTGTTCAGAAAGGATGGCTTGGGATTCAACCTGGATTTCATAAAACCATAGGTTACAAAGAATCAGGAGTTTACTTATATACAAAGGAGGGCTGGAGGAGTCATTAGTGCTCCAGTTGCCCACAGGATTAGACAGCACAATTCAAGCTAATGAGCCAGAGGCAGGGACAAACAAGTTTTTGATGGCTCTGCCTTATACATATACATAAGCTAAATAATGACCCACTGACTAGTAGGGCAAGTGGGGTGGATTGGTATGATTTTGAGTCCTCTTTGCTCCCGTTAAGCAGCTCCTATGGCCCTACTCTTTGTCCCTTTCCTTTCTGGCTTTGATTCACCTAGGCGAATCTGGCTTTGGTTCACCTAGAGATGAGAAATGATGCTGAAGCTCATATTGCCCTTAACGCATGCTTTCCAGTGCACTGTACTCAGTATTTCCCTGTTCCAGCTCCAACGCACTGGGCACTGTTTGAAGGTGCAGGGGAAAAAGCAGGCATAACAACATCAAGTCTGTGAGTGTTAATGAGGGAACATGGGAAGAGCCATCTAAACTTGCACCACCCACACTATGCTTCCAAGCGGCTTAGATTAACAACCCAGAGAATGATGATTTAAGCCTGTCCTCACCACTGCTTCACATGAAACAAAGAGGATTGGCATTACTACAAACTGGAACAAATAAATGCAGACCTTCAAACATTTCACAGATGAAAAATGGGACAAGTGTGGCCAAGCAACATCAGAAAGTGGTCAAGATGGCACAGAGGTTGCAACAGTTTGCTTTTGCCAGAGCTTACGGGGAAGAGATTCTATCTTGTCCTCTCCTTTCCCTGCTGCAAAATACTTCTGGACTTTGAACTCAGTTTGCAGCTGCAGAAGTAAGCTGGGAACAAAGGGAGAAAGTAGGAGGAAGAGAAAGAAACTGGGATATTTTAAAAGCAGCTGAAAAAGTTGGAAAACAAAAGATAATCAGCATTATCCCTGCCAAATCAGAAAAATTGGAAAATACGTAAAGAAGCAAGCAAGCCTGAAGTTTCACCAGACACTGAGGCTATCATACTTTGAACAGGTCATGAGATGACATGCTTCATTGGGAAGATGATACCACTTAGCAAAGTGAAAGGCAGTAGCAAAAAAGAAGACTGCATTACAGATGGATTAATTTGATCAAGGAAATCATAGCCTTGAGTTTGCAAGACTTGAGCAGAGTTGTAGATAATTGGGACTCATGGAGCACCCTCATGCATAGGATTGCCATAAGTCAAAGCTAACTTGATGGCAAATAACAACGACAACAAAACTGGGAGGGGGCAGACAAAACAACCAGAATAAGGAACAGACGATGGCACCTTTAACTGCCTACCTTATCTTCTACTTGTCTGGGACACCGCCTGACAACTTTTATGGGCATATAACTTTTTTAATCTCCTGTCTCTTTTCTACCTTTTGTTCCTTCTCTTCTTCTCAAAATTTTAACTAAAACTGCCACCATGCAAGGACCCATCATTCTTGTTACATGATCCTATAAGGCAGCAGTGAGAGACATCTGGCCCTGCAGATGTTGGACTTCGCTCTCATCATCCTTAGCCAGCACAGGCAATTGTGAGGAATGCTAGGAGTTGCAGCCCAGTAACACCTAAAAGGCCAAATGATTCCTACCTGATTGCTAAAATGCTGTTACACAACAAAGGTGGGCAGCCTTGTGTTTACTTGAAGCCTGAGGTCTACCAACTGGAACCAACGAGCTCACACAGCAGTAGTGGGGAGAAAATACTGAGTATTGAAGGAAAAGGGTGCCTCTGCACAAATGCTTACCACCAAAGTTAGTGATCACAGAAAGGACCTAAATACCCCAAAGGCACCAGATCCTGGAAGCTAAGCAGGATCAGCCCTGGTTAGAATGTGGATGGGAGACCACCAACGAATACCAGTTGTTGTAGTCTATATTTCCAAGGAAGGAACTAGCAAAACCACCTCTGAGTATTCCTTGCCTAAGAAAACCCTATGAAACTCATGGAGCTGCTTTATGTCAACAGACAGCTTGAAGGTACATGTACATACACACCCATTAAAACCATGCTCACAAGTTCTTTGAAACAAAATTCTCCTTCTGGTCTCCTCCTCCATGCCCCCCCTTGCTTCCAGTAAAAGTTTTAGTTCTCAGAATTGTCAGACAAAAAAGTTTTAGTTCTCAGAATTGTCAGACAATTGTGAGCCAGAAATCCTGGTCAATATACTACTACCTACAAAAATAGTTCCTAAAACTTCCTGCCATCCACTGGTCCAGCACAAGAAAGGAACACTGGAAATGCATAAAAACCATTAAGTGTGGGAAACATTATTTGTTCTAAAACAACATTCTCATGATCGGATTGCAATTGTGAATTTTATCATGAGAAGTGGGGCCTCCAATTTATTATTATGAGCCAAAACAGCACACAATTCTTTTTAAAACCCACAAAAGAGTGATATACCTATTGACCAACCAAAATGCACAAAATGCACCATGTAAGCTTTTGAAGCTTTACTGGCATCTTCATCAAAAACAACTTTAATGAGAGGAGCAACAATCTGGGACTTTATTCTTTTTTTACCTTCAACAAAGGTAAAACTCCTTTGCTGGACTATACTTGGTAAGTTTTATCTATACAGCACCTAAAAGTTTTCCAGATTTAACAGTATAGAGACTTCTTGAGAAATCCAGTGTTCTCTGACTAGGAAAGCAGTAGTTCGCTTCGTACAGGACAGGCATAGGGACAGCTGGATCTCAAGGGAAGTTACTTTTCTGTTGCTAATGGAGTTAAATGTTACTACATATCTTTTATTGCCCTTTGTCCCTGGACCTCACATGGCCAAGAAGGAATGACCTCTGCCTGTCCCGAAATCCCTCAATACCATCTGAACTGATAACAGAGTAAAATTTAAGATGGAATTTAGGCCTGTGACTCTTCACAATTTTATTTCTCCAATATGATTTTTAACATCTTTGCCTGATGAAGAAGCCAGTGAAGCTTTGAGAGCTTAAATGATTCATTTTCTTCATTTTCATTGGTTGGCCAGTCAGTAAAGGTATTGGTTTTTTGTGGATTTTGGATTTTGTTGTATTTTGTTGTACGGCCAACATGAGTACAGCTGAATATAATTCTTTCAGTTGTTTTTACCAGCATCTCATTTTACTTTACCCGGTCCAGGAAGAGAGAACCAGCTTCCTGGCCCGTTGGCACTACGCGTCCAGCCCACTTTAGGCCTCTAGAGAACAGCCCATAAGAATCTGCCTAGATCCAGTAAATGGCTATACTGCCTGTAGGCAGGCTTTAAAATAGACAGAGAGATATGTTCTGCCCCCCTAAAATCAACCCATATATATATATATATATATATATATATATATTATAAAAAAAAAAAACAGTTTAAATTGGCAACTCCAGAACAAAGCTGCCTTCAATCTGCTCAGTTCTCTTGTGGGAGCAGGGAGGGAGGGAAGGAGAGAATGAGAAAGAGAGAGAAAGTGAGAGAGGCAGGCCTGTGTGCCTGTCTGTTGGCTCTTTTACTCCAGAATCTCATAGCTGTGGAGAAAACCACAGAGGCGAGGGAGGAGGCACCGTTTGCCTTTGCAGAACTGGGCACTGAACTCTGGCAAAAAGGGGCTATGTTGGTGTGGAACACATTGAGGGAGGCTGCTGGAGCAGCTGATGTTTTTACAGTGGAAGAGTGCCAGGAAATCTTCAGGCACGGCACCCCTGATTCTTCCCCCCATCCCCGCCACCGCTGCCGCCTCCTCCTCCTCCTCTCCAGTCAGCCAAGGGAAGTGTGGGGCCGGGTTGGGCTCAGCTGGCGTCACTGATGCCTAATCCATTCAAGATGGGGAGGCACAGCACATAAGCAGAAGGAGTCACACCCGATCGCAAGCACAGAACATGCGTGGCACACAAATCGCACACAGGAAACCCTGAGAAGTCTCATTCAAATGCAGCCACATAAAGCAAGAAGCCTCAACATATACACACACAAAAAGAGCTGCCTTTACACACACACACACACCAATCAGGGATGTAGGGAGACGCTGTACAACAGAAGGATCTACAATAAGAGCCAGTGTTTAGAGAGTAATGGGATAGCTCTTGGGAGATGTGTTGTCAAACTCATGCTAATCACACTGTCTCCCAGTGTAACCTCCCAGGGTTCTTGTGGGGACAAATTGAAAGGGTGAATCACCATAAACTCATTGGAGGAGAAATGGGATATAAATACAATAAGCAAATACACCCCTCACAAAGACTCCCAACCAGTCCGGGGTTACCAACCATTTTTCATGATCTGGCTCCTCTGTCTTCTGCAACAACCTAGCGCAGACGGGTTACAAGAATAAACCTTTCCAGACATAAAGACAGGAGATGTGAGGATTTTCACCTACTTTATGAGAACCAGAGTGGTGCAGTAGTTTGAGTGTTGGACTATGACCCTGGAGACCAGAGTTCAGTTCTTCATTTGGCCATGGAAACCCACTGAATGACCTCGGGCACGGCACACACTCTCAGCCCCAGAAAGCCCTGTGATAGATTAGCCTTAGGGTCGCCATAAGCCAGAAACTACTTGAAGGCACACAACAGCAACAGCAATTTTTCTTATGCTGTGCTGTTTAAGAAGGCACTGAATCCGTTATGGAAAAGCTGGCAACCCTGTCAGTCACACAAAGCCCCTCATGGAAAGGAGCCCCAAGAAAACAGACCTGCAAAGAGCCCAACAGTATCTTTAGAAAGGACTGATCTTGAACTCAGGTCACCCAGACCCAACCAAGGTCCATTTCTCTTGCTCTCATAGCAGTTTCAATAATAGGATACTCGTGGTCTGGCTATACACTGCAGTCATTAAACAGAGCCAATATGAAATGTTAGCGAAGTTATCTGTACTCAGTGGTGCACCAAATAGTGGAAAATATCACTCACTGTCAGAAGCTTCTTCTCCCCTCCAACACCCCCTGGATGCTTGTGAAAAAGCTGGCAATCTTGACAATCGCGTGTTTTACGGAAAAAACGCATGGGCGGTGGGTTTCAGCATACAAACAAAGGGCTTTGCATTATAGTTTCAAAGAATTCTATGGTTTGAAACAATGGTTTGCCCTCATGCACCACCCACGGATTCTTTCTCTCGTATCTTGTTATGTCCCTGCCTGCCATCTTCACTCCTCTAGCACGGCTGCCCACAGCTCCCCACAAACCACCACCATTAATTGGCTCATCGCTTTCTCCCTTGCTACCTCTCATGCTTAGAACTACTTCTCATAAGGCCTCCATGATGTCACTTCTCTTGTTTCACCTAAAATCCTTCTCAAAAATCCTACCATTTCTAATTACCTCCAACACAAAATATAATTAATATATAAAGAGCATTTGAGAATGAGTAGTTGGGGGAAAATACATTATCATATTCCAAAGGGTTTTAAGAAAATATGTACTAAAGTGTTAAGGTTACTTAATAGAATATCTATTACATAGGGACCTGGAATGAAGGTTATTAAAAGACAACTGTTGAAGTACGTAAATAACTGGTAACATTTATGTTAATACTAAGATTTTAGGTAAAAGTGTAGGAAGATAAAACAATACAGTAAACTTTCATGTATGTAGATAAAACTATGATGGAGAAAATGTTTTAAAAATTTGTTTTGTATTAAAATGATATACAGAAATGATAAATTTAAAAAAATCCTACCATTTCTCAGTGGTTTCTGGCAGAACCCCTTTGTACTCACTGTACACCCATAAGCCTAGTGAACTCAAATACCTATCCCCACCCCTCACAATTTACTCCAGTAACTATCTCCTTCCCGTTCATCTGTGGTCTTCCCTGTGGTAAATTTTAGACTGTATGCTCCTCGGGGAAGAGATCCACCTTCTCATATCTTGTAAAGTACCATGTGTACTGATGGCACAGGCAGAGATGGAGGAACAGGAGGAAGAAGATGTATTGGAGAGGAAGACAGCAAGTCATGATCTACATGCAGTTTGCAACCTCTCCCAATGTTGTACCCAATATGCCCATCATCATCTTCAACCATTGTGAGTTTTCTAGCTTTGAAGAGCCTTTTAGAAGTATGGTTCCTGCCTGACCTGCACATTCAAAGGGTGCCCCTGTCCAAGCAAGGAAGCTATGGCCCCCATGTAGAGGAGAAAAGAGCCTTTGGACTGTACTGGCTCCATGTAGATTTTCCCCACCAGTATCACCAACAGATTTCTACCAGGAGAACACACCACAGCAGGTGAAGATTTCCCATTGTAGCTATGCTAGGTGAGTTATATATTCTCCAGCAGTCCCCATTAGGCACAGACAGCCCAGTTTATCCTCTACTGCTCCACTTACTCATCTCCTTTTAAAACGTCCCAATTTCTCTCTCCTCCGACTTTCCCCTTTGTCCTTAGGTTACTTCAATTGCTGGTTCAAAATACAAACATAGTTTGCACTCAATTAACTCAGCAGGAGGGACAGGAGAACAGTGGGGTGGAGTCTTGTTCTTCCTAAACTTAGTACATAAATTCCTGGCTTTCTCTGCTTAAAATAGTAGTTTTGTGCATACTTCCTTATTAATAACTTTTGCCTCTTGTTGCCTGGCCACACCCTTTTGACCACACTCCAGTGTGGTTTGGCCACAGGTTTCCTGGTTTTCATCTGTAAAAAGTTGGAAGGTATATTATTATTGTCATTTCTTATTGCTCCTACTTAGGTAGCCTCACAGAGTGAAGGGCATCCAATCACTGAAATCAGCTGGAAGGGAAGGATTGTATGAGGAGATATAACATCAAACAACAACTGCTCAGAAGATAGTCATTGTTCCACAGGCAGCTATTGAGCAATGGAAATTTCAGCAGCAGTATCTCTAAAGATCCACAACCCTTCTTGACTTGCCAGATTTCAAGAACAGACAGGGGTATAAAACTCAAATCTGTTCCAAGCACAGAACAAGGAGTAATGGCACTAAATAGACCATCAGACTCAGACCTGGGCTCATACCCAGTTCTACAGTTAACAAACCAAATCAGACTCCTCCGTTAGCCTCTGCGCCCTGTCTCTACAACAGGGGATAGCAATAGCAGCCTGTTTCACAGAGGCTCAGCCTGTGGCAAATCCTTTTGCATATAAATCTGTTAAAATAGGAGAAAGACTGAATAAACTACCACATTACCCTGAACACTCAGAGAGATCTCATCTGATTTTTGGAAGCTAAGCAGGGTCAGACCTACTTAGTACTTGGATGTGAGTTGTGGCTTCAAGTCATTTCTGATTTATGGCAACTCTAAAGTGAACCTATCATGTCATTTTCTGGATCTGAGAATGTGTGATGCACCCAAGGTCACACAATGGGTTTCCATGGCCAAGTGGAGAATCAAACCCTGGTCTCCAGTTGTAGTATAATGCTCAAATGACTACACCATGCCAGCTCTCTTTGGATGTGAGACCACTAGGGAATAAGTCTAGGGATTTCCATGTAGAACCAAGAATCTAGACTGAAACCAAGGCCTTTTCCACATGAGGATGCTCTCCTGCATAGTCCCATCACAATCCTGACAGTGCCTCTGCTGGGATGGGAGAATGTGCTCCCAATGCTCCTCTTCACACGTGACCTGAGGAAGGGAGCACAAGGAACACATTCTGTCCTTCCTGACTGCAGCCAGCCTTCTTCCCATGCTGCAGTAGGGGAGGAAGCATGTAGACTGCGGTTCTAGCCCTTCTGCATGGCCAGCTGCAATGGAAGGCTCGCACGATCGCAGATCATTGATGGAGTTTCTTTGTCTATGATATAGCCCACAATCACACCAGCTGGTGACGCAAGAAGGGTGGGACTGCAACAATGTCATGTGGTAGGGTTGTCGTGGTCCTGCTCCTCTCACATCCCCATGCCGGGATGCTGTCATCGTGCAGAAAGGGCCCTAGAGATCTGGTGCCAGTCAGTATAGACTGTACAGGTTAGATAGGCTAATGACCTGACTGTGTATAAAGCAGCTCCCTCTGTTCCTGAAAGATACAGTTTTCACATACATTTCCTCTTCTTTACATACAGGCACAGGGCTTTGTGTTAGAAATGAAGCACACCCACCCTACATGCTGTGTAACCAAACACTCTTCCTCCAACACACACAAGAGTCCCTCATTCAGTATGCTCACACCCTGCTCTGCTTGGCAACACACCATGTGTCAGGCTCTTATTCCTCTTCCCATCTACCCCCCATCCCTTTCCTGGTTCCCCACAACATGATTACTTTGCGATTTCTTCATTTTATAATGACATGGGTAAGCTTGCTTGAGCACTGATGCTGCTGAAATTATTAACTACCACCAAAAAGGAAGAAGGAAGCCACTTGTGTTGAGATCACTTTCAACAAAGAAAATGTAACTTTCCCAAACTTCCCTTCGAAAATTTCAATCTTCCTTCTCTCTCTGGGATCAACGGACAATATCTAGGGCTTAGGTCTAGAATGTGTCATGTAGTTAAGAATCCTTTGAGCATATTAAGACTGTAACCCCACTATTGCTTAGAAACTGCAGTGTCACCTTAATACATACAGTATAACTTGTGTTGGGATTAAAGCTCCTATCATCCCTGACTAACTCAGTCAGCATGAGTATGGTGGGAATAGATATCAAACACAGCTGGAGGACATAAGTTTTTGGAAGCCTGATCCGTGTGTGTCTTCAAGTCACCTGTCAACTTATGATGACCCCATTAATTTCATAGGATTTTCTTAGGCAAGGAATACTCAGAGGTGGTTTTGCCAGTTCCTTCCTCTGAAATATAGCCTACAACACCTGATATTCATTGGCACTCTCCCATCCAAGTACTAAACCAGCACTGACCCTGCTTAGCTTCCAAGATCAGATGGAATCTGGTGCCTCAACGCTATTTAGGCCATTTCCCACTGATCTATTGTTGCTGTATGCTTTCAAGTTGTTTCTGACTTACGGCAACCTAAGGCAAACCTATCACAGTTTTTTCTGGGACTGCGAATATGTGACTTACCCAAGATCACCTAATGGGTTTCCATGGCCAAGCAGGGAACTGAACCCTAGTCTTCAGTCCAATGCTCAGACTACTACAGCATACTGATCTATATATCTGGGTGTAACGCCTAATCTATTAAGATAAGAAAAATGATTTTTTTTAAAAAAATCGTGAAGTAATAAAAAAAAAGTTGAAATCTCCTTTATTGAAGAGTAACAACTCAGAATGTGCTGAGCAAACCTTTTTTTAAAAATCATCTCCTTTTAAACAACACTTCTGAGTGTTTTCCTCCTGAGTTTTTTCCTATTGATACAGGCACTGGAAAGGCCAAGGCACATTCGGCCCCACTGGGTATATAGGGCATTCTGTGGATTCCAGTCCTAGCATAGTGTGAAATTGGACAAGGTTCCGACAGAAAGCGGCTCAGGGCAAAGATCTCCGATTATGTCACACATCCTCTTCAGGCCTTTTGGTGTGGGCCAGCTATGGCTCCTTGTGAAGGACAGACATGCTGGGAGGGGGGGTCTTAGTTTCCTCCCTCCCTTGTTTTCTCCCCCTCTCCTTTCAAGGCCCTATATCTTTCTTTTGAATAAAGGGTTAAGGGCAAGAGACAGCTATACAATGAGAGCCCACATGAGACCCACCAGGACAAGCTATGATCAACATGGGCTTCTTCTCCACTCTACAGCAGTGCCTGAGGGGATGTGCCGCTGGAACAAAAAGGCCATTCATTACGTAAATCATCCGCCTGACAGCAGGACGCCTGCCAGGCTCCTGGCCAAGTCTGATCCCTGCCCCAAAGTCTCTTGACCTGCAGGATGGGATCTGGGAAGCTTAATAGGCCCAGGTACTGGCCGGGCTCTGAGAACAAGCATTGTGGCACAAGGGCAGCTGATTAGAGGAACAGAGACCCTCATAGTCAGGGATGTAAGCATCCAGGCTCATAAAACTCCCTTTCCTCTTGTCTGCCCACATTTCCAATGTTCACAGTCTCAGATCATTTTTTTTTTTTTTTAAGAAAACAATTCTCATTCAAGGAATTGGGTAAAAACAACTTTACGAATCACAGCTGTGTAAAACTCAGGAACACATACAACTCTGATTCATGGATCCCAGAACTGATTTACGCAGGCAGGACATGGCACCTATAGGCAAGACATGGGCATCTTCACTCTCCCTAAACTTCCTAGTCCAGGAGTAAGGAATCAAGAATCATTGACCGTCCAGACCATTTGGACTTCAAATCTGATCCCCCACCCCTGACACACACACACACTCAGCATGGAAAATGGAAAGGGATTGTGAGAGCTCAAAGCTAAATCATCCAAATGGCCAAAGACTCCACATCCCCAGCTACTGGTGAATAATGGGTAGGAGGATAGGATTGCCAAAGTGAAAACTTTTTTCCCTTTCATGGTTGTGTAGAAGAAAGAATTCCAGCAAGTGTTGCTAGTCAGACAACCAGGTGACAAGCAGCATCTGCTCAGATTTGCTCTACAACACAACCTTGAAGGTACAGCAGTGTTCTCCAGCAGCTAGTGGCCCAACATTCACCCACAAATGCCCAAGAATGTGTGGTCAGTGATAGGTTGCCACTGTGGCCACTGGGTGCATATTTAGCCACAGGCTCCTTCTTTTCTCTTTTGAGATCTTCACACAGGCAAATAATTGTGAGTGAGCAATCACACCTCCTGCAAAAGAAGAGAAGTGGTATTTAGAGGAGCCATCACTCAGAGGCAGGAGGACTGATTTTACACCTCACTAGAGCACAAATCTGGGTTTGCCATTAAGTGTACAGCTGCCTGGTATTGTGGCCAATCCAAACTCCTTTGTGAGCAATTTCATGTGTGCATTTGTCACATTCACAAATTATATGTTTGAAGTGTACACCTAATATGTGTTACATGAAGACATGAAACATCTAATGTGCAAAGTACTCAGCTGAAAGAGACAGGGACTATCTGCTTTCAAGCTTCAGGATAAATATCTGCCATCAAATATTTCTGAAAAATGAAGGGAGGGTGGTTTAACTCTGTAGCAAAGTCTATGCTACAGAATCTGAAGGAAAACCATAGCCCTTCAGAACTTTCTAGCCCACCAACCCTATCAGCTCTAGCCAACAGTCAGTGGTGAGGGATTCTGGGAACTGCAGTCCAAAAACATGTAGAGAGCTTTAGATACAGAAGGTCTTAGGTTCAAACCCCAGCATCTCAGGTGAAAAAAGACTAGGTAGCAAGTGATGTTCTACCTGAGATCTAGAGAGCTATTAACCATCAGAATACCTAATACTGATTCAGAGGGATAAAAAAATCTAACCAAGTGTAAGGCAGCTTTCTATATTCTAGTACGTGGGTAATAAGCACTAGCTTTTCCAGTGCGGCCTGCAGTTATGGTCAAAGATACAATATATCTAGTGTGTAGATGAGGATTACATAAAATTGAAATACACACCATTTTCATGAAGCCAGAGGCTATCACATTTAATTATTTAAACAAACCATGCAATCTGCACAGTTTGCACATTTATTTATTCTGCAAAATTTATTTTGCTTCTGTTAGTTACAGTGTAGGATGGGACTATGGGCCACAAGAGCTACAAAGCACTAAATGGAGAACATGGAAAAATTACCTTTTTAGGACAATAACTGCCAGAATTGGGTATAGCATACTTTCTAAAGTCACGTTTCCAAGCTCTGGCTAAGAACATAAGAACAGCTGTGCTGGATCGGACCAAAGCTCTATTATAGTCTAAGATTCTGTTTATAGAGCAGCCAGCCAGATGCTCCTGTGGGAAGCCTACAGGCAGGGCATGAAGGGAGAAAGGCTCTCTCTTTCTTAACCTAGCTGATGTTGCTTTCTCCACCCAACCTTCCAAACAGAACTGAGTTCAGAGAAGGACCCTAAAGATGACAGAGAAACAAAACAGTGGTGAGGATTCAAGACCAAATTAGTTCCACTTAATTCAACCTTTCACAAGAGACCTTTCCCTTATTATGCCTGCTATTACCTGCTTCTACTCAGAAAAGCCATCAGAAAGTAGCAGGCCCTATTATAACCTGGACTAAGATCCAGGGGATGGGAACAGAAGAAATGAGGGAGCCATGTCATTGATCACAGGAGTGAAAGAAGGTGAGAAGGACTCTTTATCATTGGGAAAGAGACTGTGTGTCTCTGATGCTCCAGACACTGTTGGACTGCAACTCTCATCACCCTTCACTATCTATCTGCTCTACCAGTAGCATTAATGGTACTTGGAGTCTATCAACATCAGGAAGCCACAGGTTGTCCACACTTTGTTCATTGTGTGGCTTCATCCCCTCCCCACTCCCCTGCAGCAATCAGCTGTTGGAGGAGAATCTGTGGACCTGCAATTCTATGGTCAGCAACTTTGACCCTTCTCCTAAAATCAGTCTTAAATGCAATGTTTTACTTTTCCTCATTGGAATGAAATGGAATCATTCATTAATATGAGTAAAAGAATAATGGAGTTGAAGAGGGAGAGAGTCAGACCACTTCTTTCTCCTACTAACCCAAGGCATTGAAAACCAGTCTTCTCCCTACCTATATCACTTGTCCTGGTAATGGCCATTTCCTCACTAGACTGTTATAGCGCTATTATTCCACTTTCAACATCCTATGGAATCCTGGGGTTTGCATTTTAGGGAGGGTCTGGCCGGCCCCTCCCTAAACTGCAAAGTCTAGGATTCCATGGGATGTTGAAAGTGGAATAATAGCGCTATAACAGTCTAGTGTGGAAATGGCCAATGTTTCAGGTCAAAGTGGAACAGTATTCAGATGTTCTGAAATGGAATAGACTACACATGAGGAGGATGAGTGCACTAGCATAGCCTCTCAGTTACCATTTCCATCACCCTCTACGTGTGTCTGTATCTTCCTTCAAGTTGCCTGTTGACTTATGATGACCCCATAGATTTCATAGGATTTTCTTAGGCAAGAAATGCTCAGAGGTAGTTTTGTCAGCTCCTTCCTCTGAAAGGGAGCCTACAGCACCTGATATTTGTTGGCCATCTCCCATCCAAGTACCAACCTGGGTCAGACCCCAGTTAACTTCCAAGATCATATAGAATCTGGTGTTTTTAGGGTATTTAGGCCTTCACCCATACCCTCTACATGGGAAAGGTGAATTTCTGAAGAAAAAAACAAATGCTGTCTGTGGAGGTTCGCTCCATGGTTTCAAATACTGGAAAATTAGGGTTCCCACTCAGAGGGTGAGCACCTACAGACATGAGACACTCTCCCTTTCCAGAAAGCCAGGGCTCCTCTAGATGGGCCAATAGTTCCAGTAAGTACTGGGATATTCTTTTTCAGGATTTCATACCCTGCAGTGGTTGATACTGTTCCTGCATCCAGTCATGTCTTAAATATACCACAGGTTTGCCCACTGTTTTCATCCTGACAGAGGTGTGGTTAATTACGGTGTGGGCAGCATTTCCTTCTCTCTCTGTCATCCCCTCCATAAATTCAACATCTTCCCCTATGCTTCTCTCCTAGTATCCATGTTCCTGTCTCATATCTTTATTTTTTCCCCCAAAATTGTTGCTATTGTACTTTAGCACTGTAATAGTAAAAGAAAAAAAAAGATGAAACATTCAATATGGAAACCAGAAATATAATGAAGGAAGGAAGGTCAGAGGAAAACTTCCATAGTGAAAGTCAGAAACCCATTCAACATATCATAAATGAGACCACCCAGAAATACAGGACGAATTGAGACCATGGATACAGACATGGGAATTTACCCTTGCCTGGGGAAAAAACATCCTTCTGCCCTTGGGATTAAAAAGTCACAGCTATTTCCAAAAATTCACAAGAAGTAGACCTAGACAGGAGATATATCTTATAGATATTGTTTTTAATCCTGATAAGTACAGATTCAACCCCTGCCCAATCCCAAGTCTTTTGGCCAATCTGCAGAGAGTAACGGAACATAGAAGGAGAGGAGCAGATCTAACACTCTCATCCCCATTCTTCCTTGAGGATTTACTTAAGCCATATGTAGAATCCTTGAATAGATTTTAGACTGTGACAGAACATGAGGAACTAATATATATTATATCAGATTAGTCACATAGATAAGATTATTTTTTGACATGTGTATCCCAACCCAGTTTCTCTCTTAAATGCAACATGTTCTTTATTACCCCAGTAACACTGCACATGATACCAACAATCAGAAGCAAAATGATGGGGTAAACCCGTTCCTGCTCAGACCAAAAACTGCCAGCAAATGTTTTGGTAAAGAGAATGATGACATGAAAATTCCACCCTTTCCCACATTTCAAATAACCACTGCTAAAATGATGGCTACAGTCTCTATGAGGGGATATTTTAATTCTTCAGAAGGAAGGACCATTGAGCTTTTGGAACTTGCAAACTTTTAAATGGGATGGCAAGTTCTGACCCTCAGTGGTCCAGTTGCAGATACTAGGTTTTTGTGCTGAGCGATGAAACAAATCTAGGCACCTATATTTTTTTATAGTCAATATGTGCTTTGTATTTAAGTGGGGGGAAAGACAATAAATAAAACATATAAAATACATTGGGTTTTGGTGGGGATTTTCTTGGAATTTGGACTGTAAGGCTTGCACAGTTACTCAGATGTCCTGGTTTTATTCACTGCTCCTAAGCAAATGATGATGGGAATGTGGACGTCATCACACACACACACACGCGTGCATGCATACATACATACATACATACATACATACATACATACAATTGGGCCACCATATTTGCAGGTTTGACTTTCACAGACTTGATTATTTGTGAGTTTCCCCAAACCCTGCCCCCATCTCAGGCACTTCTTTTCTGGGGGAACCTTCCCTCTCAGCAGTTTTGATCAGTTGTGCAGCCCTTTAAAAACTCACCTCTGGTCCTCTTCCTTCTCTATCGGCCACTGCCTGGCCAGCTAAGGAGAACCCTCAGCCCGATTTCTTAGCACCACAAAACCCTTCCTGATAACACACACACGCACAAGGAAGGAGATGGACAAGAACGAAGGAGTATAGGACCACCATTCAGACATTTCCCCTTCTCTCTCTTCTCCCTGACCTGGTTTGGACCCTGGGAGCTTACTCTCCTGTCCTGTTTCCCATGGACACACACACGTTTTGATATACGTGAATTTTCCACTTTCGCAAATGCTGAGGGCCAACTGTATGTGTGTGCGTGCGTGTGTGTGTATTCATGTATGTTCAGTCCCACCACCATATTCATAAAATTTGAAATATATAAAGATTTCCCCATATAGGATACCATTTTGTGCCTTTTCATTTTAACGAGTTCATGTTGACACATACAGCTCTGATGTGCCAGCTTGTGAACTCATATTTTGGAAGCAACAACAGCCAAAAACCCCTCTCCCAGCCCCCACTCCTCACCAAAGAGGAAGGAAGGAAGGAAGGAAGGAAGGAAGGAAGGAAGGAAGGAAGGAAGGAAGGAAGGAAGAGAAAAAAAAGAAAGAAAACAGATGGCGCTATTAAAGAGCTGTGTGGCACTGGAGGATAAGAACTGAATAAGTATACCTTCATCTGGGACATTTTCACAGGTGGTGAACACAGCACACCATTGGCCATGGCCTTTTAGGTCCCAGACAGTGTTGGTCTTCATTCAGATTTATGGCCAGAAGGGAAAAATCAAGAGGCATGGGTTTCAGCATCAGAAACCAGGGGGGTGGGCAGACAAACCCATCAGGTGAAATTCTCACTTCTTTCTTCTGGGCTAAGAAATTAGTCAAGAAAAGGGGAAGGGCCATAACTTAGTGATACTTCACATGATTTCCATTTAGAAGATTCTGGATTCAGCAATCTCTAGTCAAAGCAGGAGTGAGCCATAATGCCGTTCTGGCCTACAGTTCCCAGCAGGTCAAGCCATTGTGATCAGCTTCAGCACTGTTTTATTTCTCTCTGCCCTGCACAAAGTTCTGATCAGTGGCCACAGGTATGTTCACACAGCCAGCACTAGGATGGCAGTTGTGCCCATTCCTTGAGATGTCAGATCTGGCTATAGTGGAACAGGCCTTGATTACATCCTAGTTGGATTAGTGTAATGCCTTTGAAGAATGTTCAGAAACTTCAGTAGGTCCAAAATGCAGTAGCAAGACTACTGACATAACTCCCTTGTTGAAACAGCTTCACCAGCTACTAGTCCATTTCCAGGCAGAATTCAAAGTGCTGGCTATGACCTTTAAAGCTCAATATGGCTTGGGTCCAGACTAGCTGAAATACTGTATCTCCCTATACGAGCCTGCTCAAGTTTTAAGATCTGTAGGATAGAACTTTCTCTTAGTCCCACAACCATCTAAGGCATGTTTGGTGAAGACACAAGAGAAAGCCTTCTTGGTGGCTGCACTCAGGCTGTGGAATTTTCTCATATGGGAGATTTGGTTGGCCCCTTCTGTGCTCTCTTTCTGCTGGCAGTCAAAGCTCTTTTTATTTAGGGAGGTCTTTGGCTGTAAGTGCATTGTGTCAGAAGGAGGTTCCAATGGGTTGTGTGGTGTTTTTATCTTTTTTTATTGTTTTAAATATGTTTCATACTGTTTATACTAGGTTTTTAACAGTGATGTAGACTCGAGTTGAGAGACTCGGACTCAAGTCAGACTTAAGTCACTTCAGTGACTCGACTCGGATTTGACTCA
Source organism: Ctenosaura bakeri (assembly GCA_948474755.1). Lineage (NCBI taxonomy): Eukaryota > Metazoa > Chordata > Lepidosauria > Squamata > Iguanidae > Ctenosaura > Ctenosaura bakeri. Next base: position 62,596 of record CAOLHI010000689.1, read on the forward strand.
GCAAAAATTACACACTGATTCAACTTGACTTGAGACTTGCATATTTTTAGTGACTTGCTACACTTAGTTCAGTAACGTAACACATTCATCCAGAAACTGTGCAACTTACTGGTCACATGACAATCTGTCTCAAGCCCAAAGTGCAGACACATTTCTCAGAGGGAACAGCAAATGGGTTAGGCAATGGGCTTGAGGTGGGACCGAGGCTCAGCATTCTGTCCCTGCTATATATAGGAGGAGCTTTCCAAAACTTTTCCTAAAAGCAGAAGGCAAGATTCATGCCCAGAGTGCAGGGCACATATCTCAGAGGAGAACGGAAAATGTGTTAGGCAGTGGTCTTGAGGAGGAAGGATCCTTCCTTCTAAAGCTCTTGAAGCTTCAATAGTGGGGAAGAAAAAGGATCCTGTTCCCCACTTCTGAAGCTGCAGATGGCAAAATCACAAAAGTAGAGGACCAACTCTACTTAAATTGTTAAAACTGACTTTTGACTCTGTCCACAAATTCTGGAATACAGGTTGGGATGTAAAGTTGGCTCCCAGTCTTGAGACTTGACTCGAGACTTGACTTAAAAGTATCTGACAAGGACTTTAGACTTGATTTGAGACCTGAAGGTAGAGACTTGAGTACAGCAACTACAGTAGGTATGGAAGCCATGATAGCTGACGGTACCAAGAAGGGTGTTGATGGCACAGAGGCAGCAATTGCAGAAGATGGCAGGCAACAAAGGATGCTTGAAACCAGCATGCTGTACATGGCAGAGCTCAAGGTTGAACCTGTAGAGATTGAGGCCACAGATGATACCAGGGCTGGAAGCAGGTGAATAGCAGCAGGCAAAGGTGGAGATCAGAAGTGGCAGGCAAAGGCGGAGGAGAGACAGTGGCTGATGCTGTAGTCTGAGGGTGACGATGCAGCCAGGCCAACAGCGGTTGATGTGGCATTACAGCAGGCTGCTGTCAGGAGGTTAGATGGACTGGAGACATGGGAGGAAAGCAGTGCAGGAAGCTTTGGATTTCAATAATGGTACCAAGATGAATAGCTGTACCAAGAGTGTTCATGGTAGTGGTCTCTGTAAGGGGCAGAATAAAAGAGATATGACCCTGAATGTTCTCTCCATAGGTGTTCATGTCAGTACCAATCAGTGTATGAGACTGACATGAATGGTGAGTCCTCTCGGTACTGACATTTCCTCTCTCAGTATGATGTGTAGGAGTGTTCCCACCAAAAGGAGGATCTCTCACACCTGGACTGAGCAGGACACCAGACCTCGGAGAATGATGATGTCAAGGCAAGTTGGTTAGCACAAGTTCAGGTGGGACAGATTCAACTTCCTGAACAGATGGCGAATGCTGAGTGTCCATCAGCACTGAAAGTGGTGGAAGAGATGTCAATACCCAGGCCACTGAGAAATTGGATAGCACTTCAGCCATGGCAAGAGACCATGTTTGGAGTGCTTTAAGTGCTTCTTCTATTTTGGGTCTTCGTCTTTGGTCAGCATGGAGTGCTCAGGAGAAGCATGGCATTTCCAGCTCACCTTTGTTTGGTCCAACTTGTCCTTCTGCTTAGCTGCCAACAAAGTGGTTTCCCTCTGCTGGGGTTACAGCAGCTTTGGGACCGATGAATGATTCAGCCAATTCCATAGGGACCAAAGGCACAATCAGTACTAGTTTTGAGGTGGAGGCCAAGACTGTCGAGATAGATGCCATTATCAGCACCATGGTTTTAGGAGTCTCAATCGGAGAGACCAATGCCAAATGCAGCGGTTTGCTAGAGGCAGCCTAGATGACCACCTGGAGAAACTGCTCCCAATAATAGCATTTCAGGTGGTTTGCTCTCTTCTTCAAAGTTTGTGGGGTGAACACTTGGACACTATGTGGGTCCCATCCAGTTAGTAGGGGCACTGGCAATAGCAATCTGAGAGAGAGAGAAAAGACTTTTTGGGTGCAGGTCAAACAGATTTCGAATGAGGTAGAGGCCATAGAAGTGGCAAGGAAGGTGTATGATGAAAGCAGGGGTGGGGAAAGGGCAAAGGGACAAGACAAAAAGAGGGTAAAGGAAAAGGTTTCATTTTTTACTAATTTACTATTTTTTTATCAAGAGGAAGAAAGGAAGAACAAGAGGGATATAGCAGTGAAAGCAAAAAGGGAGTGAAAGCAAGAAACAGGAAAGATCTGCTCAGCCCAGATGATTGAGTGGTGTTACTCTGTTGGCGGATGAAGAGAAACTGAGGGGGCAGTAGTGTGGTGGTCTTGGACATGCATGGTATGTGGGAGGGGACGGAGCCACTTGCCAAGCTACTCAGTTCTAGAACTTTCCATATAAAGGTCTCTGCAGGAGCAAAACCCATTTGTGTGTGGCACAGAGACTATGAAGAAGAAATAAAGCCTACAATACCTGGTATTCATTGGCTTCATTCAGGTACAAACCTGGGCTGACCCTGCTTACCTTTCAAGATTAGACAGGATCTGGTGACTTTAGAGTACTTAGGCCCCCAGAAGAAAGGTGGGATGTAAATTAAGTTCATCCTCCATGTCCTCATCTTCCACATCAGTGGTTGTCCATCCCTACTGAAATCTGAAATAGCTCTCCTGTCCCTTACTAAGCTCTTTACATCCTTTTCAGACAACAATGTGACAACATACTTACTGCACATATGGCTCACCCCCTAAGCAATGCTAAGGTAGACCGATACAACCTCACTGCACAGGTTAGACTTTTACACTGTGATGATTTCATGACTGACAGTTCACAAGCTGACAGTCATGGCAGTCTAGACAAACAGACAGACAGACAGACGACACATAAAAGCATACACACACACACACACTTCTTTTTCTCTTTCTCAAACAGACACAAAGGCCATTTTCGCACTACACTGTTATAGTGCTATTATTCCACTTTCAACATCCTGTGGAATCCTGGGGTTTGCAGTTTAGGGAGGGGCCTTTAGAACTCTCAGCCAGAGAGCTCTTTGATCTCAGTGAACTACAAACCCCAGAATTCCACAGGCTACTGAAAGTGGAACAATTGCACTATAACACTGTGTGTGGAAATGACCAAATTTTCATTTAAAAAGTCAAGTGGTAAAGCAAGGATCATACCCAGCTAGCCTCTCAGCTAGCCCAGTGCTTCCCATGTTATCTAATGTGGGAGGCTTCCTAATCGTGTTTTTTTTCCAGGTGTGCCAGGGACAGGTATAATATTGGGGCCCATTTCTTTCTTATCTGGGTACTCCCCAGGGACCAGCATCTCACGGTTGCTAGACTGGTACCAGTTGGCAACAGTCATGCCCCCAGGAAATACACACATCCTGCCTTTCCATTATTTAAAGTCAAAGAAGTTAGCACCCAGGTTAAAAACTCCATCATAAAAACACTTTGACATCCAACAAGTAAACAAATCACTAATAAAGTCTCAGTTAAGTTTATGGGCCATGGCCGCATTTCCCTACATAGTTACCTGGGAATAAGCACCACTGAGCCTACTTACTGTTTACCACACAGGTTCAAGCTTGTGTGTGTATGAGCGTTCAAGTTGTCTATTGACTTATGAAAACCTCATGAATTTCATAGGTTTCTCTTAGGCAAGCAATACTCAGAGGTGGTTTCGCTAGTTCCTTCCTCTGAAATATAGCCTACACCACCTAGTATTCCTTGACAGCCTCTCATCTAAGTAGCAACCAGAGTTGACCCTTCTTAGCTTCCAAGATCAGATAGGATCTGGTGGTGCCTTTAGGGTATTTGGGCAGTACTCAAACTATTACTCAGTGTTATTTTTCAAAAAAGAGCTTCAGCCTGGCTGAAATGCACAATATAGCTTTTCATTAGAAGTGCAAAGAAGTATTTGAATTTAAATAGCCTCAGGTGGCATGGGAACCTCATCAAAGGAAAGGAAAGAGGTATCCAGACTCAGCTGAATGGCTTAATTACTTCCCCGCATTCTCTGGCTTTCCACTATAGTAGCCTCTCGCAAACTAGTGAAAAGCTTGAAAGCCTTGCTGTTACCTCACTTCTTTCCCAGAGGCAAGATGATAACCCCTTAGATCTGTGGTTCTTAACCTTTTCTTTACAAGGGACTCTCTGTAAATGTAATTTGTTGCTGTGGACCCCAAGACTTAAATCAAAATTTAAATATTTAAATTTAGATATTCAAATGTTTATTTAGATATGCAAATATACAAACACCTATTCATTCATTCATTCATTCATTCATTTATGGCTTCTGGAGACAAGGATTCAAATCCCTGTGCAGACACTGGGTGACCTTGCACATGTCACATTCTCTCAGCCTCAGAGGAAGGTAAACGTAAGCCTTCTCTAAATAAACCTTGCCCCTCCTCGAAAAAAAACACTTTAAGTTTACGTTAGGGTTTCCAGAAGTCATAAACAACTTGAAGGCACAGAACAACAAAGTGCCACTGTCAGTGGGAGGTTTCTTCTAGCCATCGTGTCTCTCCTTTGAAAATTGACTTATGGCAAAACTATCATGCGGGTTTTCTTGGCAATATTTGTTGCCTTTGCCTTTCTCTGAGGCTGAGAGAATGTGACTTGCCTGAGATAATTCAGTGGGTTTCCATGGCCAAGGGGGGATTCAAATCTTGGTCTGCAGAGTCATAGTTTGGCTGTGCACACACACTGCTGCTATGTCCCTGTTGCTATCGCGGCTGGTGGTGTCTAGCAGTAGGGCTTCTTGGACCCCCTATGGGGGTTCCAGTAAGAACCACTGCCTTAGATCTCTGGGCTCTCCAGCAGACCAATTCTTCTGTGAGAAAATCCCAGTTCCACATGCTGTCCTGTTCCTCATCCATACAGCAATACTGGTCCAGTATTGCTGTTTGGATGATTTTACCTCTTATTATTAACTAATGACAAAATTTCACATACTTGCATTCTCTGAATAAGGAGAGCGCGGGGGACCTTTTAGTGCTTAAGTTGAAGAAACTTCACTTATCCACTCAGGCAGATTTTTAAAAGAGGAAAAAGGAGTTATCAAGTTGAGCAAAGCTACCCTCTTTCCTGCAGAAATCCTCTGCAATATTTATCAATATACTCCTCGACACATACCTCACCCCACTCTCCAGTATTAGAGCACATATTAAAAGAGCAAACAGACTTCTGCTGCTCACAGCAAAACTAACTTCTTTGCACCAAGCAAAACTCTATTCCCAATGCACATGAATTATTGTTATATGATCATTGCAGAACCTGAGGTGCTACTAGGCTAGGACTAAGAGAGACTCTGTTGCCACTACTTCTAAATAGGGGTGGGGGCTAGCATTTATTGGAGTGGTTTACAGAGGAAGAAGTCGTGAAGGAGCCGATGATACGATGGGCCCAGAATGTGGGAAGGGAGATAAGTTTAGAGCAGTGGCAAAAAACCTGGCAAAGAAGATTGAAATATACAGTCTGTCAAAATCTGCATGAGAATGTTTACAAAATGCATTTAAGATGGTATCTCTCACCCGAAAGATTGGCTAAGATGTATAAATGTAATGATAAATGTTGGAAATGCCGAACAGAGAAAGGTACTTTTTACCACCAGTGGTGGACATGCGGTTATACGCAAAGATACTGGAAACATATCCATGGGACTATGGAGAAAATTTTGGGAATTAAATATCCAATGCTTCCAGAAATGTACCTTTTGAATATTGTGAGTGATGAAATGGAGAAAAAATATGGAAAGATTCTTTTTTATATGATAGTCTGTGCTAGAATAATATTTGCAAAATACTGGAAATCCCAGGAAATTCCTATGGAAGATGAATGGGAAAAAGCATTATGGGATATGATGGTTATGGATAAATTAACTCTTTTTTTAAGCAATAAAAATGTAAGCGAATTTGAGAAAATCTGGGAACCACTTATATCTTTTTTTAAAGAAAAGTGGAGAGACAAAATATTTGCGGTAGGAGTTTAAACGAAAAAGAATAGAATTTTGAATATGTATATAGATATGCAATTAGAGAAATTTAGCCTATTCTCAAGGTAAAAATTTGTATTTTATGAATTTCAAAAAATTAAGAAGATATATATTGGCAGATCAAATGGAGTATAATCTGGATCCTGAAAGAAAAATATGATAATATACAAATAAGATTGATCAAGTGGATATTTTATGAGTTGTTGTTATATGTTGTATTGTGATATATTTTGTAATGTGTTGTTTTTTTGTTATGTTTATGTTTAATGTTTTTTAATGTTTGGAAAATAAAAAATAAACATTAAAAAAATAAATAAATAGGGGTGGGGGCTGAATGTCTGCAAAAGCTCTTGTTTGCAGGAGCAGCCCCTTCTTCCTCACCGAATGGCAAGCGGCTGGGTGGGCAGAGGCAGACACATTCACAAAAGGACATAGTTTCCTGATGAGGACAGATTATTTCATTGCCTGGCAGCAAGCACCAAAAATATCCAGCAACTCTCCTGTCTCCACAGACTGCTGGGTGGGGGTGGCTCACACTTTCATTACTGATGCCAGACTCTTGGATCTACTTTAATATTTCTTGTTAACCTCTTCTGTAAAATCTTGGAGTGTCATGGGCAGGTTTTTCACTTTTCCAGAGATGTCAGTTCCCAAGCAGAAGGCTGAACAGTGGTATCTTTTCCTGCTTCCCTCCCTTCTCATCTTTTCATCCACCCTCTTCATTGCCTATAATAGTAAGCAGGAATTCCAGCTGTGCCACACAGGCTCTGTGGGAGGGGAGAGAGATGAAAGGAACACACTGCAGGGACAGGATGGACAAGTGAAGCTACTGAGCATCCTGCTGGCACAGGCATCCAAGTGCTGTGTGTGTGTGTGTGTGTGTGTGTGTGTGTGTCAATGTCCAAGTTTACAGCTGCCAAGTAAGGGCTATGAGACTTCAGGGCCAAAACCTGAGAGCTAGGGATATGTGATATCACAGGAGACAAGCCCTGGCGATGTTACAAGGGTGATGTTGTAAGGTGACATCATTCACATGAATACATTAAGCAACAACCACAGCTGCACAGAGTAAGTCAGTCGTTAAAAAAAAAGTCTAAGAAATGAAGAAAACAGAGATACAAATTTTTCAAGGCAGTACTCTCACCCTGAGATTCTTCTTTCTGAGGTACACAGAAGAGGGCCAGGCCCCGAGATCTGGGAAGACTTTTGGGGTCACAACCTGGCAACCCAAGGAGAAGGTGATTCTAATATGGTAATGTGGGAGAAATACTAAGCAGTACTGTCCAGCCTGCCCATACTGACAAGTCCTTCAAAGTATCTCAGTCTGAATGGCAGGGATGGGCAAAGTGCACCCCGTAGGTTGCATGTACCCCCAAATCCTTCTTTGCAGCCCTGCTGTGCCTCAAGTGCTCCCTAGAATTTTTTCCAAAAAGAAAAATGACACTGCCTTTTGCCATCAGAATTTGGCCAAAAACCACTAAATGCAGTATGGGAAAAGACACTAAATACATTATAGTTAATGGGGTAGTAAATAGTTCCCTTTAGTCTGACATCAATAATTAATACATTAATTAAAGTCAAGTACTTTAAATGTGCATGTGTGAACAGAAATGGAATGCAATCAAGTATGAGTAGGGGTACTGTATTTGTTAATAACGAGTGGAGAGAAGTTTAATGAATCTAAGGCTGTTTGGTTAAGAGTTAATTTTCCTTAATGTCAGCTAATTTTTAATCTATTTTGCATACAGTCAGAATGTACTTTTTAAAAAAAAGTTTTCAAAAACCTCTTAAAAACAAAACAAAAACAATGATGCATGGCCCTCTACCACTTGGCCAGCCTGAAAAGTGGTCCCAGTTGTACACTAGCTGCCAAGCCCAGTCTAGACCATCCATAGCAGGAAAGGGCAATGGCCGTCATGTCCTGTTTCTGGTCTCCCCACATGCACTGGATTCGCTACTGTAGAGAAAAGGATACTGCACTAAACAAACTTTTGATCTGATCCAGCAGAGCCCTTCTTACATGTCCTGGGGATACCAGATGCCGCAGCATTTATCAAAGCTAAACAGGCCTGGGCTTGGTTAACAATTTGCATAGGAAGCGAGCCAGAGCTCCCTGTCAGAGCAGGATAGTTACAGAATATAGGCTTCTCCCCCTTCCCCACATTTGAAAAACAGCATCTTGATGTGCAGGTACCGTAAATCACAGAAGTTCAGGGTATGGACAGAAACACTATTATCTTCTAATTGCCTGTGATCATGCTGCTATTAAATGTCAAATAGCAGATGCTAGCCTAGAGATCTACCAGAGTTCCCAAGCTAACCCACCAAGTTTCCAAGGTCCAGCTCCATGTGGGGTAGAGTGCTTATGTCAACTGCATTCTCCTGTGTGTAAGCCTACACCCTCCAGAAGCCATCATTACCACTTGACTTGTAATGTACTCCTCATGATGGTCTAGATAGCCAGACAATCAAAGAAAGTCCAAAAACGCAGACAACTGTATTGAGCATATCAACAAACCATCTTTCATCTTCAACAGAAGCAGATCTTTCATCAAACTAATGGGTCCTAATTACCTAGTCAAAACCAACCCACCTGAAAACACTTCCTATTACTATAGAGATATACCTCACAACAATACTTAATATCTAATGATCACTAATATCATTCTGTCAGAATTCAGTTTCCTTCACATCATTTTGAGAACGTAGTCCAAAATATTTGTAAAAAAAAAAAGTCTTTTAGTTCATGAGATTGCCAGTGTGGTGTATTGGTTTGCACATTGGACTGACTCTGGAGACCAGCATTCAAATGCCTGCTCATTCCCATGGAATGCCCATGGAAACCCACTTGGTGACCTTGGGCAAGTCACACTCTCTCAGCCTCAGAGGGAGGTAAAGGCAAACCCCCCTTTGAACGAATCTTGCCACAAAACCATGTGATAGGCCCACCTTAGGGTTGACATAAGTCAGAAGTGACTTGCAGGGACACAACAACAACAGCAACAAAGTTCATGACACTTCTCTTGAAACATTATTTGTTTTAAACCGATATCCCACTTTTCTCTTCTTTGGTCAAAGCAGATAAGAAGCCAACATTAAGACCCTGCTCACAGTAGGGAATGACAGCTATGACCTTCCAAATATTGTTTGACTGCAACTCTTCTGGGTCCTAGCAAGCATAGCCAATGAGGAGGTAATGTGGGAGCTGTAGTCCAAAATCATCCAGAGGACCACAACTGCCGACCTCTCACTATAATTGACTCCATGAAAAATGGTAAGAATTAAAATTAGAATTTTTTGAGGACATCATAATAACCTGATAGAAGATTGATGTTTCCTTTCTTGCTGTCTCTTGTTGCTAAATGGAGATGCCAAACACAAGGCATGCCTTGGCCCCTCCCTGTGACATCTCTGCAGTATTCCATGCCAGCTCATTATCACTACTGCTGTACCTTGTGCATATTTTGAGGCTCTTTAAGGTGTGTTCTGCTATAGTGCAATGTGCAATTGGATATGTAAGCAGCTTAGGATTTCTCATTCGACCTTTGCAGCCCATTGTTATAATTTCATAAACTAACGAGTTGCATTCCAAATCCGAATACGAATCTGAATTTTTCTCACTGCACAATATTGTCTGAGGGCTCGGGAGAAAACAGTACTCTGCACATTAAAAAATACCAAACACTAAGCCAAAGCAGATGGTGTACAGTTAGTGTTTTTATCTTGTTTGTGAAATGTGTTTTTTCTCTCTCAGTAATTTTTCAGAGGTTACAACAAATTTTCAGAGTTCAGAAATTTCCAGTATGTCTCAGTCTCCGGTATTTGTTCAAAGAAAGGGCAGTACTCCCTGTCTGAAATCTGAATAGGCTTTGCAACAGCACTGTACAGCCAAATTGGAGCAGGGAAACCTGGGATTGGAGGTGTGTCAATTACTACTGGATAGGGTTATATTTCCCCTGAAAGACTGTATTCTCAGCAGGGGGCTGCTCCTGGATCAGTTGCTCCAAATGAAATCCCAGATAGATACAATGGCTAGGAGTGCCTACCGTCACCCTTGGCTGATATGCCAGCTGCACCCCTTCCACCACTAAAGATGGTGGTACACACATTTGTAAGCTCAGGGCTGTAGTTCTGCAATGCACTGTACATTGGGCTACCTCTGTTCTGAAGTTCAGAAACATAAATCAGTGTAAAACATGGCAGCTAGACTGGGAGAGGCATATCTAGGGTGAGGCAACTGGGGTGCGTGCCCTGGGCACAAATGTCAGGAGGCGCAAAAAAGCCAAAAAAAAGAAAAAAACCCAAAACCCCACCCTCCCACCTGGGCCTGGCCTGCTGCTGTTCCCCTGCCCCTGCCCAGGTCCTTCCTGGCCTCATGCGAAGGTGGCAGCGGTGGTGGCAGCAGCAGCCCACCCACCACTGCTCCCTCCCACCTGCCACCACTGCTACCCCCACCAGGGTCCTTCCTGGCCCAGTGCGGGGTGGGCGGCAGCAGGTTATCTAGGGGATCACCTTCTCTCATATAATCTGACCCATAAACTCAGGTCTTCTGGGGGGCTTTTACTTCAGCAAGCCAGCACTAAGCTGGCAACTGTTAATCAGAGGACTTTTTCATCAGCCACCCTCAAACTGTGAAGAGCTCCTGCAGCCGAATACACTGACTTCATTTAAAACGGCATTTAAGACCAACCTCTTCCAGCAGGCCTATCCAGGTAGTTTTTAAACTGCAAGTTTTTACAATATGAATTTAATATGTACATATATTTTTTAACTGATGTTATGCTCTTTAGCTGTATACATTTTTAATTGGTGTTCACATTTTTAATCGTGTCATGTGTCTATTTACTGCTGTATTTTAATCTGTGGTTCCCTTCCTCAAACCGCAGAATAGTAGTAGTAGTAGTAATGGCTGTATATTAAGAGTAGCAAGCATTCCTTTCTCTCTGAATTGCCTTTGTGATATCATCACATAGCCAGATCTGAGTGACTGTGGCATTATGCCATTATTCTGTTCACAGCATGACCCCAAACTGGATGGGATCCTAGTTGTAAGAACCAAAAGAAGCAGGTAACAGGAAAGAACTCATTCTAGTGCAGCAGCTGAGAGAGATATCAAAATCCCTGATTAGACATACTTCTAGATAGAGGACTCCAAATGCTAGTGCTCTGAAGGCATTGCACACCACAGCTCTTCAGTGGCTCCAGGCAGTTGCAAGAAGAGCCATCATTCTTTAGTTGAGTCAGACTTTCCTTGCAGCCAGGCATCATCCTGGCAGTGGCAAGAAGGCACCTTTCTTCTCTCCAACATCTTTTCCTCAGGACAGAGGAGGATGGCAGCCCTGGTGATGACAACAGAAGCAGCCCCAATCCTGGTGGAAGCCACTGAGTCACTTGGTATCCCCCATGAGCTGCGGCTGGCTGATTCAGGGGGCTTGCCTCACCCTGCTTTAACCTCTCCAGAGGTCTGCGAACTGATCACTCACTTCTTATAGTCCAGACCTTGTAAGAAAACCTGGACATTTTAAAAATCCACCCAGACAGGAATTTTAACTCTGAAAAAGAAGACATGTCTCAGATAAGTAGGACATATGATCACTCTAATATTTTGCATTAAGAAAAAAGATGGAAGCACTGCTGGAAGAATATCAGAGTTACAGGTAAGGACAATATAATCCAAAGGAAGGGTGATCATGTAAGAAAAGCCTTATCTTGAAGCACCCTAAAAATGGGGTGGGGGAAGATATACCCTGGAATGAGAGCTATCCTCCTACATATGCACACACACCCTTCGGATATCACGCCAAACATTTTTGTTGGAGAGTATCTGTCACAGCACTAGAAGACATATTCCTGCTCCTAATGTAGAGATTACCTCAGCCTGCCAACCAGTTTTAACATGTGCCTGCCTGCCTGCCTGTATGAACAATTTAACATGTCTGGGTTGCAGCACGATAAAATATCTCTTCCTATAGCATGCTTTCCGCCATTCAGACAGGAGGCCCACGAATCTGTTTGGAACAAAGAGAGTGCTTGCCTCGCACTCTGCTGGTGAACAGCAAGCCACTCCACCCACCCACCCCAAAACTCTTCATGCACATCTGCCGTACAGATACATAAGAGGATTCTTGCATCTTGGACACAGGTGCCCTGGCCCATGCAGCTTGCATGAACAATAAGGCAGAGGGCCCAAGCAAAAGCCACACACACACACATTCCAGATGCCATATAAGTTATGGGTACATTTCTCTGATGAATCAATACACATTGTGCATGCCTGATCATTTCATGTAGAACCCACTTGTACAAAAGCTTGGTATCTGAACTGGGCCTTCTTAAGGGAGAGGGAGAGAGCACAGAGCGAGGTGGAGGGAAACTTCTCTTCCTTTCTCTGTCTTTCAGAAAGCAGTTTTGCTCTAGCTGGTAAACTGCTGGGAGAGGCTCCTAATTATAAACAGGTTTAACTGGCAAGAGCTAACTCAGCACAGCCCAGGGTGTGGCTGCAAGGAACAGCACTGTAGAATGAAACATTTACCCAAAAAGAGAGAGATTGAGAGAGAGAAGGCAGTAGGGGTAAAACTGAAAGTGAGCATGGAAGCAAAAGTGGCGGGAAGGGGGGTGGAATCGGGATGGAAGGCATCATAGCCTTGGAACGGATTTCAAACTCTCTCTCGACTTTTTTTGTAGCTTCAGCGCAAAGGAAAAACGTACACGCTTACACACACTCTTATTAAAAACCTGGCAGCAGATTTCCCAAGGGGAGAATTTCCACAAGTGAATTGCATAGGAATGTGGTTTTCAAAAAAAATAACAATCTGTGCCAAACCCCAGATTCTGGCAGGACAAAGCTAGCAGTAGCAGCAGAAAGCTGGGGAGTGGGATGAAGGGAAGGAGGAAGAGGGAGGGAGGGAGGCTGGTTTCAAAGCCCCATCTGAATCCAGACTGAATGGTTCATTGTGAACCCGCTATATAGCATGTGTGTGTGAGACAGGCAATGCTTTTTTCAGATCGGAGCTCCTCCAACATGGCACAACACAGTGGAAAAGGTTGCAGGGCCAGAGTCTGGACAAGAACACAAGGAGACCGAGTAGCCAGGGAAAGGGCTGGAGCCAGCAGCTAGGCACCTACGCAGAAGTGTCTACAGAGGACCTGCGCAGGACTCAGCATTACCAAGGGCTCTGCAAACTGCGTAAGGTAATGGCCCTGGCACTGAATCTTCTAGGATTCAAAGGCAGTTGCACCATAAAAGAAGAAGGATGCATTTAAATTAACTAAGGCGAACAGCATGAAGGGGCACTTAGGCATGGTATAAAATTTGAAATACGTGCATTATTTTTGAACTATTCAAACGCACTTCGAAACCACATGGAGATATTCCACTCCCTCCCATCTGACAGTGGGATTAGGTTCAATGTAAGGGACACATCAAATTATCCCAGAGTTCTCTGCTTTCTTGAACAGCCATAGCCAGCATCAGGAGTTGGAGCCCCTGGAAAGGCTTGTGCCTGAACAAAGGGCTCACTGCCCAACCCCAGAGGCCCAGGGACCTTCCCTGCTGCCCTCTCCTTCTCTGCCCCTTCAACCTCCCCAACTCAAGGCAACATCCAGGGACAGGAGGAAGGAGAAAGAGCAGCAAGTTCATTCCACTCATCTTGCTCAATCTTTTCTGGCTGTGATATGGATCAGACATAGAAAGGCAGGATAAACCAGCGGGCAGCAGCAATGGTGATCTGGGGGAAACAAGACTACACAAGGAGCATGTTCCTCACCATCCCAAGGCCCTCCCTTGGGACTCTGCTCTCTATAATGGACAGAGGTATCCTAGGAACTGGGGGAGTGAGGTATATGATACCAAGGAGGGCCAGCCCCAAAGATACTGTGATCTGGGGTGAAGGACAGCATGGCACCCCTTCCCCTATTCCACATACAGAGGCTGGGTAGGTTGTTGATTGAATATTGGCATTGGGATAACATCAGCCACAACAGAGGAAGGCAACAGGGCAATTTATAGGATTAGGGTAGTGGGTGTGTCACACATAGCTCTATTTCCAGCTGGAAGCAGTAGTCAGAGAAACATGAGAAGCAGCCAAGGGACTGTTGTTGTAGAGTCCTCTTCCCACCTCATATCTGCTGCCTGAGGTGGCTGCCTTCCTCTGCCAAATGGTAGGAGTTTCAGAAGCAGTCTGGAAAGAAAAAGAGGTACACTTTTCCTTAAATGTGAAGTGTTCCTAACATCTCATTGTTCTTCTTTCTCATACACAAAGAGCAGGAACTGAAAGGCATAAAGACTGTGTTTATCCACGCTGCAGAATTACATCAGTTTTGTTACCCCGTTGAATTGCCATGGCTCCTTCCTATGGAATCGTGAGATCCGTAGTCTAGGAAAGTATTTAAAATTCTGCCCTAAAGAGCCCTGGTCCAGTACTTTTCAGGCTATCTGATAAGGAGGAACCAGAAATAATTATTTTTTCCATATTTGTGTCCACTGGCTAAAATTGTTTGTGGCCCAATGACTACAATTGTTTCTTTCCTTCCTGAGAACCTGCCAGAGTCTAGCAGCCAATAGGTCAGGGACCAGCAGCCAATGGCTCAAGGAACAGCACCAAAACACAGACCACCACTTTGAGTGGCACTGTGGTAGTCCATTCCTCTGCACTACAGCACTACAACTTTCTTCAGTACTTTAGTAAAACTACAAAACCCAGGATTCCATAGCACAGAGTCATGGCAGTTAAAGTGGCATCAAACCACTATAAATGTGCAGTGTGGATATGTCTTCTGACACACAGAGTGATATAATGGTTTATATCCACAATGACTCATTAGCCTCCCTCACCCAACATAGACTAGAGATTTCCAAACTGTGCATCTGAATGCACTCAATGGCCTTGAGAAGACTGAAGGCATGCTTCAAGGAACAAAAATTAACCAATTAATTAATAAATTAAAGACTCCCATGAGTCCAAAGCATCCAAACACAGAGAGCACTACTCACTGTACCTCTGTACAACAGTACTTCTTGACAAGGCCTTTATTGCACAACTATCCTGCTTCACCCATGGAATTTTACTAAGGTAGGAGGGGAACCAGCATGTAATGTGTCACAGGAAACTATGCTGATGTGTTATTTTGGTAGGCAATGAAGGCCAACAACATTACTTAAAAAAACAAGGTTGTGTTGTTGTTATTGTTGTATGCCTTCAAGTCAGTTCCGACTTACGGCAATCCTAATGTTAACCTATTATAGGGTTTTCTGGGGTTGAGAGTGTGTGATCCACCCAAGGTCGCCCAGTGGGTTTCCATGGCTGAGCACAGAATCAAATCCTGGAGTTGAACACTCAAACCACTACACCATACGGCTCATGGCTTTTTGAGTCTAACAAGCAGTGTTTATTCTTTATTTAAAAATATTATTGGGGGGTAATTTAGGAGGTATTTGGAGGTATTCAGTGGCATGTTTTGTTATTTTTAAGTGATTTTAAAGTGCAGTAACATGGTGACATAGTAGTAATAATATTAACTACAAGAAGTAATAAGCAACTAATTACTGGGATGTGGGGAATTAATGTTAACGTGCACACTTCTGGAATCATATTTCCAAGCTTGAGTGGGGACAGGAGCTCAGACAGCAATATCATCTATTTGTTACCCTGGCATGTTTTCTTGGGGGTTCTTCTGTCTTTGAAGGCCATGGTCTTAATTAAATGGTTCAGGAGGCCTATCCCAGTAAGGGTTCAAGTGCTTCCTTTTCTCGGTCCTTAAGCTGTTGCCTTGTGCTCTGTTATCGGTGTTGAGAAAACAAAGAGGTGGACAAGAGTGTGTTCACAGTTTGTAGCACGAAGATTAAAAAATAATAACATATAAGCAACTAATTTAGATACTTCTGAAAATCATGTAATTTTTTTATTTTAAATTCAGCTATAACATTAACTTAACTACGGCAGGTAGGTTAGAGTTGGAACTATGACTTGTAGCAAGCTGCTTTTAAATATTAGCACTCCAAGCTCTGGGATGGCCACGTCATTTACAAGCCATTCCTTAATCACTTTTTTTTTTTGGCATCTGAGAGCATAGCTGTCTAGATGACAAAAATCTCAGAAATTTCAATCTTGGGGAGCACACCTTGAGATTCGCAAAAGAAGCAGAAATCAACTGACAGAGGACTCTCACAAATCTAGTAGTGACCAGTCGCTTCCATGTTAGCGGGCCAGTGGATCTGTTTTGGGCTTCAGTCTGAACTTTAAAGGGAGTATCCAAAATGCTGAACCATATTCCCTAATGGATCCTAATGGATTCACTGTCCCAGCTATACAGAAGCCACAAGTAGGGATGGAAAGAACACTGAAAAATATTTGGAAAATGGTTTAACAAGTGTTTTTCTAGTGTTGAGAAACCCTGATAAGAATCTGGCACTGATGAGAATCTTCACAGTTTGGGGCTTACTCTGTGAAAAAATCATGCATGGTTGTTTTGCATAGGAAACAGCATTTTCTGTGTGGGAAAATAGTATGTCTGCATTGAAATATTATTTTCCACACATAAAATGCTGTAATTGAAGATCTATTCTGTTTAAAATTTGCACATCGTTGATTTGTATAGAAAACAGCATTTACTGCACAGAAAGCAGAATTTTCCGAAATACTATTTTCCATGCACAAAACACTGTCTCCTGAACAAAAAAATGCTGATTTCTGCACAAAACAGTCAACTGTGAATTTTGCACACAATATATCCTGAATTGCAAATAGGCTTCAAAAAACTGTGGTTTTCAAAGACTTTCTCACAGTGGGAAGAAAACTGCTGAAACTATCCATTGCTAACTTCAGGAAGAAACTTTAGCGAGGAGTTACATCCCTAACCACAAGCCAGTACTGCACAAATTTTCCAAAGGCAGACCAGAAATACAGCTTCCCATCTCTTCTGGTGCATCATTTAAAAACAAAAAGAAAGGGGGGTGGGGAAAAGAGGAAAGCCATGCCACCTCTCTTTCCCACTCAAAGTCCCAATGGCCACACATCATAATGATAACTAGGGCAACTGCATCATGCAAATTTCTTTACACCAGGAGTGGGAAATTTCCAGATGTTCTAGATGACAACTCCCACAATCCTTTGCCACTGAACATGTTGGCTGATGTTTCCAGGAGCTGAAGGCAAAAATATCTGGAGAACTCAAAGTTCCCTTTCAATTCTTCAAGACTAAGCACAGGTCAGAGCAGCCAGTCCTAATAAACCTGCTGTCCCAGTGCAGAGGAATGTAGTAGTTATCTCACAATACTTGTGCAAAGGAAACCAGGCGATGCAGTCTAAATGCTTACCCTTCAAACTTCTCACCTGATCTTATGATTTCCTTCTGCTTCACAGCAAAGCCTAGGATGAGACTGCATACAGAACATAGGATCAGCCTGCTGCATGGTTCACATTATGGTAAAATTCAGCCATGGTTATATGCAAAAAGGATGTGACTGGTAATATTGTTATGCTTCATAACATGGCAAATGGTGTTCATTGTTCACCCTGAGTCTCCAGGCTCCAGCTCCAAGTACTATTTATTTATCCATGACTGGAAGACTGGCACCTCAAGAGGCAGAAGATCACTGCCCAGCCTGCCTTGAACAACACATTCACATTGAAGTCAACTCCAGTCACATTCACTTGCAAGAGAGGCCCTTTTCGCACTGCATTTGCCATGAGAAAGGGCACCTGGGGCATTGCACGATTGTGAGGAGCGATCTGCATGACACACTCACAATTGAATGATGCTCCAGGGGCTGGCAGGCACCGATCTCACACCTTTTCATTTTCGGCTGGAAGCCAAAAATGGTGCATGATTTTGCATTGCTCCCGGGCCCAATGCACACTTACCTGGCATGCGGAGCCTCCAGAGCCACATCAGTCACGCTTCATGCCCCAGTGCAGCCTGGGAAACTCCCGGGCTGCATTGCAGAAGGAAGAGGCAGGGCTCTCGCACAAGAAGGCAGTTTGTGCAGAGCTGAAGCAGCAGGGACTTACTGGAGGCTGCTTGCATGATCCCCACACCCCAGCACCAGAAAAAGGTAAGATGCAGAAAGGGCCAGAGTTTTCCCCTGTCCCTAACAACATTCCCCTCTAGCAGTTCCAATTTTATAAGCAAGGTCATGATTAATTCCATATTTTCACCTGCTTTTTCTCTCTCTTCTTCCACTTTCCTCCTTTGTCCTCAGCTTACTTCAGCTGCTACAAATGGAGTTCCACAGGCAAAGGTAGTTTGCACTCAGTTAATTCATTAGCAAGGAGAGGAAAGGAGGGGGGAACAATCTTGCCATTCCCCAGAAGCTCAGGCAGAAGTAAACTGCTGGAGTCTTCTTTAGCTTGTAAGTTCTCCCTCCTTAATAAGTTTTGCCAGTTTGACCACACTTTGACGTTGCTTGGTCACACGTTTCCTGGTTTTCAGCTGTGAAACATTGGAGGGTATGTAATAGAACTTTCCAAGGTAAGTGAACTTCGAGTGGCAACGTTATTGTGTCTTCATCCTCTGCACAATATGTACCTGGTAGAAGTAAATAGCACCAGGTTCAGTGAGACTTGACCCCTAACTAAGGCCGTTTCTGCCCTACACTGTTATAGCACTATTATTCCACTTTCAACGTCCTATGAAATCCTGGGGTTTGCAGTTTAGGGAGGGGCCTTTAGAATTCTCAGCCGGAGAGCTCTTTGGCCTCAGTAAACTGCAAACCCCAGAATTCCACAGGATGTTGAAAGTGGAATAACAGCACTATAACAGTGTAGGGTGGAAATGGCCTAAGTGTGTGTTCGGCTCATAGCATTATATCCAAAACTTGATCAGCTAGGCATATGCCTGAGCAGCTCTGGACAACTGACTATTCGAGCTGTATCTTGCCCTTTTCCCATCATGATAGAAACACATGATGAAGCTCTGAAAAATGTGGACCCTGTCTATTGAAAGCCTTACAGAAATCAAAAGGGAATCAGCTGAGCCTTTGGTGGTTTAGAATCACAACGTCTGTGGGTCTGCATACTAATCACTCCTTGCCATTATGATCATAAACCCTTTGCTGTGCAAGTATCTTTTCCCAACCCAAAGGGCTATGAATGTGCCAATCCCACCCCACACACACCAAGCCTTGCCAAAGAAATGCCAAATTTGGCAGCAACAAAGCCACACCCTCCACTGTGTGTCAGATGAAAAATAGGTACCTTTGTATTAACATTGCCTGAGAAAATAGCTCCTCACAGTGGGGTAAGAAGCAAGTGGCATGAGCAAGTTCACTTGCTTGGGGCCTGCTGGATGCCTAGTAGTTCCAGTAAAGAAGCCTCTCCCAACCTCATGCCCTGTATGGGACTACAACTCCCACCATCCCAGCCCAGTTTTGAGGAAAGCTACACTAAAGGCTTTTGGAAACTTTAAACTGAAATACTAATTTTTCTGTCAGCAGGGTAACTTTTTTTAAAATCAAATTTTACAACCTGTGCTTTTTGTGATCAATTACATTTTTTCTCCTCTGAAACCCCAATGTTTTGATAATCCTATTTCTCAGTTAAGGGCACACTCGAGTTTGCTGCCTGGGGCAAAAACAAGATTCACCTGCTTGATTCCATGGACAAAATCTCTTGGGTCTGGAGGCGGACTCTTAAATTCACACTGGCAATGGCACCGTGCCCTTCTAAAGCAAAGGGGGGAACAGTGCAGCCCTGGCTCCGCATTCAACCCTCCAAAGATATTTTTGCAGCCCTCAACCCCTCTAAACTCTCCAGATTTAAATGTTCTGTTCTCCCCTCCAGAGGATGAATTGACATATGCAGAAGCCTCCAGAAATGGGAATTATACTTTTAAACAGGTTGCAAGGTGCCCCTCCACTATACAACACTCCAAACACCTGGTTTTCAAAACCAGAAGTGGATTTCTGACCAGTTCCAGTTCTGTCCCCCACCCTTTTGTGGCTGTTTTTGGCAAGCCATACAACCTCCAAAGAACCCCAGGAGCAAGAATTTGGCCCTCTGGACTCTCCCCTCCCAGTTGCCCATCCCTTGCCTAAAGGGATCAAGCTAGCTGAGGAGATACATCCAGGCCACCAGCCCCCCACCTCTGTCTTCCAGCACCTCACCACCACGTCCCACCCATACAGCATCTGCTGCCTAAGTTGGCCCTGCCATTAGGAAGAATGGGGTGGCCATCTCAGGTAGCAGATCCTGGAGTATGTGGAATAGTGATGAGGTCTTGGAGCTGAATGTGCACCACACACTTTGCCCTGCCGGCCTAAGTGGGCCTGCTGCACTAAATTAGGTAACACAGAAATAAGATTCAGGCCATTTCCACATTAGACTGTTATAGCGCTATTATTCCACTTTCAATATCCTATGGAATCCTGGGGTTTGCAGGATGCAGGATTCCACAGTTTGCAAACTCCAGGATTCCATAGGATATTGAAAGTGGAATAAAGCCACTATAACAGTCTAGTGTGGAAATGGCCTCAGTGGCTAGTCTGGTTGACTTGTGTGCACAGGATGGAAAAGACATCATTGTGTCTTTTGTCTCAGGT
This sequence comes from Ctenosaura bakeri, assembly GCA_948474755.1. Lineage (NCBI taxonomy): Eukaryota > Metazoa > Chordata > Lepidosauria > Squamata > Iguanidae > Ctenosaura > Ctenosaura bakeri. Next base: position 83,051 of record CAOLHI010000689.1, read on the forward strand.
TGAAAAACATTTCAGTCTTTCCCCACTCATTTTACGCTAGAGCCACACACAACTGTAGATATGTCATCCAGCTAAATGGCAGCAGACAAACACACTCCAATGTATAGCAACCACAAAGTATAAAGCAGCCGCAAGCAAATGGCACTTTTGGTATTGGTGGAACATGAGCCACTGGAGTGCTGCACATAAGAGATGCACTTTCAGCTGCACTTCTCAAAGGCATGTCCTAGGAGAGTGAAAAAAGAAGGGATTTCAGGACCACCAAGTGTCTACTTCCCTTGCTGAGGTGCTGCATCTTAAGGGATTACCTATTTCTGTACCCTGTCCTGAAAACTACAGCCCAACTGTATGTTTAATGTGTGACCATTTTCTTAGGTGTATTGCTGCTTGAAGTGAATGCCAAACTGCAGCATGTGCACAGACATCCTACAATGCATTTCACAACTTTGCATGGGAAGATCTTTGAGGATGGTTTAGAAACTTAACATGGTGCAAAATTTACCACCCAGGTGTTAATGGAGAACAGCAAGCCCGAACTCCTAACACCATTTTTGCACCAATTGCATTGATTCCCAGCATTCTTTCAGATGCAAATCAAAGCATTAGCGTTATCAACAGCAACACTTTGAATTAGGTTCAAAAGCATACTGGGAAGTAATGCTTGTATGTCCACTGGGAAAATTTATTAGATTTGCCAGGCATGAAAGACAGGGACTTCTCAATGGTGGCTTCACAGTTCTAATTGAATGATGCTTAACCCATTCAGAACAAGCCTTCAGAAGACTTTCTTTTTAAAAAAATTCCATCTTTACCTCTGCCTTTCTTTAAAAACATGAATGATTGGTGTGATTCACAGCACTTTTTGAAGGCTTGGCCCTAATAATGGCTTAAAAATACCATGAGTGAGTAAATAAGTGAATGAATCAATGAACGAATGAATACAGCAGGGCCAGGACTGCTAATGTTAATGCTATACAAAGGATATTAAATTGTTTGGCCATCTGTACATTGGCAAAAAAGTGCAAATACAGAAAAGAACACACTCATTTGCATAAAATTTATACATGCTAATTCAGACATTAGATGCAAATTTCATCATTTCGTTTACTTCATTACTTCAAATGCATCTCACCCCAGAGGCATGAGGGATGGTGGGCAGGATGATATATGTCTGCTTGGGTGTTACCTGGCACTATCAAGGCCTCTCCTCTCTTTATATGAAACTTGGCCCAGGAAGTCCTTCAAAGAAAGAATGGCAATGAATGGAGGATGTTCCCCTAGCAGCCCTTCAAACAATGGATTGTAACTTGTAAACAGGACACATGGACACTGTGTTATAAAGTCAGAAATGTATTGCTGAAAGAGTTTTCAGTTAGGTAAAATAACCTGGATCCAGACTTGCTTTCCTGTGAAATGAAGTTCTCTTCCCTTGAAGCAGAAAGGTCTCCAATCAAGGAAAGACTCATGCTGGTGTTAAGAGTGGGAATAGGGACAGGGAAAATCATTTTTGCTGATTCCATCTTCAGCCTCTTCTTTAATTTTTCAGCCTCAGATATTCAGGCGCCAACAGGAGCATTCATGAATAGAGCTTCATATTTTCCAACTTTGAAAGGATGGTCCCAGTTAATCCTTTGGCATCTTACTTTCTCAGCTACTATTAAAATATCCTGTTTCTTATCCCTGCTCCTGCTTTTCCCCTTTGTCCTTGCTTAATTAAATTGATGTAAACTGATGTACACTAACACAATAGCAGTTTGCACTCAATTATCTCAGCAAGAGGGCGTAAAGTGGAGTCTTGCATTTCCCAGTAGGGTCAGTCAAAACAAGTTGCTGTAGTGTCTCCTTGGTTTAGAAAAGTGTGTGTGTGTGTGAATCCAAGCTGCTTCTTGAAGTAAGAAAAAGGAATACGCAAGAAAAGAGGAAAGCCTTGTCAATTAAGAGGGGCTTTGGTTGATGATATCCCTTCTGAATTACAACACCCCCAGAACTGTGCACCAGATACATTCTCAATCTCTCTTTCACACAGACACAAGGATTTCCCCTGCCCCACAAAAAACCCTTCAGGATCAATACTGTAGGGAATAATGAATTATGCAAAGAACAATTGAATTCATCGGTTGTTGTGGGTTTTCTGGGTTTTGAGGCCGTGTTCTATTAGTATTTTCTCCTGACATTTCACCTGCATCTGTGGCTGGCATCGTCAGAGGATATGGTGGCATGGAAGTGAAACAGAGTATATATACTTGTGTAGTCCCCTGGGTGGGAGGGAGCAATTAAATTCTTTTCCTCTTTCAGTTCTCATTTTTATTTGCTTTTTGAGATTTGCATAAATGGTATATTTTAAAGCTTAGTTTTACTAATTTTCTTCTCTCCACCACCTTTCTTTGGATTTACTTATCTTCACTGTTCACTAGGGCTATACAGTATCACAGCAAATAAACTGTAGCTTGTAGAGTTTGGATATAGGGAAAGACTGTGTATATACTGAGAGAGGTTTTTTTTCTTCCGTAGAGCAATTTTCCATTTCCAGTAACACACTCATACATGTATCTACTCAGAAATATGTCCCACTGAGTTCAGTGGGATTTACTCCTGTGTAAATATGTACAGGAGCATAGTCTGAGACACTCTAAAATGCCATTGCAATGCATGTACAGTAAGCCCTTCTTTCATGTGACCTCTGCACACACAAGTGTGAAGTCACATGAAGCATCACATTCCATTGGAGTCAATGGATTTGGTGGATGTATGCCCAGGATGTCGTAGGTGTGCACATGTTGCATGCATTGACTATAATGGGATGTGACACTTCAAACCTTTTGTTTTCCATGGGGGTTCCTGGGATGGAACTCCCACATATATGGTGGGCACACTGTAATTATTTATGACAGTTTTTTTTTTCTAACTGTATCTTTCTTAACTAATTAAATTCCATTTATCTCCTGGAGATAAAAGTATCACACATGATTTTTCCCCAGTCCATTTTTATACTAAGAAGAATTCTGAGAAGTAGGTTAGGCTGAAGACCTACAATTGCCTCAGAGTCACCACATGACTGTTACATGAGCAGTAAGCTGAGATTTGACATGATCTATAGTATGCAGTGGAGCTGAGGCGGTGGGTGGGCACACAGAGTTCATACAGTGGATCTGAGGGAAAGCTATAATCTTGAGCAAGTCTGATAGAAGCTTTTTGATGTTAGAATAATATATTACCATTTATTGTTAATTACCCTATGCATATACACAGAATGTTAGAGTTATTGATTTGGCTTTTTTGCAGGCTTCCTCAAACTCTGTACATAAATTCCAGGCTCTTCTTCTTAAAAGTAACAGTGTTGTGTGTTGTTCCTCATTAACAATTTTCACTCTCTAGTTGCATGACCACACCCTTTTGACCACACTCTGATGTTGCTCAGCCACATATGCCACAGTTTTCATCTGTGAAATGTCAGAGGGTAAGAAAGCTCTACTTTCAGCATCTCTGGATACAAATAGTATGTATTCTGTAGTGCTGGAGAGGGGAAACACACATCCTGCTACACTCAAGGTCCAGATAATAGAAGCGTAAATACAGAAGAAGGTATGAAGATGCTAACTCCCTTTTGAAAGAAATTAGCTCTTCCTTGAATGGCCCTATTAGGGCATCCTAAGATGCAAAATTTAAAAAAACAGGCTACCTTCTTTTGTTCGTGTTCTTACTTAATAAATTGGCATGAAATAGCAGAAAGATGAGACAGGCAGTTGTGTCAGATGCTACTCCTGACAAAGCTGGCGCAAGATATCTTGAAGCCTGAGGAAAAAGACAAGAGGGTATCCTTTCCATTTCACATATAAAAAGGCAATTGGACTGGCAGTTGAATCTTTCTTCAGTACTAGCAATGGGACAACATAGGGTCGATGCAGGCAAAAAGGACAGGGAAAACCATGTGGCACGCATCTCTCTCTCTATTTTCCAACATCTTGCTGGCTGCGTTCTAATATTTGTGGGCTGAGCTGACTGCCTCCCCCTCTTCAATATTAGGACTGGCCATGATTTGGAGCTTTCCAAACACTATCACTTGCAGTGCAAGCACCATCCAGTCAGAGCCTGTAACATTTGCCTAAGTGCATATTACAAATGTGCTCACACAATACAAATCATAACAGGAGGCATACTTGAGGTGGGAATGGGGAGAGATTGCATTTTCCCAGTAAATATTGCCCCTGTCGAATACTATTAAAATGTACAAAAGCTCACTATAGCACTATCTTGAAAAAATGACATTTGGATTTTCTTCAACAACTAACACAAATGGGCTTTTTTATTTTTAACACTAAAAACAATCAGCTGGAAATAAGGCCCTGAGGCCACTATACCCCACCTGGCACACACATGTGTGTACACAATACAAGGTAATAAGCAAGGGTTGCCATGGTTATTAAAAGCAAGCTGAGTAGAACTATATGGCTCTATTTCTACTTTTGCCTTTCACAGATTTACATTTAGCTGCTTTGGCACAGGCCTCTGTACCACGGCACAGAGTTAGGCTGAGGCGGAAAAATGCCTTATAAAGATTTTGTGAGATGGATTAAAGCAGTGCTGCTTAGGCCATCCGATGTGGGGGACCGCCAAATTTTTTTCCTCTGAATATGCCAGGGACTGATACCCTATTTGTCCCCGTTAGCTACAACTGTTTCTTTCATTCCTGGAAGCTTGACATGGACCAGCAGCTGACAGTTCATGGACTGGCACTGGCCCATAGACCACCACTCTGAGTAGCACTGGATTGGATGTAGAGGAAGGAGAGGGCTTGTTTTCTGCTGCTCCAGAGACCAGGACAAGGAGCAATGGATTCAAGCTGCAGGAAAGGAGATTCTACCTGAACCTCAGGAAGAACTTTCTGACAGTCAGGGCTGTCTGGCAGTGGAATATGCTGCCTCGGAGTGTAGTGGAGTCTCCTTCCTTGGAGGTTTTTAAGCAGAGGCTTGATGGTCATCTGTCGGGAGTGCTTTGAGGGTGTTCCTGCATGGCAGGGGGTTGGACTGGATGGCCCCTGGGGTCTCTTCCAACTCTACATTTCTATGATTCTATGGAACACCTGCAGAAGCATCCAATTATACAGAATCTTTCTGTCTACTTTGTCTTTCTGTAAAGGCAGGAGAATAAGAAGGCAAAGCTATGAGGACCAGCCCAACTGATTTTCTAGTCTAAAGAAAGAATCAAGATGGATTTCCACTGCAGTTCATATACAGAAGCTGAATCTTCCCCCAACACGGGTGATGGGACAACATCTTACATCCCATTTGAGGCCGCAGAGTTAGTTTATGAGACCAATGACTGGTTGTGAGGCATACGCAGCTCTTTCTTCTGACAGTCGAGAACACAAAAGTTAATGAACAGGCATCTGTCATCTGAGGCACTTGTCCCACTTTGCCTAATGTTACAGTTGGCCCTGAAACCGAAGCTACATAAGAAAGGCAGAGGATATGTTTCTTCAGCATCACCAGTAGAGACAGAGTTTCACTAGTGAAGCAGCATATATGACACTAAAAATCTACTTTCACCGTTTTTCTACCAGCAATGTAGTGCTAGTGGGTTTGATGTACAAAAAGAGAATCCAGGTGTGTTGAGGCAGCCAAAGAAGCACAAAATCCCTTATTTCCCCAATACATCCAACTTATGACACAACACTGTTATACCACAATTTCACAGTGTTAATCACATCTTTGGTTGGAAGTTATCACATGACATTGGGGATCTCCCAGTGCTGTGCCATACTATACTACCATTGGGCCATTTGGAAATAATTTTCCCACTGGAAATAAGCCATTAATGACCCCATATCCTGCTATGATTTAGTAACCACTTTGAGATTTGTTCTGCTTCGTTGTGATATCAGGAGCATAGTGTGCCCACTATGTGGGTGTGGGTGAGGTTTCATTGCTCCTCCCTTTGGGATTCTGCAGGAGACCCCTGACTACTCTCAGTGATTGGGCAAGGAGTGCACATGGATTTGCGCATTTCCAAGACAGTCAAGCAGAACAACCCAGAACAACTGTCCAGTGTGATAAGTAAGGAAAAACAAGTCTGACAATACAGTCAGCCCTCCAAATTTGCATGTTTCACTTTTGCAGATTTGATTATTCATGGATTACTTGCTATCACCACTGCTGCCTCCCTAGGCCATTTTTAATAGGGACTGCAAGCCTCGTGAGACTAAGAAACTGTGAATGAGGCTTGTAAGTCCCTCTTGCAAATGGTGGGGGCAGCAGTGGAGGTGGCAGGAAGCCCCAGCAGCCACCCACTTCTGCCTTGTGGAGGAACCCTGAGGCCTCAAAGGAATCTGTGGTGGGTTGAATATGGTGACCATACTTTTTGTTGGTATTAAATATGGTTTGGGTGGGCCTAGAGTTGTTCACAGTTTTTCCACTTTCACGGGGATCCTGTGCCCCTTACCTTAGCAAATGTGGAGGGGTGACTGTAATACCTCTCTGGAAGGCTATAGCTATTTCCCTCTCATTAGGACCAGCAGAAGGAGAAAAGGAAAAATTCAATCCACAGTCATTTCTTATGGCTATAGCAGATTGGCAAGGCTATGGATACAGTGAATACTCTGCTGGTGATCTTCTCCCATCCTGTTTTGAGTGCAGAGCTGAATGATGGGTTGGAAAACTTCTCTGTGTAGGGGTGTGTATGTGTGTGTGTGCGCGCATGTGTGTGTAGAGCAGACAATTCACCTTGTTTAGCTTTTCACTTGGGAAGTGCCCAGCCACTTGTTTCTGGGCCAAAGTTTAGAAACCTTACTGCAGCTCCTAGAATCCTTCAGCCAATGTGGTAGACTTTTCCAAGCTCTAGGTGCAGGAGAATATCATTTTGGCCTTTGGTTTTCAGCAGTCATCCAATCCCCATCCTCATCTCAGACGTATTTAAATATCTAGCCCCCATGACACTTTGGATGTTTCCACACTTTTCAGCTATAAAAGTTTGATAGCACTTTAATTACCATGGCTTTCTCCTGTGGAATCTGGCAACTTGTAATCTAGAATTTGCTGCCAGAAAGAGTTAATTCCCCAAGAAGAAAAGTGCTATAGCTCTGTCACAAAGAATTCTAAGCCCTTCCCCAAACCACAGATGCCAGGATCCCACAGAGAGCAGCCACAGTAGTTACCAAGGTATAAAAGTGCTGTAATAGTGCAGTGCAGACACATCACTTGTGTTATGAAAAGGAGCAAAGATGGGACACTTAGCAAGCCTGGGAGCAATGAGTCAAGCATGGAAGTCAGCTGGGAGAAACTCCACTGTCACTATTCTATAAGCATCCCCCACCAGCTGACAGACCTCTCTCACACAATTTATCATACTCACCAACTATCCTGATTTAGCAAGAACAGTCTTGATTACTCCTCTGCCATCTCACTTTTTTTACTGCTTCTGAAATGTCCCAGTTCCTCTCTTCTCCCACTTTCCTCCTTTGATCTCAGCTTACCTTAGTTGCTTCAGAATGAGTTTGCTCTCAATGAAATCAGCAGGGCTGGGAGAGAGAAGGGGGCAGAATCTTCCCCTTCCCCGTAGGCTCAGGCAAAAGCAAACTGCTGCAGCCTCTCCTAGCTTGTGTCTTCATCTTTAACAACATTTGTCATTTTGATCACATTTTGATGTTGGTTGGCCACATGTCTCCTGGTTTTCATCTGTGAAATATTGGAGGGTATGATTTATTCATCCTATAGAACATGCAAGGTTTTGTAGCAGCAGAACTGCACACCAGTGGTTCAAAACTGGAAGGAAGCTATGGAGGTAAGCAAGCAATCTCTGGTTACAGGGCAGTTGGCTGATGGTGACCCTGGCAGAACTGGGATAGCAGTCAGCCTGCCAGCGTTGCACTGTTTTGTTTCTAGGAATTATCCAGGAGTTTAATTTTAATCTTCAGAAAGAAACCGGAGCTTCACTGCCCAGTCCTGGATTTGCTGGGCATGGAAAAACAAACAGGAAGCATCTCAGAAGATAGCTGATGAAGTTATGGGCAGGTCACAGAGCCTTCTTTGCAGCGTATGTGGCCCTCCAGATATTGATCGACTGCAACTGTCATGGTACCTTTTCATGGAGTGTGCTGCCTGGGGCTGATGGGAGTTGCAGTTCAACATCTGGAGGGCCACATGTTTTCCCTTCTGCTCTGTAGATTAGACTTGTAGTGGCTCTGTCTACATGGGAGGTACAAGGGAGGCAAGCGCAATTTATCATTTGAAAATTGTTTTAAAATGTTCCAGTTGTGAGGCCTAGGCTTGATACAACATTCAATTCAGGACTCCCTTCCTCCCCCTCTGATTCCTATTGTACAATTTGACCTCACCCAGCTAGTGCATTTTACCCTGGTATATCTCCGTGTTACTGACTGCTGCTGCACAGTAAGGGGGCGAAAGGAGACAACCCTCCTCCACAGCTTTCCCCTGCCACTCTCCCTAGCTCTTTTTCTCCTAAAGGATCCCACATGTTTTCCTAGGAAACACATTCAGAGTTTCCATTCAGAAAGTGGGCAAGGGAAGCAATTGACGAAAAGCAGCAGGATGAGGAAGGGTTAAGCACACACTCCATTAGCTGATTCCCTGCTTCATAATAATCTCTTTCCAAATCTGCTTTGCTGAGAAGAAACAAAACTTGTAGATATTATTGTGCCTATTTGCATGTAATGTATGTTTCCAGCCTCTGCTATGAAGCTCACTGGGTGGTCTTGGCAAACCACCAGCTCTCACCTTAACCTGTTACACAGCATTGCTGATGATAACTTTAGATATTATAACCTGCCCTATGCCCTTGGCAGGAGGTGGGAGGCCCAGCCTCTTTTTCCTGGGAGCATTTCTGTCAGTCCAAGCCCCAGCTGGGATAATCCAGGATACAAGCTTCAGATTACAGCACCAAAGCTCCAAAGAAAAGTAAAACTGACCATCATTAGAAAGCACAATCCAAGCATGTACCCAGGGAACCAGCTATCCAATGTATGCCATAATGTGTGAGTTTATAAACTATAAAGACCTTGGGACACGGATGCCAAAAAGGAAGGCCTTGCCTTCTCCCGTGCCTTTGGCAATAGCTTGAACTTTCAGAACCTGTCAGCAGGAGAGGTTTTTCAGCGGATAATGAAAAGCTTTATTATTAACCCTGATTATATATACAGATCAGATTGCTGTTAAAGATTTTTTTAAAAAAAGAGGGAATAGCTGGCAAGTGTTATCCTTGAAAAACCCCTGAAGTCGAATGTTCAAAGCTTTATAATTGAACAGCTTTTGAAAGGCACATGTTTTATCATATGTACTCGGAGCAAAGATAAAATTAAATTAAATTACTTACAACCCAGTCATAAATACATCTAATCAGAAGTAAGGCTGACTGAATTCAGCGGGGTAATTAGTACATTATAGTGTGCATGCATAAGCATGCCTAAGATTGAAGACTATTGGTAATTTTAAAAATATGCAGGCTTTACTGGACAATTAAGGGTACCACTTCAGATATCAGTGGGAGAAGGATCCAGAATCATGTCCCCCACTCTTCTGCAAAGCTGAAATGGGATTGCTGATTACACACTGCAATGCATGACATTTAAGTATATACACATGTGGAAGATTACACTGTACTAAAATTGTGTGTTTTTAGAATGTTACAGTTACTGTTTTGTACTTCATAATAACTATAGCAACCCCATCAACTTAGGACAACATTGTTGTTGTCATTGCCGTGTTGTCGTTTTTAAGAAAAGGAAATTAAACATTTGTCATGGATGTGTAACATACCAGCCCATAGTATAACACTAGAGATCCAGTGTGGTGTAGTGGTTTGAGTACGGTATTAGATCCTGGAGACCAGGGTTTGATTCCCCTCTCGGCCATGGAAATCCACTGGGTCACACACTCTCAGCCCCCAGAAAACCCTGTGATAGGTTTGCCTTAGGGTCACTATAAGTTGGAAATGTCTTGAAGGCACACAACAAGAACAAGAACAAATATAACACTGTTTAGATTTTATACATGAACAAGATATGTACATATGTGTAAAAGGTATGAGATTGTGTCTACTTGCTTGCCACCAATGTCCCTGTGCAGTGCTGGTGGGGATCACGGGGGCTGGGAGGTCCACACACAGTCCTTGAGGGTCTTTTAGCTGTCGCTTGAAACCACTCCATTTTCCAGTAAAAAATGGAGAAATGCACATCCAGAACTGCACATCCTGGCAGCACAATTCTCCATTTAAATGCTATTTGCCTTTCTGCTTGCACCACCACCATCGCCCAACACTTTGTTTGGGCCCCAAAGAGTATTTCTATAAAGTCTTCCAGAGTCTAGTCCTTTCTGGTTTGCAAAACTGGGAGGGAATGATCGTAGAGGTTGAGGTGTGGTGAGATAGGGCAGGTATGGTTCTCAGACCTTCAGTAACCTTTCCCCCCCTGCTGTACAGGATGGTTTTGCTGCCTCCGCCCTCACCTTCTCCATGAATGTAGGTAGAAATTCTTTCTTCTATGCTCACAGCCCCTGAAGAAACAAGGGCCCTTCCCGAATGCTCAGAGAGTTGTACTTGCCCTCAAGTTATTGTGCATAGAATCCCACTCCAGACTTTGCCATTCAACTAGGCAACACTGGTGCCAAAGGCAGCAAAGGGTTGGGTAGATGCAGTATCCATGTATATCAGTGCCATGCACCTTACATTTGTTTACACCTCCTATTCAGAAATAGCACCTGAAGAGTGCTTATACTGGCCCATTATTTGTTGGACTGCTACACTGGCCAGAAATGAAGACATTCCTCAGGAACCATCTCACTCAGGGCCTTTCTGCCCTACACTGTTTTAGTGCTATTATTCCGCTTTCAACATCCTGTGGAATTCTGGGGTTTGTAGTTCACTGAGGCCAAAGATCTCTCTGGCTGAGAATACTAAAGGTCCTTCCCTAAACTGCAGACCTCAGGATTCCATAGGATGTTGAAAGTGGAATAATAGAACTATAACAGTGGCCCTCAGTCTGAAACCACGGCCAGCCTATTATTAGGCAGTGAAACAACCACCTCAGACAGTAGATTTTTTTTTGCATCATGTAAAGGTAGTAAATTCTTATTTATGTAACTTAACTGTATTTTTTTAACTTTCAGGAAGAAAGTAGAGAGAGTGGTGGGATTTTCTGCCTCAGGTACCCCAAATAACTTGACTATTCTCAGCGATGCATCCTGAAGTAGTGTTTTTGGAGGAGGTGGTGGTATCTTTTGGTGCTTTGTCTCAGGAAGCCAAATATCTTGGGAGAGTCTTACCTGAAACTCAAGTGGTGTGGGGCTTCCTATGTCCTCTACACACATGCCATGCTGCCGTCACGCGCATAAGCAGAAATAACTTCACATGAAGGTGTGTGCTTTACAGGAAGAAACCCCCAAATTATATCACCACTTTGAAAAAAAAATCTTAGGCAGCAACTGCTAGGAAATACTCCTGCCTCTGCCTGAGACTTCCCACAGAATTGCTGCCAGTAAGAGGAACATACAATATAGGAAAAGCTGGACCAGTGGTCTGACTCCTTTTCAGGCTTCTCAGTTCCTTCACAGGATTGTGGTCACTGTTTCAATGACAGATCACAGTTTACTTTCTGCAGCTGTGTGTACCAAAGAATATCATGTGGGAATTGATCATCCACACACCCTAGAGGGCTGAATGAGCCATGGCAAGGCACCCACGTCTAGTTTGTTAATCTATCTGTTCCGTTCACAACCTGGGAAGTAAAATAGATAGGGAAGGGTATCTGGTCTTTTAAAACAAGAAATGTGAAAGGAGAAAAATCATCCCCATACCTTACTTCAATACTCTCCATTGCTTCAAGAGGCCTTCTCCTCAGCCCAACTCACTTTGGTAGTGGAAACAAGGCTGCTGACCCGTGACATTCTGCTGCCAGAAGCATTAATAGCAAATGGTGCCTCTGTCCAATACTCTCTCAACTCAACATGCATAGTAAGGCTGTCCATGTTGTTTTGACACAAAAACAAATACAGAAGGGAAGGGTCTCAATTACAGATACATAAACCACAAAAGACCATGACAAAATATAGGCAAAGGACTGTTAAAGAGCATAAAAAGAATGATAAATGAGACTAGTATTTGCAGCCAATATGGATAACTAATAAGAATATACAAATGCAGAACTAACTAGAGCACCAAAACTTGTAACCTTTGTCATATTATGTTCTGAGGTAGTATTCTTTGTATTTTGATTTTCCTGTTCTATTCATAAAATTACTTTTGTAGGGTTCTGTGCATTGTCATTTTGTTGTAATTACTTTCTTGAATATGTTATTTTTAACACCTAATGCAGAAAATTCCATAAGCACTCCCAGACTGTGGAGTGTTACTTTTAAGCAAAAGGAATAGAAGCCATTCATTCCTGGGCAGTAAGAGAACGGTATCACCAGGATGTCATTATATTCTTTTAAAATTGTATTATTGTTATTATTTCACCATCAATGTATATTGCTCTACAGGAATACATAACACTAGGAACAGACATTTGTGCCAAAGGAGTACAATCTAAGCATAGCTTTCTAAGCTCTGGCCTGTGAGGCCTCCCCTTCACTCTGCCATCCCTGAGCAGACTGGGTGGAAAGACAAGTGCTCCCAATTGTGGCGTATAGTCATGTAAGATACAGGATGGGAAGGACTTGGCTGTCTGCCATCACATATGTCATTTCAGCCCTTCACATGCAAACAGGGCAGCAAATATACATATATCTGTCTCACTCACATTTAATCGAGCCCTGATTTGTAGTCCAGTGAACAGCATCTTTCTTAAAAACAAAGTATACAGGAAATACAGACCTTGTCTTACAGCAAATTTCTGTTATCTTTTGGCTAATCACAGCAATGGCATATCCCACAGGGGTTTGAGGGTACCAATGCAGCTGATTGTAATCAAACTGTAACCAATCAGAAGTTACCCATCCCTAACATAGGGATTACAATATCAAATTTAGACTAGGGTGATGTAGGTTCAGTTCTTCACTCGGTGGCACATTTTGGGGGGGTTACAATGGCTAATCTCACTCCCTCAGCCAGAACTACCTCACTGTGCTGAAGGAAGGCTAAAATGGGAGGCAGGGAAGCCAGTGTGGTGCAGTGATCTGAGTGTTGGACTAGATCACTGGAAGAGCAGGGTTCGAATGCCCGCTTAGCCATGGAAACCCACTGGGTGAACTTCGGCAGGTCACACTCTCTCAACCTCAGAGAAAGGCAAGGGCAAACCCCTTCTGCCAAGAAAACCCTATGATAGCTGATAGATTCAACTTAGGGTTTCCGTAAGTCAGAAGTAACTTGAAAGTACACAGCAACAATATCCACTCCAATCCCAGATCTCTTGCTTGGTCAATTAGTGCCAGTTCAGATCTCATACTGAGATAAAGGCAAACAACAACAACAACAACAACAACAACAACAACAAGCAAAACTTCACCTGCCAGTCTGTGGTGTTTTTAATAAGTTTTTAATGAAATTAATAAATCAAAGGAAAAAAATAATCATCACAAAGTAGTAAAATATATTAGCAAAGTAGCACTCAGAAGAACAACAGCAGCAGTAATTGCTAGAACAGCATGGTTTGGGTGTGACATTGGGTTTTGGGTCTACCCATCCAGGCAGCTCTTAGCACCAGCAACTAGAAATCAGTGTTCATCTTTTCCAGCTTTCCCTTCTTAACAGATTTTCTTCTGACAAGGACAAAGGTGGGAAAAGTAGTGGGAAAATATTGGAGGGTTAGAAGTAGAAGACAATGTCTTCTGGACATCCTGTAATATTATATCAGTGAGCCAGGGCAACAGTGCAGTTCTTTGAGAGATCCAGCAGTTCTTGGAGAGATCCAACAGTTCCTGGAGAGATCCATTGCTTAAAATACAATTGTTGTTTTGTGACTTCACAGTTTCCAACTTATGGTGATCTTAACACAAACAGCTTATGCAATTTTCTTGGCAAAATTTGTTGACAAGAGGGGCTTTTCCTTTGCCTTCCTCTGAGGCTGAGAGAATATGATTTGCCCAAGGTCACCCAGTGGGCTCCTATGGCTGAATGAGCATTCAGAAAACCAGAGTCATAGTCCAAAGTTCAAGCCACTACACACCATGCTGGTCACTGAAATCAGTATTATTTATGTCTAACTGAGGACCCATTGAATGGGAAGCATTTAGAGTAAGCTTGACTAAGTCCTGATCAGGCTAATTTTCTACATTTCCTGGACCATTCAAGAAAGCAAATAATATAAACTCAGGGCAGGGGGAACAGGACAGAAGCAATCTTTCAATGACTTTTTAAAATACGTGTGCATATGTGTGTACAGATATTTTAAAATACTCATTAATTTTTATATCCTCAATATATATTTTATATCCTCAGTACATGAAACCCCCTGTTGAGGAAAAGAACAGCCATAGAATCCTTTGCACTTTAGGATTTCTTTTGAGAAATTCATTTGCCCAAAAACATTTTTTTTTTCTGTGCTGAAAATGTATTTTTGCACAAAAGCTTGCTTTCTGCAAAAAGCAGTATTTCTTGCACACATGCTGCTTCCTCTGCAAAAATGCTGCTTTTTGTGCAGAAAACAAACTTTCTCTTGGTGCAAAAAAAAAAATCTGCATAATTTCTGTGCAGAAAAAGCCATGAGCATTTTTTGCAAATTAATTTTTCTCTAAAGAAGGCCCAGGTGTGCATATTGGTTGAAAATTGCACAAAAAAATCATCCTATACTTGTACAGTAGAGAGAACACTGCTGCAATTCTCTGTTCTTCCATTTGGTAATAACAACTAAAAAATCAATATAGGATATGTATGTGAAAGTGTGTACACACATGCACATACAGGCATTTATCTCCTTAAGCTTATGTTTCTAGATCTTCAGCTAAGTTTAGTTTAGTTACTATTTAGTTATTAACAAGATCATGGTAAAAGTCTATCACATTGTGAGTATTGTGAAAGGAGCAAGTGGTCTCATAGGCTCAAGGATTCTGGGAGTTGCAGCTCTAACCAGTAATTCTTCCAAGCTATGCAACAATCATGGTGGGCAGCGGCCATGACCTTCTGTGTTCCTGTGAGCTTGCATCTCTCTGTCCATTATCGATAGGGCCAGAGCACTAAGCTAAACAGACCTGTGGTCTTTAACATGTTAAGCGGACCTTGTGGGAGTACAGAGAGAGACAGAGAAGTTAAATTGTTTCCTTCTAGTATGTAGAGCTCTATTTTCCATTTTCTTCCAATTAACTCATACCTCGGGGGAGCTCTGTGTCCCATACTTGATGTGATTATTCATGCTCCCTTATTTATGGGGCGAAACTCACTTCAGTATTTTGCCCCAGACTTTCATTTCACTAAAAAATCTGCTGAAACTAGGGTTGTCAGATCTCAGCCTGGCCTGAGTCACCAGTTTTCATAAGTCATCTCCAGGCAGGAGATGAGGTTACAAATCCTCCAGGCTCAGCTCCAGGTAAGAGGAAAGGGATAGGTGAAAATCTCCAGCTCACCCAGTAGATCAGCAGTTTGTTACAATTTCCAAGGATCAATTCATTTGTTGCTGCAAAACTCTTCAGGGGGTCTATTTACTTAGTAAGCTTCCTCTTTCTTTCCCAGCTGTTGTGGTACCAGGGCTCACCCTCCACTCTGCTCTGCACCCACCTTATAAGATTCCTTATACCATCTTCCTAAATAAGTGAGAAGGAATAATCCCCTCATTTTACTTTGATCTGGGAACAACCACTTTAGCTAAGATTTCTGTCTTAACGTCCAAACAGAAAAATATGCTTTCCTCCCTTTCCCTTCCCCTGTGTGTGCTTTTATGAAAAGTTGGGAGGAGCTAGAGTTGATCTCTAATGTGTCATGCTAAATGACATCACAGGGGGCAGCTCCTAGGGGCCCTATCATAGCACTGTATTCCGCTTTAACTGCCATGGCAACATTCTGTGGAATCCTGGGATTTGTAGTTTAGTGAGGCTTTCCAGCCGAGAATTCTAAATGTCTCTCCACAAACTGCAGATCCCAGGATCCCATAGGATGTTGCCATGGCAGTGAAGTAGAATATAGTGCTATAACAATACAATGTGATAGAGTTATAAGTCGCAGGTTTTGGCCTATAAGCCTCAGGGCCTGGGACGATCCTGAACTGGCATCCCTATTTGGAATCTTAAACCATGATGTGGCTCCATGAGTCCCTGCCAACCCCGCCCACAGTCATGCCATTAATTTTAGGGCTGAACGCTAGGGGAGGAATACTGCAAGCCAAACCACTGGCTTCGCTTTGTGGTGTTAGCCTTTTTTTGGTGTTTTTAAGACACATACAGTTAGTGAACGTAAAAAGGGCAGCAGGTTCCACTCTCACCTATATGGAATCCCCTTTCCCCAAAGACACACTTTCATCATTGTTGTTGTTGTGTGCCTTCAAGTTGTTTCCGATTTATGGCAACCCTATGGCAAATCTATCATGGGGTATTCTGGGGATGAGGGAATGTGATGTGCCTAAGGTTTCCATGACTGAGTGGGGAATCCAACCCTGGTCAAACCACTATACCATGCTGGCTCACATTCATCACACACACATTAAAACATCCGAAAAGGGATTAGCAATTGTACAGAGTATTGGATGTAGCTCTTAGGAGGTAAAATAAACTCTAAAGACTAAGCTCTTTTTCTTTCCCCTCATTGGCTGGATCCCTGTCCAGGCACAAGTGGCTTTTGGCAAGTAATTCTTTATCTACTTGAGTTCCTCATTTATACAATGGGGAGCTGAATAACCTACTTTGCAGGGTTGTTATAAGATGAACAACGTAATTGTCTAGATCCATTTCAGTCTCGCTTCAGGCCCAGATGAACTGAAGGATTCCCCTGACTGATGATTTTTTTTTTCCCAGAGAGAGAATAGGAGACAATGCTCCCTTCTTGATTCTCCTTGACCTCTCAGCAGTTTTTGGTATGCAGAACCATGGTATAGTCCCTCAGGTGGGGTCTACAAACTTTACCAGATTGCTGCACTGAAAGATTTCCGCTCAGTTTCATGACAGTTGCATTGTGAGGTTCCCATGAGGCTTCATCCTGCCTCACAGGCTACTTAACATCTATATGAAGCTGGTGGGGAGGTTTGGCCACATGTGCCCCAGTTTTCATCTGTGACATTTTGGAGCGTATATCAAACCTGTCACTGGAGGCCTTGATAGCGTCACTGGTGGGAATTGCTTATGGCTGGCTACAACTTAACAGCTATGGGCATTCTGAACCAAGATAACCTGGTAAGAGTAGTCAATGCTCTGATCACTTTCCAATTTGATTATTATAATGCCTTCTACATGGAGCTTCTGTTGAAAATAGTCCAGAGCTTACAGGTGGTGCAGAATATGACTCCCAAAGGGAAAGTGAGAGGTGAGCATTCATACCAATTCTGAAATGTCTGCAATCACCCAAAGTGAGCTACCAGCTTAAATTCAAGGCATTAGAACTAATATACAAAGTCCTAAATGACTCCAGGTACAAATACTTGATGGATTGCCTTCCCTAGGAGTGACCAACCAGGATTTAAGATCAGATCGGCAGGCCCTCTATATGATGCCCTTCCAAACATACATGGAAAGACAATCTCAGTGGCCATATGGAATTCTCTCCCAATGAAGACTAGGTTTCCTCCCTTGCTGTCACTTTAGGGCAAATTGCAAATCCCTTTGCTAGTTCAAGTTTTGGGGGAACAACAAAGGTTAAATTTGTTTAGCTGTTGATTCTGATAGTTTTATTAAGTTTTATTATATATCTGTGCCTTCTGTTGTCACCCACCCTGGACTCTTTGCAAGGAAAGCCAGGATATAAATAAAAAAACAATAAAATAGTTACAACACAAAGCCCTTTTCTCAATCTACAGTGCTATAGAAACAAGGCAGGCTCAAGCCTGTGTCCTGTGGATGTAAAAAAAAAAAAGAGATGCCACATGCAAGAAGCGTAACAGCATGATACTCTACATGTTTACTCAACCAAGTCTCATGAGTTCAATGTGATTTACTCCCTAGCACAGATAGACAGGACTGCAGCCTCAGCCAGTTCCATACTGGATCCCATAATTCAGGCGCCATCAACATATGGAGCAGACACATAAAGCCACTTCACACATTATATTCATAAGCTGTGCACCTGCAAAGGTTTAACTAAACTCCCAAGCATGTCAACTGCAAATGTGAGAAATACAATGTTTCCAAGTATATCATATCTCAGGCATTATTAGGACATCTGCAGGGCTGCCCTAGAGGTGGAACTGTATGTGCAGAGATCTGTCCCTAGGAGCTCTTTCACACACGAAAATTATAAAACTGTGAAGCCACTTTGATTGCCCTGGCTGCATCCTATGGAATCCTGGGGTTTGCAGTTTGGAGAGGCACCAGAGCTTGAAAGCTAAGAATTCTAAACCATCCCTAAATTGCCAGTCCCAGGATTCTATGGGATGTTGCCATGGCAGTTAAAGTAGAATCATAACACTAAAATTGTGTAGTGTTGTTACTGCAGTTCCTAGGCTGCACTTAAGGTGACACAGATATCATTTTGATATCAATGATTTGGCTCTCTTCCACCATCCCTCTCCAAGTGTTTGTGAGGCCCGCGGACAAGCACAGAACTAGGCTCAGCCACTAAACGCTGCAATATTCCAACACAATACAGGCATGCCAGAAATAGCCGGATTGCTGCTTTAGGAGACCTCTCTGCAAACACCCTCATTATTATTTTTTTAATTATTTATTTGTACCCCACCTCTCCATATGGATTGAGGTGGCGAACAACTTACAAATAGCATGTATTTCGAAACATTTCTATACATGCCCCCAACAAGCTGGGTACTCATTTTACCGACCTGCGAAAGGATGGAAGGCTGAGGCAACCTTGGAGCCGGGCAGGATCAAACTCACAACCTTGTGGCTTGCAGTACTGGCATTTAACCACTGCACCACCAGGGCATGTATGCACGCTGCTTACAAAGAACTCCCTGCCCCAAGCAGGCAACTTGGCAAGCTGAATACTCAAATGTCAAGCACTGAGCATTTGCATACTGTCTGCCTCTTTGTCAGTTCGGACTTAACTCAATCATGTTAAATTTTGACCTTTCCAAAGCTTTGTCTCGTACCCGAAACTCATGGTTTTCCTCAAGTACGGAATAGCCTGCAGTTACATTTCTCCCTATAAAAACCCCTGATTCCGAGACCTTCCTCAGATCGCTCCTGAGTTCCATCCTGTCTTGCCGCTGCTCTGCTTGGCGAGCCTTCCCCTCAGTCATATTGGCTGAGACTGCGCAACTTCGGACCTTCGCAGTGATCTATCCGGGCTTCAGGACAGGTGTCATGTCACCCAATTCAACAAACCATCTCAAAAATCCCTCTATAACTCTCCAACCTTTATTTTCTATAGTTATCTGAGTGTGTGTGTTGCATACACTGTTTGTCTGTATTTAATAAATATCACAATTATTCTTAAACTTTGGTGTGGTCCTTGGCTTGGCCTAAACCCCTAGGCTTTGGGTAAAAGATTCCGCTGCGTTGCCCTGCCTCTTGCATTGCTAACTTGTGCTCCAGCTAATTTCCCCAACTTGTTTAATTGTGAGCGCATTTAGGTGTCCCTCGCGGGACCCCCAATAAACAGGGTAACAGTGTGGAAAGGCCCCATGTGGTCGAGATATTCTGGTCACAAAGACGGGTTCCATCTTGAAGCAGGACAAAAGACATGGATGTGGAGGTACAAAACTGAATGCATGCAGTTCAGATGAAGCCATAGTGCCACTTCATTCTTTCAGCCTCCACATGGGTTGTACCCCAATGTTGTTGTTGTGTGTGTGCCTTCAAGTAGTTTTCAATTCATGGCAACTGTAAGACAACTCTGTCGCAGGGTTTTCTGTGGGCTGACAGTATGTGACATGCCCAAGGTTTCCAAGGTTTCAGTGAGTTTCCAAGGCTAAGTAAGGACCCTCGTTGCCAGGGTCATAGTCCAATGCTCAGACTGCTACACCTCAATACACCCCTGCAAGTACCTGCAAGCACATGTGTTTGAGAACAAGGATTGGCTGCAGCAAACTGGTCATTTGATAACAAGTCTAAGTTTGCTCCAGTTTAATGAGTGGAACTCATTGGCTGATTACTTGCCCTTGTTGTGGCTGGCCCTAGCAGGAGGCAGCAGGAGACAAGTACCTCAAGACAGCAGACGTTGTAGAGGAGAGGTTTGACAGCTCCATACTTCTTTCTCCTGAGCCCTCCAGCCAATTCTTTATTTTGGAGGGCAGAGCTATGTGGGTTAAGGAACTTATCCTCCTTCACCCCCCTAAACTAGCCTGCTGGCCTCAGGAGAATGCCATTCTGCGGCCAGAAGCAAGATTCAGCTGCCAGTGCAGTCAGGTTTTCAGGTTTTATACAGGAAATGGAGAGGGGCCATCTTCCCCCCCCCAGGCCAAAAAATGTATTGGTCCCTTCCCAGTCTTTGCCTTCTGATGTTCCATGTCACCCACTAGCCACTGTTTTCCCTTTCCTTTCAGTTTTGGGCCTTTTTGGATACACCTTTGACACTTCTGCTGTTGTTTTTAACACAGAGAGTGATGGGGAGGGAGAGATACAAACCAGTCTCTCTCATCTGTTCTGCTTTGCCTCTGCAGAGAAGTTTGTAGCCTCACCTGGAACTTGCCTTGCGGGGGGTGTTAAAAAATGTTATAAAACAAGCCCCAGCTAACCGCCCCCCCATTCCCAAGAACAAACGCATTCCCTCGGTGGGCCACGCCCCATGCAGCTGCTCACACAGCTACAACCAGATGCAGCTTTCAAAGGGTGAGCACAGACCTCCCAAGGAGCCTCTGTTGAGGCTTGCATACTGCTTCACTGATTGATTGGGGAGGGCCGAGGGGGGAGGGGGAGAAAATTAAATAACCGTTCCACCCTCTTTACTAGGAGCTGGCAACCCACACAGCCAGCGTCATTGGCACCGTCCAGCCTTGTCCACAGCATTTTGGTCAAATGCCCCTTCCACCCTGGTTTCTCTCACTCAGCACTTGTGCTCTGAAAAAGAACTGCACAATCTGCAATCTCGCTGTGCCCAAAAGCAGCCCCACTGGCTACAAATTAAATGGCTTGCCAGGTGCCTGACAACTTTCCAGGGAGCAAAACACTCTAGGAATATGTAGCTCCTGGGCTCCAGTCCCGATGAAGGTGGTTGCTGGGGCTCTGGAGAAGTTCCAGAAACAGAACCTTCTTTCTTTACGTGTGTGACCGGTTCTAGGAGCAGTGGCAGAGACCTTGCATGAACATACAACTAGCACAGACAGCAGGACAGAAATCTTCTTGTGTGAATCCGTTTCATCCAAATTTCAGTAAGATTATCAGCTTGACCCCATGCATTTTAACTCCATCAATCAACACTAGAGTTGCCAGATCTCAGGGCTTAGCCCTGACTCTCCAGTTTCCATGGATCATCCTTAAGAGAGAGGGAGGAAGCTGCAAATTCTTCAACTTCAGTTGGGCTCAGTTCCAGGCAAGCAGAAATGCAGTGGATGTCATTTATCTGGATTTCAGCAGTGCATCTGATAAAGCCCCCCATGATATTTTGATTAGAAAACTGACTAAATACGTAATAGGTGGAAACACCATCAGATGGATCCATCATTGGTTGGGAAACCAGGCTTAGAAAGCTGTCATCAGTGGCCATGCTTTAAATTGGAAGGAGGTCTCAAGTGGAGTGCTGCAAGGTTCTGTCCTAGGAATGACACTCTTCAATGTTTTCATTAGTGATTTAGATGATGGGGTAAAGGGAATCCTTACCAACTTTGCAGATGGTACAAAACTGGGAGGGGTAGCTAACACATTGGAAAACAGGGACAGAATTCAAAAGGAGCTTGATAAACAAGAAAATTGGGTTGAAATTAATAAAATGAAATTCTGCAGAGATCAATGCAAAATTCTATGTTTAGTCCACAAAAACCAAATGCACAAGTATAGGATGGGAGATACTTGGCTCAGCAGTACTGC
This sequence comes from Ctenosaura bakeri, assembly GCA_948474755.1. Lineage (NCBI taxonomy): Eukaryota > Metazoa > Chordata > Lepidosauria > Squamata > Iguanidae > Ctenosaura > Ctenosaura bakeri. The sequence goes on from CAOLHI010000689.1 coordinate 105,052, forward strand.
ATGTGAAACGGACCTTGCGATCATTGTTGATGATAAGATGAACATGAGTCAGCAGTGTGACGCTGCAGCATAGAAGTCAAACTCTATCTTCTATCTTAGCCTGCATTAATAGAAGCATAGCTTCAAAGTGGGGGAAAGTAATATTCCCCCTATTTTCTGTGCTGGTTAGGCCTCATTTGGAGTACTACCTTCTGTTCTGCACACTTCATTTTAAAAAGGATACAGAGAAGTTGGAGTGAGTTCAGAGAAAGGCAAAGAAGATGATAAGAGAAAACAAAACATGAGGAAAGGTTGAAGGAGCTGGGCATATTCAGCTTGGTGAAGGGAGGAAGGATGATATGATTATACTCTTTAAATACTTCAAAGGCTTGCACAAAAAGGAGGGTGCAGGCTTGTTCTCTGCTGCCCCAGATGGTAAGGCCATGTCTAATGGTTTTAAGTTACGGGAGGATAGATTTCGACTGAACCTTAGAAGGAACTTCTTGCCAGTGAGAACAGTTCAGCAATGCAACCAATTGCCTAGAGAGGAGACGAGGCTGGACAGCTACCTGCTGGGTATGCTCTAGCTGAAAAGCCTACACTGAATGAGGGGATAGGAGTGGTTTGGACCTGGTGACCCAAGAGGCCTCTTCTGGTTCTATGATTCTATGAAAGGGCTGGGTACAAATCTCTATCTCAGCTAGCAGAACAGCAGCTTGCTACTATATCTAAGGATTAATGTATTTGTTACAGCAACTTCCATAGAAGGACTGTCTATTTCTTTAGTTAGATTCTTCCTTCCTTCCCAGTCATTGCACTTCCAGAGTTCACCCTTTGCTCTGCATTCACCTTCTGGCTAGAAGCAAAGAGGCTAGATCCAATGTTCCTTATCGCATCTCCGTAAGTGGGTGAGAAGGAATAATCCCCTCATTTCACCTTCATTTGGGAACAGCCCTTTTGGTTAAGATTTCTGTCTTAATTTCCAAACAAGAAAATATGCTCTCTCTCTCTCTCTCAATCTCTGTGTGTGTGTGTGTGTTTCTGAATAACAAGCTGTGAGCAATTGTGGTTGGTACTTGATGCATAATGCTTAATGACATTACCAGGGGCCATTCCTAGGTTTGGGTCCAGAAACCTCAGGGCCTGAGATGATTTTGAGCTGGCAACACTAAAAGTAACAGCGGGGAGACAAGGTAACAAACAATATCTTTTTTCTCTTCAGCATTGGGCACTTAACCAGTGAGAGGGCTGGAACAACTGCACTAACTGAAGCACTAATAATCCAGCTAATATGGCTAGTGTCTAGTGTGGCCAGCTCTCTAGGCTAAACCAGCCAGGCCTCATTCATGGCTTTTAAACAGCAGCTTGACCTGCAGTACCAACAGGAAAAGATTAAACTTCTCACCACATGCAGAACAAACATGAGTAGTATGTCTGCAGATGAAGCAGATGTGAGAGGCCGAGGAGGGGGCTGGTGGAAACCCAAAAGATGGTTTATGTTAGATGGGCCATCTGAATCCTCAAATCCTTGAATCCTTTGCAGGGATTCCAGATTTGGGAATCCAAATCCCTGTGCCAAAATAGGCAAACTGAATCTTTCGAATCCGCCACCCAGTTTGTTGGAGAGTGGGACACCTGAAAACCTGGGAGACTGGCATGCCTGAAAATTTGGGAGACTAGACTCACAAGAAGAGATGGTAAGTAGGTGAATTTTTCCCTTGGAGTAATAATGACCTTTGCTAACAATTTCACATATTACATCTAGGGTTGTATTCTAAGATATTTAAATTGAACATTTCATATTTAAGTTCAGCACTCGACTGGAAGCTACAGGCTTGAGATTTCAAGGACAGCTGAAACATTCCTTTGCATAGCTCACCTGCAAAGCTCTTTCAGACACAATTCTGGGGTTTCTAGTTTTATAAGGTGTCACAGCCTTCTCTGACAAGGTGTGTTGGTGCATCATCAAACTACAAACCCCAGGATGCCAGAAGTAGCTATGCAAAGAAAAGCCAGTTTTGAGCTGGCTTAGCTCTATACCGTAGTGGTCTTGTTTACACAGGCAGGAAAATGTGGGATTAATCCACATTTTGCTGCCTGTGTACAAAGGGCAGTCTAGGGAGATCCTGAGGCAAAACTATGACAATTGTCCTGGCCAGATTTCTTCAGAGGGAGGTTTGCCTTTGCCTAGGCTTTGCTAAGGCTGAGAGGGCGTGTCTTGCCCAAGATTATCCTTCTTTCCCTTGCTTTTTAAATCATTTTTTTAAAAAAGGATTCGAAAGATTCAAGATTCATGAGATTCATGGATTCCCAGAAGCTTCCAGGAATTCGGATCCAGATTCAGATTTGGAAAATTCTGGATTCATCCCATCCCTAGTTTATGTTTAGCTTTGCTTGGTCACATAGACTATGCAGGTTGGCTGTGTAGGGTCTAAGAAGGGCATAGGACCTCCTATAGCTGATAGAGCAGGCAAAATCCTCTCTTCTGGTCCCACCTGACTTCATGATCCTCCGATCTCCTCCCACACCCTACAACCAGGCTTCTCTACCATTCAACCCATGAGGAACATCTTGCATGTTCATCAGACAGCTGACTGCCAAATACAGTCAAATAATGGCATACACACTTGAAAGGCCCTGGACAAACACAAATGGAGCTTTCATGTAAGGCACAATATTTCCATTCTACAGATAGTTCATAGCATCCTCCATATAGAGAAACTAGGACCTAGATGTCCGAGAGAGAAATTCAAGACTAACCTTTCCCCTAAAAAGGTCTTTTTCCCATGTATAATATCCCTTATAAAACCTTATCTTACCATGACCATCCACCTGCATATTCTGTAGCAGTACAGTCCATCTCACTGTCATTTTTGAGAGCTAGCTGGGAAGTTCATTCTGTAATCAGAACTCTGCCCAGAACAAGGGTTCCATGACTGGACAAAGCCTCACAGCAAAGGGACTCTGAAGAAAAGAAAGTTTGGTAACTAGTCCACTGAGTTCAAAAAGCAGAGCAAGTCACACTGAGTACTACTTCCAAGTACGGAATAAAATGTCTAATTCTGAACTGTAATTGGTGTGCACTGACATGTACTACTTAATCTTGCTAAGGGAGATGATTTTCATGAATTTCATGTGAGGACTAGCATTGATTATGAGGCTCTGTGAACATCTTGTAAGAAAGAAGCACAGAACACAATGTGGACGTGCAACTTTTCATATGAAGCCTCCTTATTTCCTCATGAATCCTGCTCCTCTCCTGTCTCTTACCAGATACCTAGCAGTGTGCTGAACAGCTGAAGACAAAAGACAGCTGGGCTTTTTCCAAATAACTATGTTTTGCAGCTTCCCCTCTTACGTGATTGCCAATTGCTTTGTTTTTGTTTGTTTGTGTGTGTGTGCATAGGGTAGCCAGCTTAGTCAATGGTGAGGAATTCCAACCCTTGCTCTGTGCCTAAGCAAAAGCTAAACAAGTGAGATTTAAGTAAATGACGTTTTCCCCAGCACATTATCTCTGGCTGCTTTTAAAAGACACAGGAGCATAACCCCCCCCCAAATGGTGGCAATCCTGTTCTGACAAATCCACTGGTATCTGGTCATATCCAAACCTCCATCTACAGTCAGTCTCCAGTCTTGTCAAGTCTTGACCCAGACATAGTATCTGCCCCTTGGTCTTCAAAATTTGGCCAAGGAAGGCTGCTGCTCACCACACAATCTATCCCTACCACCATCAACAACATCAACAGTAGTTTCAGCACAATATACAGTTGGCCCTCCACATTAGCAGGTTTCACTTTCATGGATTTAATTATTTGTTGTTTCCCCAGTCCTTACTCAGCTACCTCAGGCACTTCTTTTCTGGGGAAACCTTCTTTCTCAGCAGCTCAGATCAGACCATTCAGCCCTTTGGAAACCTGCTTCTGTTCTTCATCTTCCTCCACCAACAGATTGCCTGGCTACCCCCTACACACTCAAGGAAGGAGATGGGCATGAGAGAGAAAGTATAAGGTCACCATGCCAACCCACTCTTTTCTCTCTCCTTTCCTTGACCTAGTCTGGATCCTGGGTGCTCGCTCTGCCTACCATGCCTTGGCCATCTTCCCACAGACACAAATTTTGATATTCATGATTTTTCCAGTTTTGCAACGGTCTTGCAGCCCTAACTCAGCAAATATGGAGGGCTGACTGTGGTCGATTTATTTGGATGCTGGCTTTCCAAGTGTACGTGTCTAAAGTAGACCACAAAATCTTCAGAAGAAATTTATGATCTGGCTAAAAAGATGATGTAAGCTATTCAACAGCCTTCTGCAAAGAATTTGCCCACCATTTCACAGACAATATCACTCAGATTCACTCTGACATAGATGCCAGAGTTGACACAGTTCTGGTGGATGTAACTTTGATCCCTGTTTGTCCAGCATTGGTGGATACTTTTCAATTTGTGCAGTCTGAGGATGTGGATAGGATTCTTGGAGAGGTGAGAGCCACCACAAGTGTACTAGACCTTTCTAGTTTATTAAACAGGCCAGAGGGGGACTGGCTGAGTAGGTAAGGGCAGTGATTAATACCTTTTTACAAGGTGTGGTCCCAACGGAGGTGGCAGCAAGCTTGCTTCTGAAAAAGCTTTCCTTGGATCCTACTATATTGGATAAGGTATTAGCTCATATGGTAGCTTCTCAACTCCACAGGTTCCTGGATGAGGCAGGTTATCTAGATCCATTTCAGTCTACTTTCAGATCTGATTATGGGACAGAAATACTTTTAGTCACCTTGGTGGATGACCTACACAGGTAACTGGACAGGCAGAGTATGTCCCTGTAGGTTCTGCTGGAGCTCTTAGCAGCTTTTGATATCATCAATCATGGCATCCTTCTGAGTTGCCTCATTGAGATGGCGTTGGGAGGCATTGTTCCACAGTGGCTCCATTTTTTCCTGGAAGGGCACTGTCAGAGGGTGGTGCTGGGGAATTCCAGCTTGACTACTTGGCCATTAGCCTGTCTTGTCCCCTGTAGTATTTAATATCTACATGAAACCACTGGGAGAGGTTCTCTGGAGTTTTGGGGTCCCGTGTATGCTGATGATGCCTAGCACTATTACTCCTTTCCACCTAATTCCAAGGAATCTTTTCCTATGCTAAACCAGTGTCTGGAAGCTTTAATGGACTGAACAAGGACAAACAAATTGAAGTGTAATCCAGACAAGGCAGAGGTGCTCCAGGTCAGGTGAAAGACAGATTTGGGAATAAGGATTCAGCCTGTGTTAGATGGGGTTTGCCATGACCCAGACAGGAGTCTTCCCACAACCACACCCTAGAAACATGAGAGAGGCAGTACTTACTGCAGCCAGGACAGGTGGAAAAGGAAGAGCTCATTCATTAGGCTGCAGCTGACCAGGACACTGAGCCTATATAATCAGAGGTCAAAAAGGCCGAAGGCTGTTGGAATCTACTGACTCCATTAGTGGTGAAAGCTTTGCTGACTCTTGCATTCTCTGCTCATGTTCTTTGGAACTTGGACCTTTGCCTGGACTATAGATTCTGTTTGTGGACACTCTCTTCTTGGAGTCTTGGTAAATTCAGACTTGGTAGCTCTCGACTGCTCTTGGACTGCTTTAACAAAAGCTATTTGCTAGCTACTGCTGATCATACAGCTGTGGAGCCTTGGCAGGCTGCCAGCACAGGACAAGGTTATACATCCCCTGAAATTGCTGGTTCTCAGTTTGGGGGTATTCCTGGATTCTGCTCTGTGCCTGGAGGCCCAGGTTTCAATAGGGACCAGGGTTTTTTTGCTCCCATTCCTGGAGAAGTCAGATCTGGCCAAGTGGTACATGCCTTGGTTAAATTCCATTTGGACTACTGTAATGTGCTCTACAGGCCTTTGAAAAAGGCTCAGAAACTTCAGTTGACCCAAAGAGCTACAGCCAGGTTGTTAACTGGGACTGGTTACAGGGAAAACACAACACCTTTGCAACAGCTCTACTGGCTGCTGGTCACTTTCCAGACATATTGTTTTTAATTTGTTTTAATAACTAATGTGTTTTAGGGGGATAGAAGGGTTGCTTGGTGGGGAGGATGGGGTACATTTTAATGTTTTAATGTATTTGTATATTTTTGTAATGCCGCCTCGATCCACTGGGAGAGGCGGGATAGAAAAATATTATTATTATTATTATTATTATTATTATTATTATTATTATTATTATTATTATTATTACTTTTATTCTTCAAAGTGCTAGTTTTGGCCTGCAAAGCCCTATATGACTTGGGCCCAGGTTATTTGAAGGACTGTGTGAACCCACATTACTCTCTGTCCCACCACCCTCTCAAGCTAGTTTGATAGGAACAAAGGAGAGGGCCTTCTTGGTAGCTGCTCTCAGACTTTGAAACTCCCTTGCTAGAGATACCAGGATGGCCCATCCCTGCTCTCCTTTCTGTCATTAGGCCAGAACATTTTTGTACTTTTAGCCTTTTACAAACTGACTAGTTTGGAGCTTTTAATACTATGTAGTTCTGTTTATAAGGTTTGTATAGTCTTTTAATGTGTTTTATTATTTTTAATGAGTAGTACTTTAACTTCATGAATTGTTTAATTGTTTTTTAAATCTTATATTTATACTTTTATGAGTGTTCTGTATTGTTTCTAATTCGTATTGTTTTAAATATATTGTTAGCTGCCTTGAGTCCCATTATCAGGAGAAAGGCAAGATATAAATTAATAAAACAAGAAATAATAAGAAAATACAGTAAAAAGTAACATATAAAATATAATACAGTTAATTTACATTCCACTATTAATGTATAAGTAAAACCTTGCAATAAAAATACTAAGCCAGAACCAAAATAAATAGTCTTACTAAATAAAACAATGGTACCAAGCAAAACAAAAGCTCTCCCTTCTAAAAAAAATCATTAACAATTTAAGTCAAAAACAAATCAACAAAACTGAAAGATGCCTTACAAGCACATTTCTCAAGCCAATTAATTCCAAATTCAGCCTTCCCAGTCCTCTACCACTACTCAGTAATAGGGTCTAAGAAGAAAACACAGTCATGGACCAGCATTCTGTGTCATCTACTTAGTCAAGTGTATTTAACTCAGTGATGGAGGGATGGAGGGGGTGAGGAGGTTGGCATGCCGTGGGCAACACTTTTTTGAGGGCACTGCCACTCCTCGCCTGCCCTCCCAGACACCGTTGCTCCACCCCCACATGTTGTCACCCTGTGCCCACATGCCATTGTCCTAATCCCACACTTCCTCCCACACCCCTACCCGGTCCACGCCAAGCTACACCACTGATTTAACTAAGTCACCTCTTCTGACCCAGTGCCCCCTGTAAGAGGATGGGAATGTCATTCATTTGTGTCCAATCACCAGCAGAATTGACCTTCTTCTACTCACGCAGCTGATGCCCAGTAAAGCAGCTTTAGAGGGGGGGGGTTACAATCATGGCAATAGGGTCACAGTCATAACTAAATCACCTTCATGAATACAAAACATTATACTTAAGTAGCATAGAATATTGGCCATATTTACTTGAAGAAAGGACTATAACTCAGTGGTCAAACAAACACTTTGCCTGCAGAAATTCCCAAGCTCAATCTATGGCATCTCCAGGTACAGCTTGAAAAAAGTCCACTAGAAACCCTGGAGAGGTGCTGGCAGTGCAGGCAGGTCTGAACTATTTGGACAGGTGGAGCTGACTCAGTAAAAAGCAAGGTCCTATGTTTGAGATTAGCTCCAAAAGCAATATAATTATCACAGGCACCTCACAAACAAAGCAGGGGGCTGCCGCCTTCCCCACTGACTGCAGGGAATACCCAACTCCATCCAAAAGCCACCACTAATGACATAATTAGTCCTTGACTTAGCACCTCTTTCCCACTGTAGCAGCCAAGAGGAAAGGGAAGGGAGCTTCATGAGGAGAATCACTGCCATGGGGAAAAGGTGGTAATTTGAACTAAATATAGTGAATGTCCTTCTGCAACAAGCTTACTGCTCCAGTTATATGTGTTACCCTGTAAGTTGGGGGTCCCGGGAGAGGCGCCCAAATAACCAAACAACAACACAAGATGGAGAAATTAGACTCGAGCACTCTCTTAAGCTAATGAGAGGCAGGGTAACTTTAGCTGGGATCTTTAACTCTATGTCTACAGCTTCAGGTCAGAGAGCGTAGCCAGACAAGGTTTCAAAGTAACAAAAATAACATTTATTGAGGACAGACAACACAAAAGACACGACATACACTAGCTAACTGAGAAATAGAAATGGAGAGCTTTGGGGAATGGGTAATACGACACCTGGTCTTGTAGTCCTGGAGAGAAGCGGAGGTTGAGGGGAAGAAAGCTCAGTGCGGTTCGCTGAGGGGAGCTCATTGGACAAACCGACAGCAAGGGTAGATGAAACTCAGGAGCGATCCAAGGAGGACTTGAAAATGGGGACCTTTTATAGGGTGGATTTTACCTACAGGCCATGCCATGCTCGGTGAGAACAAAGGAAATTTGTAGCTGGACAAAGAAGTTGGGAAAGGTCAGGTTTTGCATGATGAGCTTAGCGCTGGATGACAATAGTATGGCCAGTATGCAAATGGCCCAACATAAAGGAATGGCTCAGCACTTGGCCGTGCATCTTTGTATAGATTCGCACTTAGCAAGGCGGGTTTGCAAGAGAGTTTTTCCCTGAAGCATCAGAGAGGCTTAAGTTGCCTGCCTAAATGAGGTTTGGAATGTACAACCATTAACGGCCGCGCCTAATACGTGCTCGTCTGGTGGACCTCTGCAAACACGTGGAGTAAGGTGGCAGGGAAAGGTCAAGCGAAGGCCAGATTATTTGATATCAAAAGGATATCTAGTGCTCTCACCAGACATATCATAACCATAGTAACATATGTTTTTATAGGCATTCTTAAGCTGGATTCCAGTATGCACATTTACTTGGGAGTAACTCCCCATTTGAACTTGATGGAGCTTACTTAGTAAATACTTACTGAATAGAGTTGTAGCACTAAGAAGTTTTCCCAAGCCCTGTTGCATAAGCTCAAAGACTAGCATCCTATAAAACTGGTGTGGGATGGGACATATATGATCCTCTAGATGTTTCTAGAGTTCAGTTTCTATCAGTGCTAGCCACTGTACTCAAAGATCAGGTGATACAAAATGCAGTTCACCAACATCTGAAGGGCCATACATTCCCTGTCCATGCTATAGGAGGAGAAAACAGCAATAAGTTGTTGCTTAGGCTGGTTTGCAGTCCATCTGCCTCAGTACTCTCACTGTCAATAGTTTTCTATGGTCTCAGGCAGAAGATTTTCCCAGTGCTGAGAATTCACAGCTGGTTGGTATCTGAGGCTTCCTGTTTGCATTGTTATCTAGATTCTGGTGCTGAAGTACAGTACAGGATTTTGTTGTGAGTTTTGCCACTGACTCACAACATGACCTTGGGCAATTTCCTTCCCTTTCTTCTCCGTTGCAAAATCGATATTCTATTTGGGGGTAGGTGCATGCATAGATGTGTGTGAGAGAAAGAGTGTAGCATAAAACCAAACCAAACCCTTATATTCTGCATTAGTTAATGCATTAAGTGCAAAACAGAATCCCTGTCTCCATTGATAGGTATGTGAATATCCCATATTAAAGTATAACAGCCAGGGTCCATATGGTTGAGTCAGGTACCCTGAGAGGCACTATGCCCTTTTATTCACTCTACAGAATCAGAATTCCAAATTGTGCTACATTTGACTGCAGGATGAGATGTGCATAGGACAGTTAATGGATTGCCAGGTCAGAAGCACCCCAGACCCTTAGTTTTCAGAGACAAAACCTTAGCGCCAGGAATATATCACAGGGGAAGGAGAAGGGAGGCCCTGGTGACATCATTAGCTACAATAAGTCACTCAGAGCATGTTATTCAAATAAAAAAAAACCACATCTAACAATATTTCTCTATTTGAAAAATAACTTTTCCAAGATCTGAAGTAAACAGGGGGGGGAAATCCCCAGTCCTGTTTCTAGCACCTTTGCAACACTGCTTTTAACAGATAATCTGAATTCAAAAATTTATGTTTTGGACATTTTGCTATAACAATATAGATCATGTTTCCTTCTATCTGTTACTGCATCATATGTAATGTCTGGATACATTTTTACCAAATTTGGAGGAAACATTTAGGATGGTTTAACATATTGGGTAAAGGAGCTCACACAAAATTTATCTTGGGGTGGCCTGGGAGGCACCCCAATTATTCTTTTATTTGTACAGAGTAGTTTATTTGGCAGGAGAGACATGGTCTCTAAGGCAACTGAGACTGATGGATAATGTGAGGAAAGTGATACATAACGTGAACACTGAAAAAGCCAGGCACTCAGCCTCCAAAGCGATTGAAACTAATAATCATTAACAACAGCCAACAATACTTCAAACAGTGGTTGATACTACAGGTAGTTAAGAAAGCAGAAGGAGGAAAAAGTTATTTTGCAAAAAAATTTCTCCTCGGACTACTGGGAGAGTTTCACAGCTGTTTTGTAAAATCACTATTTCTAACCAATAGGCATGGAAACATCTGTCAGTTTCACTTTGTCTCTCATAACAATTTCTAAAAATCTTTCTATCGTGACTGTAATATAAATTCAATATCAAAGAATTTAGAACAATTTGAATTTAACATAATGAGGAACTATTTAAACAATCTAAAAGCACATTAAACAATTTACCAAGTAAAATAAAGGAATTTCAAGCATGTACAAATTTTGGGCAAAAATTGTTAGATTCCCCCAAAGGCTTAGAAAGACGTGTTTTACTCTTACACCAAAAGAAGGAAGAAAGGAAACTAGCCAGCCAGCAAATATCTGCCCCAATCATGCCTCCAAGGAGAAGGCACTCCACAATTATGGTGCCACAGCAGAGAGGAACTTTCCCACCTGTCCTCATACAATGTATTTCTCCCACAGATAAGAGACAGAGGATGTCTTACTCCAAGCAGGCCTCCATTCCTAAGCAGGAGTATATGGGGAAGGGTGCTCCTTCAGAAGTCCCCAAGCCATTTAGGGCTGTAAATGTCATCACCAGCACTTTGCCTAAAGACCAGAATGCATCCATTGGCAGAGAAGTCGTTTTAAAACTGTAGCCATGTGGTTTCTATAAGATATTCCTTCCAGCAATCTAGCTGCTATGATGGACCCAGGAACAGAGGGCAGGGGGAGTTCAAGCCTGACCCCCAAAGAACTAGGCTGAGCAGACTGAGCCCCTCCCTGAAATGATCAGGTAAAACTGGATCACAAAGACTCCTATGCAGTTAAGCCTCCTCAAAAACTATCAGTCAGAATTGTAATAAATGATCAAGCACTAAGGAATATTACAACAGGGGTTGCCATTGAGCCCCTTCTCCATGATAATGGAACAGTAGAAAGCTCCTCCATTCCCAGAGCACAATCATCCCATCCTGTACAGAAAAAAAGGTCTAGAGTGTGACCAGCAGCATGACTGAGGCCAGATATCACTTGAACATCACATGGTTGTCATGGCAGACAAGAAGTCCTGAGCCACTTCCACCACAGTAACCTCAGTATGGATGTAGAAGTCTCCCAGCATCATAGGCCATGGAGACTTCAACACCAACTCCTACATGATTGAGTAAGCAGAAATTCAAATCCAGAGTTTTCATAGATAAGCAAGAGCTCTGGGCCTGGAAGACTAAATCTGTGATCTTACTACACTACACTGCTATAGCACTATATTCCACTTTAACTACCATGGCAACATCCTGTGGAATTCTGGGATTTGTAGTTTAGTAAGACCAAAGCACTCTCTGGGAATTCTAAATCCCTCACCCTGAACTGCAAATCCGAGGATTCCATGGGATGTTGCCATGGCAGGTGAAGTGGAATGTAGTGCTCTAACAGGGTAGTGTGCTGGGAGGCAGTCAGTTTTACTTTCTCCAACATTTGAATCTTTTAAGTGTCAAATTCTTTCTATCCAAAATGTGAAGAAATGCGCAAGTATTAGTAAAATTAATAAACATTGTCACCTCTCGTGCCTTACTGTGTGAGCTATTTGGGGTGGGGTTGTTTTTGAACAGAGGGTGCATCTTTAACGCTCTTAATCTCCAATCAATCCAGCCCTGGCACACACAAAGCTAAACATGCCCTGCGGGGGGAACAACTCAGCCAAGGTTTCCATCTGAGGTTCTGTTTTGAAACTGATGGCCTACAAAGCCAACTCTAATACATGCTTCTATGCAACTGAAGTCGTTTCTCTATCTGCCAGGAGATGTGCCTGTCTCCCTGCTTTGTTCTCTTGAAATGAAGTACTACTACTATTTTTATTATTATCTTTATTTATACTCCCAGGTTGGGACTCAAAGTAGCTTACAGCAAGTAAAAAGTCATAGTTAAAACCCATAGAATACAAAAGTTAAAACATAATTAAACAATCAAAAAGAATTAAAACAATTTTAAAATAAATAACTAAAAACGCAGACATTCATCAGCAACGCAAGTATCCACCACATTCTATCAGAGAGGCCACAAATAATCATACACTGAAGGCCTGACTGAACAAAAACTTCTTTACTTGATTGTGTAAAGACAGCAGCAAAGGTGCCAGTCTGACTTCTCTGGGAGGGGATTTCCAGATTTAATGCACTGAATAGACTGTCTTGTGAGGATGAACGACTGAGGGTAGGTGTCACTTATCTCCCCACAGGATTTAATTCAAGGAGTGTAACAGATAAATAAAACCACCATTAGGGCAAGAAAGGAGAGAGTGACATATGTCATAATTATAACAGACACTCTCCATTTTAAAAGACACAGTTATCTCTCAGCATATCTAGTGGTGTGTACATGCAATACTCACCAAGGGTGGAAGTGTAGCTTAGCAACCACTCAGCATGATGTATTTCCTTCTCATTGAGGGACAAGACAGACTGAGATTCCAGCATCCTGCTGAAATCTCAAACCTAAAGTGGGTAGAGAACTGAATCACACAGGTCATGTTTCCAGACTCCTCATCGCCACAACTACACTTGAATTCAGGGCAAGGGAAAACCTCAGCCTAGAGGGGGGAAATCAAAGTGGCTGACCCAGTATCTAAAAAAGTGAGAGAATATTTAGTATTCCAAATGTTTCATCCTATCACTCTCATCCAACCCAGGAAAAATGTCCAATGGAAAGGAATTGTGACAGCTGAAACCCATTAACATCTGGAAAGTGTCAATGAAGGTGAAAGGTTCTCCACTGAACTTAAAACATTCAGTCCATCAAGAGCTGAAAGAAATGGGGTCCAATACACTGGCTCATTCTTCAGCAAAAGCCCAACTAAAATATACTACTGTCTTCCTTACTCCCCAACATTTCACAGATGAAAACTAGGACACATGTGGCCAAGTAATGTCAGAGTGTGGTCAAGAGGACAAACAAAGTAGAAAACCCAAACTAGGAGAGGCTGCAGTGGTTTGTTGTTGCCTGAGCTTACTGGGAAGGGCAAGACTCTACCCTAGCCTCTCCTTTTCCCTTTGCTTAGTGGATTGAGTGCAAACTACCTTTGCACTTTGAACTCACTTGGCAGCAAGTGAACTAAGCTGAGGAAAAAGAGGGAAAGTGGAAGGAGGAGAAAGAAACCGGGGACATTGTAAAAGCAGCTGAAAAAGTAGGATACTAGAGAATTAATCATGACTGCCCCTGCCAAATAAGGTATGCAGGAGGGTACGCTGTTTTCTTGTATTTCTCCTATGAATTTTAACTGGCTATGCTCCAGAGAATTCATAAGATGGATTGTGGTACCCTTCATTTTCATAAGTGGTATCCCATGTCAGATACATGGAAACTAAAATGACTGGAGATGTTTTACACTTCTGCTTTCATCTCTTGAAGTGACATTCACTACAGACTTAATACATAAATATAACCAGGTAGGCACATGGTTTCATTTGTGGGCCTCTTGTACTAAACAAGTCAATAATGGGGGTTTTTTAAAAGTGGGGCTGCCCCCTATTTGCATAGGAATCACACATTTTACACTGTTTACTAAAAATATTGCACAGGTTCACTTAGCAATGTTGAAGTGAACAGGTTCAGTGGCTTCAGTGATCTGTCTTCAGACATATCCTTTACCCTTTTTCTTCTCTTGAATCGTCATGTATGCAACTACATGCCTCCATGGCAACTTTCCCATGCAGTGCATTGCTTTGAGCATTGCAGGCAGTGATCAGTAAGGGTACTTTTCAAGGGACAACCTTGCCATTTTCTACACTCTAATGGTGCGTCCATAACATACCTTATCCTGTGTGAGTGCCTGCATACTCTTTGTGCCAAACATTTAATGCAGGACTGGGAAACATAAAGCTCTCCAAATATTTTTGGACTACATTCCTCACCATCGTTGATGCTGCTGGAGTTGCTGGATCTGCAGCCCCACAACTTCTAGATGGCTGCATGATTTGCACCCTTGAATCAATACATAAAACACAAAGAACAATAAATCAATACTATTCCTTTCTTTAAAGCATGTTTCCTACCTTGTTTAGTCACAAGGCTCTCGAAGAGGTTTATAAAAATAACTTGTGTGACCATCCCAATTCTCAGGCTTACAGTTTAAAAGAAATGAAGAAAAAAGAAATGGGAAAGGAAGAAGGAAAAATTACAAAAGAAGCATACATACAATCTGGAGTACTTATTGTGTATAGCTATACAGTATTTGAAAAATTGCTGGAGATAGGAATCAAAATGGCAAACTACAGCAAGAAATTAGAATTCAGAAGGAAAAAAAAACTTGAAAAAATGCAGAAAAGTGACCTATGTTGAGGCAGGTGAAGCTTGCAAGGAATAAAGCATAAAATGGTAGAAAATTATGCAAAAAAGGGGGATGGGGTGGGACTGAGGGACAGCTAGGCTGGTTTTGCAGGCAAACCCACTTCCACCTTTCTTGTGTAACAATAGCACATCACTTGTTCATACTGGAAATGCTCCCATAGCAGTGGCAAATGAGGCAGAAAAATTTTCTCAAATCAGTTCAGAAAAGTTACAGAGAAATGAGTTGGAAGTGATGGGAATGCAACAAGTGGGTTATTGCATTGTATGGATTAAGAGTGAATGAGACTATTATGAAAATGCAAAAAGGCCTAGCGGTGGGAACACGCACACACACACTAAAACATAGTTTATGGCCATTCTCTTGCAATTGAGTTGTCAGCTGCTAGATTAAAAAAAATAGTAATAATAATAAGATGCTGGATCATGCGCTAACAGATGCAGCATGCATTTGTCAGGTTCTTAAATAATATGGACTTACAGGGTAACTGTTATGTTTTATAAACATGTAATCAAAGATATATGTTATTAGTTGCCATTGCATGGCAACCATGAGAACCCTAGAATTCTACTTTCTGGGTAACAGCATGAGATATTTATTTAAAACACATATTAATGAGTAAAGCATGCTTTCAAGATAGAAGAAGAACGGCTAGATATCAGTCAGTTCAGAAGCCCAGCTAGCAATGAGACATGTCTGGCTTTTCCAATATAATAGCTGTAGAGGAGCAGAGACCACTAGAACTAGGACCACAGCAGATGGCATGATAGAACTTTCATCCCCACCCCACTCATGTACCACAATCCTAGTGAAAAGACCCCTATCCCAGTCCAGTGTGTAAATCTCCTGTAGAACCAGGAGAGGCTTTGGTCTAAGCTAATAGATGGGGGTATTAAATTGGAATCCCAGTGGCACAAATAATTTTACCCAACCCCACGCAGTCCTGATCCTGCTAGCCCCAATGCCTCCACAGTTACTATTTACAATGGAAAAACTAGATCTGTTACGTGCATTAAGACAACTACTGTTGCATCTAGTTCAGCTCTTAATAAATGCAGTAGAGTAGGCAGCTTCCCACTGCACTTATGCCTGGAGCCTGACAAAATACTAAAGTCACTAACTATTACTGGAGGATGGGAGAGAAATCAGAGGCATGTATGAATGTGATGCTGAGCTGCATAGGGATACCACACAGCACAATTGTAACAATTTGATACCAACTGCAATGGCAACATCTTGCAGAATCTTGGAATCTGTAGTTTGGTAAGGTACTTGGATTTGTCTAGTTGCTAGACTCTAGTACATTTTTCTAAACTGCAGCCTTAGAGGTCTCTTGATAGAATTCTCAGGAAGGTTCTTCCAGCGTGCCCAAAAGCTGCAGGAATTTGACAGGAGTTCTAGCTGCACTTTTGTGGTGGGTGTGTAAATATCCATATGACATTCTTACTGCCCTGTTCCTCCTCCCCCTTGTACTAGCCACAACTCTTTATTCCCACTGCAGCAGGTGATTTTTTTTCTTTCTCCTATTCCAGGAGTTTCCAATATAGGCCACGATAAATGTCATGCACCTGTATCCATAGCCTCAATTCCTCCCACCGTATTTTTGAATGGACCGACTAATGACATCTCAGACAGGGGTATGACCTTTGCCACAGAGGTTTTCTACTGACCTGCACTCTTTCATTACATATCTGGTTATCAGGTAGAACAGTACTTTCCCTTCTTGCTTTCTTTTTAGATTTACAGTGCTGTAGCCTTATAGCTCTTTAGCACTATGACTATACAAAAAAAAAAAACATTAAAAAAATTGAATAGAATATTCAAAATAGAAATAATGTGTGAGATGGGCAATGTGGATATTGGGAGAGGATCACACAGAGGAAGGTGTTAAGTTTGTGGCCAGGAGAGAGGGAAACCATACACCCACTCCATAACTTTAACACATCTCAAGTGGGAGAAAAGAATAACATGCAGATTGTGGGGAGTGCTAAAATCTGTCATAATCAGCAATTCAAGCCTCACTGTATTTAGGGCGCAATAGCAATAGCAGTTACATTTCTGTACCACTTATCATTGCTAAGCAGTCCTTAAGCGGTTTACAATGTGTAAGCTAATTGCCCCCAACAAGCTTGGTACTCATTTTACTGACTAAGGAAGGATGGAAGGCTGAGTCAACCTGGAGCCCAGCAGCATTGAACTCACAATTTTGTGGCTGCAGTACCGGCATTTAACCACTGCGCCCCGAGGGCAGTGACTGCAGGAACAGAAACAGCCATCACAAGGGCCTTTTCACAGTACCAATTATAGTGCTATCATTCCACTTTAAATGCTGCAGTTTCAAATTGTGATGGGTAGTTGAGGAAGGGGCCTTTAGACTCCTCAAGAGAGTTCCTCTGGTGCCTCTGATCAAAATATAGACCCCAAGATTCTATAGGATGCAGTCGTGGCTGTTAAAGCGGGATGATTTCACGACAACTGTATAGTTTCAAAGGGCCCATGGTGTTACAAAGCATGCATTTCTGAAATAGAATGCATGACATTTACTTGAAGTATTGAACAGTCTGGAGGAACTACAGCTCATGAACTGCAGGATTCCATAGGATGAAGCTGGGACCATTCAAGTCATACCAAACTGTTAGAATAGCACAGTTTGGATTCACACCAGTTGCCAAGGTATTTCCTGTACAATAGCTTCTGTGCACGATCTTCAAGTTCTGTGGCAATATACCTTTAGGAGAATTAACACTTTAACACTGATAACATTTTTTCTGGATTTTTGACAGATTTTTTTTTTCAAAAAAAAAAAACTTAAAACTTTGAACCTCCAGGTGCTCTGAACTTCAGCTCCTAGAATCACTTACTACTAACTCTGCCAGGTGTTATCCCCTGTGTTATTAACCATACCCTAACATGATATCTCATGTAGAGTGGACTACAAATGTTTTCATTAATATACAAATAATGAATTAATATTCCTCAGCCTGCAGACAGCCAACATGGAAGGGCTTTCATCTTTTGCTGGAGTCTTTCCTCAGGTACAAAATTGCTAGCTGAGAAGAACTCATCGCTGCTGTTATAAAATAAGGCCACAGCTGCTTCCCAAAGAAATCCAAGATAGTTGCCTAAAGCAAATCCACCAGCAAGGATCTTTTCCCCATCAGTTGATTCATCGTCAGTGTGACATCTATGGAATAGTACAAGGTTGTAAATAAGCAACTCACTTTCTGGAATGGAGCTCTCTTTACCATCCCAGGATTTAGTATAAAATGTAAAAGGCTCGTATAGAGGTTGCGTTCCAGGAAAACAGTAAGTATCAACAGCTATGGGGATAACCAGGAGCTAATCTGTGTCTGTGGTTCTGATTTAAGTCCAGACCAGCTACATGATCACATACTCTCCAACTGTTCTGATTTGGGAGGGTCAGTCCAGGTTAATCCTCTGTCAATCTCCCTGTTCAGTTGCTTTGAAAATGTCCCAGTTTCTCTTTCTTCCTCCCACTTTCCCCCTTTGTCCTCAGCTTACTTCAGCCAATAAACATCCCCACCAGTTGACAGGCCTCTCTCTGTCAATTTATCATACCCACCAACTGTCCTGATTCAGCAGGGACAGTCTTGATTAATCCTCTGCTATCCCATTTTTTGGCTGCTTCTAAAATGTCCCAGTTCCTCTCTTCTTCCACCTTCCTCCTTTGCCTTCAGCTTACTCCAGCTGCTGCAGACTGAGTTCAAAGTGCAAAAGTAGTTTGCATTCAGTTAATAGAGTGGGAGGGAGGGGAGGAGGGGCAGAATCTTGCCCTTCCCAAGAGGCCCAGGAAAAAGCAAAGTGCTGCTGCCGCTCCTAGCTTGTGCATTCTTCCTAATTAATAACTTGTATATCTTGTCCATGTTATCATCTGTGAAATGTTGACATGCATGTGATTGCCAGTTATGCATTCCTCCCTCTTTCTTTCTTCCTCCCTCCCTCCATCTCTTATTAAGACTGTTGATCTCCTAACAGACTCTAAGAGGCAATTGGCTGGGAGCCACACTGCGTGTGTCAAACAGAGACTCTCACTATTACCAATGCCAGGCAGGTCCACCTACTTCTTTGAGCATGGCACTGTCATTCCTGAAGCGCTCACAAGTTCCAGCCTATGGCAATCTGGCATCAGGCAAGAGGAAGTGGTAAGAGTAGGTGGTTTGCTCAGGCCTGGGAACACACAGAATCTGGGTACTCTCACTGGCATGAAATGACACACGAAAGGCCCCCGAGGGGAGATGTTTACAGTCAGCAGGACCTTTCATAGTAGCAGTTAGCCTTTCTGTCATCTGCGTGTCCTTCTCAATCAGGTCTGCATGCACTGATGCAGGCAGCACACTAGCCATGAATGCCATGTGCTTAATAAACCTCTTGTCTGTGCAGTTGCAAGCAGGCAGTGGAGAGAGGGAGTGTTATGCCCATGCTTAGCTGCCAGATATACTGTGCATAGCTCAGTGTAGTGGTTCTCAGCTTTTGGTCACCTAGAAAGGATTAATTTCAGATCCCAGAATCCCTGTCCCTTGGCTGTGTGAGCTAGGGCTTCTGGGAACCAAAGCATCTGGAGTATTGATGGTGAAAAATCAATGGCCCAATGGGCTACCTGATGGCTCACAAATTGTAGAAGGTTAGAAATGAAGGTGCAACAGGGCTAAGCTAAGGATGTGATATCATATCCTCCAACATTTCACACGTGAAAACTGGAACACATGGGACAGAGCCACACCAGAATGTGGTCAAAAGGCAGTGGCCAGGCAAAAAGAGAGTAGATGTTATTAATGAGGAAGAACCACCGAAACTACTATTTTTAAGCAGAGAAATCCTGGAGTTTACACATTGAATTTAGAAAGGGTAAGACTGTGTTTCCTCTTCTTTCTCTCTCTCTCTCTCTTTTGCTGAGTTAACTGCAAACTGCTTTTGCATTTTGATCTCAGTTTGCAGAGCTGAAGTAAATCAAGGAGAAAGGATAAAACAGTAGGGGGACAGAGAAACCAGGGTATTTTGAAAGCAGCTGAAAAAGTGGGATAGGAGAGGATTAACTCAGGCTGTCCTTACCAAACCAGAGCAGCTGGAAGGTATGTGATATCAAGTATATCAATGACCCTGCTCTGGTGGTTTTTCTTTCTACAGATTGATAGTCATGGCAGGGTGGGATCTAGATTGGCATCATAGTGTGGGCAAGAAAGGAGTACCCTTTACCACTATGCCCTCACTTGGAAGAATGCTGCTTCTCAAACTATTATTAGATCCACAGTAGATAGATAGCAATATCAAAAAGAGGGTTTAATGCCCCTTCATAACCTCCATCTTTAATGCTGCTTTAGACTCTTTCCCCAACCCTGCTGCCCATACAAGATCTAAGCATAGATCTCCTGTCTCATATGTAGTTTGGCCCTCACTTTTCCATTGCAGTCTTTCTTCAATGTACTCTCCTTACCCAAATAGATTGACAGGGATTCCCTGACTTTGGGCTACTACCTACCTGTCCTTATGCTCCTTCACAGCACTAAAAGTGAGGGACAACCTACAAGCAATAGATCCAAGGACAGGAATGTATCCTGAGGCTGCTACAATATAATTTGGATCCCTTAAAAACAACTGAAGATCGAAAGACAGGCCAGGTCTTCCTTCTAATCTACAATCCTTCCAACTGTGTCATGGAATAAAGAGATAGTTCACAATCAGTATGTTCACTATTAGCTAGGGTGCAGGTATTTCTGAGGGGAGTGTCTTTTGTGAGACTCTTTAGCCTAGAAGTTCTTTTTTCTTTCTTTCTTTTTTTAAAAAAAATCCTCACTTTTCACTAACTCTTAAAAGAAGGACAAGATATAGTTATTTAAGAGGTTCCCAAAACCCATGAAAATAATAAAGCTGTGACAAATGAACAAAATTTGCCAAGTAATTTTTTTCCTTAGCACATAAAAATAAGAAAGCAAAAGGTATCACATACATGTTTTCTGAAAAGCATTGTTGAAAGGTAATCCTGACCAGAGATACATTCCTTGTAAAATATAATACAATGGGCCCTCAGTATCCACCAGGATTTGGTTTCAAGACTCCGCATGGATACCACAATTCGTGTATGCTCAAGTCCTATTACATACAATGGTGTAGTAAAATGGCATCCTTTATATAAATGGCAAAACTAAAACTTGCTTTTTTGGATTTTTGTTTAAAATATTTTCAAGCTGTGGATACAAAAAATGCAGATCTGTGGATACAAAAACCACAGATATGGGGGGCTGACTGTATTTACATTTGAATTGATCAATACCCCAAACATTAATCACTGTGTTGTCTGTCACGATTGTTTAAAATCATGATTAAATTTTTCAGATGGAGATTTAGTAAGTGGGAAAGATATGAGTGGAGTAATATCTATAGCTGGATAAACTGAATGAAATCAAGATCTTACGGGTGCTTTCAGAGGAGACTTTTACTGTGAAATTGCCCTGTGTCTTTTTTGCCAGTTATTTGGAACAACAACAAAAAGCCCACTCTGTTTTCTAAAAAGCTGAAATCTTGTAAGATGAAAAAAAGAGTAAAAAGACAGAAATCCTTGCACTGCACTTTCTAGTGAGATTAACACCAACACGAGTAGGGGTGGATTACACCAAGAAAACAGTATATTGGAGCTAATTACCACCACCACTTGCAGTACTGCTCCATTTAACATTCCCAGCACACTGCATCTGCCTTTTAGTAACTTTAGGATGTTGGGAGATTCAAATATTATCATGGATCGCTTATGTCTCTTTTTGTCTCTTAGATTTTTGACTACTATTCTCCTCTGTGGGAAACAAGTAACTATAGGAATGGCAAAATAAGATTACTTTATAAATTTAAAAAAGAATAATGATGAGATAGAGACGATTTATAGACACAGACAAATATAATTATATATACAGATAAAATCAACATATGTTAAGTAACATCATAAAGGAATCATAAGTGTAAAGACTAATGACTACTCTGGCAGAAAGATATTGAATATAGTATTAAAAAACTGAAATTATGTGTCAGGTAAGAATAAAATATATACAAAGCAGCAGCGTAATATATAAAAATATATTTAAAATATGTTCGAAGGAAAATGAACATTCAGTTAAGAACCCAACATGGGAACTGAAGAAAGTTTGTAAGGCTGGAAGAATTGTTTGATAGAAGGATATAGAATAATATCAATATAAATATGATAAATATTTTGAATACATGTATGTCAATATAATTTTTGTAATATAAGATTAACTGCAAAGTTTTGACATTTTTGTAATATTTTTTTCTTTGTAAGTTGGTAATGAATTATGAATTCTCATGTAATGTTATGTTCTTTTATAAAACTATTATTTTTTAATAAAAATAATATTAAAAAGATTTTTGGTTGCTATTTAGGCTAGCTGGGGGAAAACACTGGCACTCATATACTTCTGTGATGGAAATGTGAAGAACTAGGAAGATTCTTCTCCCGCTTGTCATGGGCATATTCTTTAGCTAAGAACCGTCATTTCATGTTTTTCAGAGGAGTGAGCAGACTATGCGAAATCAGTATTTTCCAGACTGGAAACTATGTGGGTCTACTGAAGGTTAGCAGGGAAAAAAGACCTATAGCAGTTGACTAACACACTTGATAAAGATTTTAACACACCATGAGATTCTTGCTGAAAAGAATGTGACTCAGAAGAACTCAAATCACAGCACTTCTTTACCTTCTGCAATGGGCACCTATAAATATCTTTCAGGAACCAGGAGGGGTTGTTTGTTTTCTGCTAGCTTACACATTGCTAGAATCTGCTAGAGTGCAACAAAGTATCTATTGACTATTGTTGATTGCAATTATGTATCTGGTTGAAGTTTGCTAAGGTATTCCAGGACACCAAATGGTTAATTGTTTTATTGTTCACTGCTACAATGTATCTGAGCAAGGTGGAGAAGATCAGAGAAGATAAAATAAAAGTATAATAAAGGTGTTATGGAACTATCAGTGCTCAAAGATAACCAAGGAATTTGTTCCTGTCTCAAAGGTGAAAGATATGTAAACAACCAAGGGTCTGGGAAAGTGTCTAAACTAGTAGGATGATGTGAAATTTATGATTTTCTCCAGTCACAGCTTTGCATATCTAAATTTGTATGACAAAGTATAAAACCAGTAACCACCCTGTATGCTGTAGTCTCAGCAGTTTCAAATGAAGTGTTCTGTGTTGTTTGCTCGTGACAAATAAACATTGCTGTTCAACTCTGTGTGAAGTTTGTGGAAGGAAACTTATCCCCGATATGACAGTAAGAGGGTCTGAATACCCTAAAGGCAGCAGATCCTGTCTGAGATCTTGAAAGATAAACAGGGTCAGCTCTGGTTAGTTCTTGGATGGGAGACTGCCAATGAATGCAAGGTACTGTAGGCTATATTTCAGAGGAGGGAATCACCTCTGAGTATTCCTTGCCTAAGAAAACTCTATGAAATTCATGAGGTCATCATAGGTGACTTGAAGGAACACACACACACAGACATTGATGACATAGAATCTGAGCGACACAGTAGTCTCTATTGCTCCTGGCTGCACGTAGCACACAGGCCTCTTCTGTTGCAAGGGGAAGAGAGGGATTTGGAAGGCCTGCCACCACCCAGGCTGTGGTCTAGCAGGATTTCCCCTGTCTTTCAGCTGACAGTACTTAGACATCTGAAAGAAAATGTTAAATAGCCAGAGTCTTATGCAGTTTCTTAAGTCTCCATCACAACTTTATTTTACTCCCTCAGTCTCTAACTGAAGGTTTAGGGTTTAGCTATTAATCAAAACAGATTAGAGTTGCAGGGGGTAGGGCAGAATCATGGGCCAATCAAGAACCAAAAAGGAAAGTTATTTATTTCAGTTTACTGTGCAGGCAGTTTTGTCTGGCAGAAACAGCATCTGAAACCACAACTTTGGCATCCTGCTACCTAAATCACAGCAATTCCCCTCACTTCCCTTCATGTACCAAATAAAAGATGCACCTAGGGGTGAAAGATTGTATGCTGCTCTCTCAAATTCCAGTCCCCTTCCAGGAGTACAAGATCTTCTCCTTATTTATAAAAATGCATGCCATGTGCTCTGCTACTTCAGGTGGGATTCCTCTGGCACTCCAGAAATTGATGAAGTACTGTTTCCATCATGCATGTCCCTCATTATTGGCAGGGCCGGCAGAGGCTGATCAAAACTGGATGCCAACTATAACTAGTGGGTGAGAGCTCTATTTCTACTCTATTGCCCAGTAAGAAGCAAACACTTCTCTATCCATTCAAAGCATTTATCTATTGCATCTCCTTCCACCAAGTTGATACACAATGCACAAAACACTGAAAATATTAATTATACATCAAACCGGACTAGAAAAACTCTTTGAAAATAATTTTAAAACCACAGAAAGTTGTTGCTTTTTTAAAAGTGCCAGACCAGCCACCCCTAGTTTTAAGGACCAAAGGCTACACAAAACCCCATGTGGTTCCCTGGCAGCATGACAAGCAACATCTGCTGAAATCCCCTCTTCTACACAAACATTAAAGGGAGAGGATCTCTCTCCAGTTTTCAATTTGGCAACCCCAATTAGCAGTAAAACTCCTCTTTCACAGCTGCTATTGAAGAGGGGAGAAGGAAAAGAAAACAGGAAGAAAAAGAGTGAGCTGGGATAGGTTGTGTGTGAGAAATAGAGACAGACAAAAAAAGAATGGATGTTAAGTGTCAGGGTGCATGGCTCCTGTCATAAGTATTTGCTGGATGTGTATTAGAATATATATGAGAATAGATCTGCTAGCTTAGGTGTTGTTAAAAATCTGCTGGAGTGCTACAAAGTATCAATTGCCTATTGTTGATTGCATCTATGTATCTGGTTGAAGTTTGCTAAGGTATTCCAGGACACCAAATGGTTAATTGCTTTATGTTCATTGCTTCAACATATCTGGGCAAGGGTGGGAAGATCAGAGTAGGAAAACAAAAGTATCAAAAAGGTGTTATGGGAATTAGCAATGTTCAAAGACAAGACAGGAATTTGTTCCTATCTCCAGGGTGAAAGATATGTCAACAACTGAGGGTTGGAAAATGTCTAAACAAGTGGGATGATGTGAAATTTATTATCTTCTCCAGTCACAGCTTTGCATGCCCAAATTTGTATGATAAGGTACAAAACCTGTAACCACTCTGTATGCTGTAGTCTCAGCAATTTCAAAGGAAATGTGTTGTGTTGCTTGCTTGCTACAAATAAACATTGCTGGTTAACTCTGAGGGAAGTTTGTGGAGGACAAGTTATCCAGGACATGACAGTAAGAGGGCCTAAATACCCTAAAGGCACCAGATCCTGTCTGATCTTGGAAGCTAGAGGGTCAGCTCTAGTTAGTACTTGAACAGGAGACTGCCAGTGTATATCTGGTTTTGTAGTCTCCACATTTAAGAGGTCTGACCCTCGCAAATCTGATTATTTGCGAGGCATGTGCTTGCTTGCCTCCTCCTTTCTTTTCCTCCTCCCATCCCTTGAGTTTCTTACTCCAGGCTTGCCAGGCTTGTGTTTAAAATGGAGGGATTTTTTTTTCCCTTTGGGATGAGCAAAGCCCCCTCTCATTGCTAAAGGTGTGGCCTCTCTGTCATGTGGTTGCACATTCTGTGTGTACTGACTGCTGATTGGGCAGGTGCTCCTTTATCAAGACGGCTGCAGGAAGTAATCAGAACTCCCTAAGTCCCCTCTTCTCTGTCTGAGGGGAAAGTACTGTTAAGCCCTTAAGCTTGTCTTTTTTCTCCCCCACTCCACAGCAGGGCCAGAGACAAAGGAATGAGAGGGAGGAAGCTCTGGAGGAGAATGAGAGGGGAATCGTGGGGAGTGGGAGTTATTTGCATTTTTCCACTTTCACAAGGGTTTTGTGCCCCAACCCTCGTGAATGTGGAGGGACTACTGTACTTCAGAGGAAGGAAATGGTAGAACCTCTAAGTATTCCTTGCTTCGGAAAACCCCATGAAATTCATGGTGTTGCCATAAATCAACAGACAACTTGAAGGTGCGCAACACACACACGTGATTCTGCTCCTGCTCACTTTTGGTTGCTCACCACTGGCATGTAATCCTTCCAAACAGATTTCTCCAGGGGGGCTGCAGATCCCCAGGAAAGAAAGATTCACCACTCCTGTGCCATAAGATATGGCATGCTTGTGTTCTTTAGGCATCTTTGGTATTAGCTTTCTTGTTTCTTCCTCCCTTCTTGGGCTGAATATACACCCTGGATGAGCCAGTACAGCAGCTGGTATCTCCTTTTCCAGAGCAGTATAAGATGCTTCTGTTACTTCCCTTCTCTTCATTTAGTATTATGGAACACTAGTATTTAGCAACAATGACCTGGTTTCAACTTCTACATTGTGAATACATGTTACTAGATATTCAGGATTTTGCATCAAGAAGGACATAAAATTTATGGCATAAACACTGAATTCATTCTGCTCTGTTGGTACAATTAATGCCCATAATATGACTGGAGGAAGGTGGGTGGCAGGTTGAGTATCCACAGCGTAGATTGCAAACTCAAGTATTAAACAAAATACTAGCTATAGGTTGTTGTGGGTTTTCCGGGCTTTGAGGCCGCGATCTATTAGTATTTTCTCCTGATGTTTCGCCTGTAGGAATACTAATGCTGATATACTAATAGAACATGGCCTCAAAGCCCGGAAAACCCACAACAACCTATGGATTCCAGCTGTGAAAGCCTTCAACTTTACAGAGGGCTAGCTATCTCACAATACAGCCCCACAGAGTGAGTTGTCCTTTGGCAGTAAGACTATCAAAGACACTGCACAGACTTCTCTCCTAAAATATAAGCACATTCTAAAAGGCCTCTTAGAGACTCTGGCCTTCTGGAATCATCATACAGTAGGCCCACAGTGTCTCTGACAATGGAAAGAAAGAAAGCAGGTGTTTTTTAAGTGCTGGAAAGCAATATAAGTATAGCTTACACACCATGGTAGTTTTGCCAGTTTTCAAAATGGCAATAAGAGACAGCTGAAATCCATGATATGCAGAGTTGAAAATCAGGAAGCAGCTTTTTAAAAGTTTGTGTTCTACCTTAATGCCTAACTAAAGTATTGATTTCAGTTAATTTAGTCATGCATTTCTCTGTAAAATGAACATATTAATCATATTCATCAGTTGCATAAGGCACATATTTCTGCCTTTAGAAAGAGTCCACCCCAAAATATGGGATTTTTTGGTTTCTTGTTCTATTAATACAAAAGGAAAAGGTTTCCAAACCTAAAATAGAGGACATCCCTTACAATAGGGAACATCTGCCAGTCCAATGAGAGACAAGTTGTCTGGACTTCAAACAAGGGACATCCATTATGAGAAGAAACAACTGGCAAGCCTGAACCATGCATGAACAAAAACCACTATGGGGGTTACAAGGGGCTACCTTGATAAAGCTTCTGAGGTATATAGACAGACACTGCTACTCTAGCTGCATAGCAGATATTTTGAAACTTCAGCAATGGCAAGCTCGTCGCCTCTGACCACAGTTAGTCCAAGACATTTTACTGCCCGAGACAACACAATCATCCAGGTAAAAGTGCACAATGGTATGCAAAACCATCCAAGTTATTTTGGCAGAAAATCTCATAAATACTTCTCCTTGTCCCTAGCACTAAAAATTCACAGACAACAAGAAATTAAACAACTAACCACTTTCTGCTCTCTCATGACCCCCCAGCATCTGCTGCCTGAGGCTGCTGCCTCCCTATGACTAATGGTACAGCAAGCACTGCCTAGGTTCTTCCAAAACCACGGAGTGGATTTAGCAGTTTGGGTTCATAGTGGCATTCAGGAACTGAAGTGGCTCCCAAATTTCCTTTGGAATGCTGTAAAGTTTTGAATGCTATAAAGAAGTTGTTAAGCTCATCATTCTAACCTGACAGCATAATGCCTCTCTCCCGCCACCCCAACTTCTTCCAGATGCAAGTGAAGGGTGAAACGATGCAATGTTTCCTTCCTGAGTCTGCAGACAGTCTAAGAAGATGGCTCAGAGCCATACTCAAAAGGATCGCCCACCCCTATCTTACATAGCAATGCTGAAAAGTTTCCTTAATATATAAAACCAAAAGCAGAAACAGAGAGAGAGGGGGAGAGATCCTTCAGTAATGATAGGTTTGCATGTTATGTGTGAAAGCAGTGATACTATTCAGGCAAGAATGTGGGGCACATTTCCAGAGCCCACTCAACCAATTGGGTAGGAAGGTCCCCAGATGTCCTTAACTGCATACCACATTTTGAAGCCAGTGAAATAATGTACACTACTATCTAAAAGAAGGAGTTCCTGTATCATTATCATCAAGTCCACAGTCTAATATGCATTTATTAACATTGGTTACATTACATACTTCCTTTCCTCCATAGACTTCAAGGGGACATATGTGGTCCTTCTCTACACAACAACCCTGTCATGTAGGTTATGCCAAGATAGTTCCAGGTCCAGGCCCACCCAAGAAGCTTGATCAGTAAGTGGGAATCTAAATCTATATCTCCCCAGTCCTAATCCATCATTCTAACCCCTGGCTCTCTGCTTATCTAACTGTATCACTGCATGGAACTGCTAAAAAAAAAATCCAAGTGGGATACATTTGTGCTTCCATGCATTCACACTAGGTGCCTCTAAGTAATCACTAAGTCCGACTGCAGACCTTCTACCACTAGAATTGTCAGTTCAGGATCCTCCCAGGCCCAGAGTTTTCAGAGTCAAACTATGAGACCCAGAGATGGCCTCTGGCCATGTCACTAAGCTTTATGGATTAAAGGACCAACCGCAGTTGCCCACCTGCATGGGGAAGCAGGATAGGAAACACTTAATACAGCCCTCTTGCTTCTAGCCAGAAGGTGGATACAGAGCAGAGCAGAAGGTAAGTCCTGGCACTACAGCAATTCAGAGGGAAAGAAGAAGCTAGTTAAGTAAATACACAGACTCCTCCCACCATGAAAAATCTTCTAAGTGGTAGCCACAGATCAATTAATCATTGTAAATTGTGGCAAGCAGCTGTTCTGCTAGCTGAGCAGGAGATTTGGACCCAGCCCTTTGGTTCTGCCTGGAACTGAGCCCACCAAAATTGGAGAATTTATGTATTTGTCTCCTGCCTGGAGATGACCCATAAAAACTAGAGACTCAGAGCCAGGCCCTGAGATCTGGCAATCCAAAGTGACACAGCCCATGCCTGATGAGGAGCATCCCACAACACTCCTGAGAGGTTTTCAAAAGCTTCAGTGGGAAGGACAAGTCTGGAAAACTGTGCAGACCACTTTGCATAGGAAAGTCTAGCATCATGCCTCAGGAACGGTAAAATTAATGCCCTCGGTAATCAAGGTCTTAATGTAAGTCTCTAAACTGTCCAGGGAAAAAAGGATCAGACAATAGGAAATAGGAAGGACCTCTGTCATCCTGAGACCTTGGAGAGTCACCAGCAATCATGAGCAGACATTACTGTGCTAAAGCTGTACAAATAATGTAAGGCAGATCTCCTCTTTAATACCATTCTCCATTTCTTCCTCCTCAGACTTTGGAGAGTTATCTTCTGAAATTACTTAGGTACAATTATAGTAGGCCCTCCACATTCATGAGAGTTAGGTGCACAGAAAGCCCACAAATGTCAAAAAATCACAAATAACGCCCCCCAGTGAGCACTCCCCCGTCCCTTATTCTTTCAGCTGCTGCCACCCAGGGGAAAGGCAGAAGAGTGCAGGGGGCAAACCTTCCCCTCTCCAGTCTCCTACCTGTTGCCCTCGTGCCCTGCCTTGTTTTTGCACTCCCGTATGGGCAACAACAGAAGAGTGAAGGAGAAAGAAGGTTTTTTTTCCCCTGCGCTCTCCTGTCTGCTGCTCACACTCCCTTCCTTTTTTTCCATCTGCCCATGCGGACAACGGGCAGAGGAGTGCAAGAGAGTGAAGATCTTCTCCCCTACACCCTCCTGCCCGCCACTGCCAGTGTGATCGCACGGGCAACAGGCAGGGGAGTTCAGAAGAGGGCCGATCTTCCTCTCTGCACTCTCTTGCCAGCCACTGCTGGCGTGATCTCTCAGGCAATGGGCGGGACAGTGCAAGAGAGGGACGATCTTCCTTTCTGCACTCTCCTGCTGGCACAATCGCAAGGGCGATGGGTAGGGAGTGCAAGAGAGGGAAGGTCTTTCCCCTCCCTGCGCCTGGACAAAAGGCCAGAGAATGGGAGGGGGAGAAATGAGGGGAGGCAAGCAGGCAGCTCATGAATAATCAAATTCACAGAAATGAAACCCACGGATGTGGAGGGAGCACTAAATCATTGAAACTATTGATCATTTAAACTATTGGTTTGTTCCCTTGAAGTTGTTAAAAAATTAAAACTAACTTTTGCTTTTCCATTTCTCAAACGTAATTGAAATATATTCTTTTGAGTTACTTTTAGAAAAAAAAAATCAATGCCACAAAACTACTAGCCTTTGGTACAAAGCACATTCCCCTACCTCACCTTGCTTCCAGCTTGCTGTTGCCTCAGCACCACAACACAAGCACTTGAACTATAGGATATCCGCCACCCATTATCTCATGAGGCCATATTCCTGCAACTGTAAAAGTCACTAAAAACTGACAGTTACACTGCAAAAAGGATCAATTCATATCTTATTAAGAGCATAATAAAATGCAGTTATACTTAGTAAGTAGGGATTGCGTTGATTACAAGTAATCCAATATATGTCACTATTTTTTCCAACCTCTGATTTTACTGCATTTTTTAAAAAAAAATGCTATGATAAAACAAGGTAAACACTGATAAAAGCTCAGAATAAATTAGAAACGTACAAACCATCCAGATCAAAAGACTGACAGAAGCTCTGGTGTTGTTGCTCTAGGGAAAGGACTTCAGCTCTCCAGTGCAGTTCATTAAGCATCCATTTTGTTTGGGCCTCCAAAGAGTTTTCCATTAAGATCCAGACCTGCTTTTTTCCAAGTTCTGAAAAAAATTGTGATCTGGATGTACCAAAGTAACTACCCTACCTGAACCTACCTGTGTTTTAAGATCTGTGGGGGACGGGTTTCTCTTGGCCCCACCATTGTCACAGGTCCATTTACTGAAGCCATGTATTAGGGCCTTCTTGGTGGCTGTCCCTGGGCTGTGAAATTCCTTTCCACAGGAGTCTACACTGGTTCCTTTTCTGCTTTCTTTCTACTAGCATGTAAAGTCTTTTTTATTCAAACAGGATTTTGAGAAACAACTGGTTATGCAGAAGGGAGTGGTGCTGTATTTTTTATACTTACTGTTACATATTTAGATGATTTTATGCTTTTAAAAAATAATAATGTATTACTAAAACAGCTTATTTCTTCTTTTAAAACCTTTTTTTAATCATCAGTGTTAGCTAAATCTTGTTTTAAATTGTTTTGTAAACAGCCTTGGGTCTGATGTTAGGAGCAAAGTGGTATATAAATTTAAAAAGCAACCAAACAATGTCTATGATAAGTAGACAGAGAGAGGCAGCCACTTCAGGTAGCCAATTCTAAGGGGCACAGAATGGATAGAGCCATATGTGCCAAAAGACCTGCCCTATGAGGGCCTCAAAGAGGATGTTGAAAGTAGAATAGCAGCACTATAACAGTCTAGTGTGGAAATGGCCTTAGATTATTCTAACCACAAGACCAGCAGCAATTTAACATTTTGGGATAAATATTTTAATCTGGATGTTACCAAAATGGGAAACACAGTGGCCTTTTATCCTCTTTAGCAAGAGTGGGCAAAGTATAGTCTGAAGGGTGCTTTTGTGGTCCCTTGCAGTCAAATTTTTTGCTCCAACATCTCCCAAAATGACATTTAAGCAGTATGGAGGGCATTCGCACACATCTGGAGGCCCACTGGACTCCCAGAGTCAAAACAAGTTTTTGCAAAAAAATTTAAAAATACACTGTAAATGCTTAGGAAAGTCCTCAAACATGGTGAGAATGCCCTCATGTCTCCTAGAAGGCATCTGGGGGCAAAATAGGCCTTTTTTTTTTTTTTTTTTTGCAGGAATGGGTACAGTGGGGCTATAGCCCTCTATAGTCTCCTGGGGTATAAGTGCAGCCCACAAACCTTCCACAGTTGCCCAGCCCTGCTCTATGAAAAAGCACAGCTAGTAAACAAATGGAAGGCTTGAGCCACAGGAAATGACTTTGTTAGACATTTTGTTCTTCATACGGCAAGCTCTTTTTACTGCAAAAGCTTATTATAAAGCAATGTTTTAAAATGATATCCTTCCACCTGCAGCCTGGAGTGGCAGAATCCATTTTGCCACCTCAGGATTCTATGTTCGCATTCTGCTGCATGGGTTATTACTTTGGGTTAGACTTTTGTAGTGTTTGTTGATTAGCTTAGACAATTTAGCCATCACTGGCACAGATGCTGGGGAAGAGCTGAAAACAGAACACAGCAGTTTTTCGATTTCAAAATCATCTGTTGCTCACAGAGGTGGGTGGAGGGTGCTGGTCTAAAGGCATTTCACTTTAGACTTCCTCAGAAACGGAAACAGCTGAGTAGGTTCCTCAAAATACGTCACAGGGTGGGTGAAAGTGAGTAGAATTTTTTTGTTGTTGGTTTGCAGAATCATGCTATACTTATGTATCCATATGGGGAAAAAAGAGGGTGGTAGTTCTAGCTACAGAGTGAGCAAAATCAAGGCAGATAAACCAAGGGCAGAAACTACCTAAAAAGGGGGGGAACCCTCTCTCACTCACACCCTTTGGAAAGTGTTGCAGATGCTGTAGGAGTGGTCCCATGATTACAATGCAAAAGGACAAGGAGGACTGCCCCCCTCACTGCCTGACGTGTGCCTTCAAGACGGACAACCCTTTGACCTGGCTGTAATAGCGCTGGGAATAATAGTATTGCTACTAGGAAGGAGTTGCATAGAGCCATGCTGGTCAAGCAGATTATAACTTTGGTAATGGAGTAGGGTTGTCAGTCCAGGATTGTCCCTGGCCTGGAAGTTTCAGGGCCAAAACCAGAGACTTAGGCCCTTTCCACAGCTTACCTTATTCCAGAGACATCTGTTGCAAGTCCCAGCATTGTTTCTGCCAGGAGGGGAATGTGACAGGAGCACTCCCCTCCGCACCAGCTGCCTCTGCGAATGGAGGAAGTGCAATGGCACCAGCTGTTCCTGCTGCAGCGTAGCCAGGTACTGTCCCAGAATGCTCTGGGGCAAGAACACAGCCATTGTGCTTCCAGGGCCTCTGCACACCAGGTAAGCACAGGCGCAGGACAGGATAGCGGCACAATCACAATCACCTTCATTAATTAGGAAAACTCGTCAATGATTTGCAGTGCAAACACACTGCCTGGGAATGGGAGAAGGATGGGATCACAACAACATTGTGCATAAGTGTTGTCCCAGTCCCGTCTTTCTCCTATCCCTCTGACAGGACAACAACGTCCTGCAGAAAGAGCTCTAGAGGTGAGGCTATCAAGTGTTTTTGCATTAACTACCAACTATCAACCACAGTTGCTCTCAGCTTGTTGTTAAAACGCAGAGTTTGAGAAAGATAACATATTTTCCTGTTTGGGAATTCAGAGAGAAATCTTAACTGAAAGGGCTGTCTCCAGATCAAAGTGAAATGAGGGGATTTATTGTTGTTGTGAGACTTCAAGTTGTTTCCAACTTATGGCAACCCTAAGGCAACTCTGTCACTAGGTTTTCTGGGGCTGATCATGTGTGAGATGTTCCCAAGGTCACCTAGTAGGTTTCCACGGCCAAGTAGAAAATCAAACCCTGTCTCCAAGGTTGTAGTTCAATGCTCAAGCCACTACACTACACCGGCTCTCAATTAGGGGATTATTTCTTCTCATTTACTTAAGGAGATAGCATAAGGAACACTGGAACACTTAATCCAGCCTACTAGCTTCTAGTCAAGACGGTGAGCCCTGGCACAACAATGAGAAGGAAGGAGAAAGCTAATGAAGTAAATACATAGACACCTTCCCCAGCACCAGAGCCTTTGTAAATTGCAGCATCCAATCAAATAAGCCTGGCAAACTGTTGCAAAGTTCTACCATACTAATTGAGCTGGGGATCTGCATGTAGCCCTTTCCTCTTGCCTGGAACTGAGCTCCCTAGGTCTGGAGAATTTGCACCCTTTTCTCTCACCTGGAGATGACCCACAAAAATTTGAGACTCAAGGCCAGGGCCCCAAGATCTGGCAACCTTAGATGGAAAAGGCATCATTTTAATCACTACAAGCCAGTATTTTCAGTGAGATGCTATAATTTAACAGAAGAGATTGCTGGCTGGAAAGTCCTACAAGAGTGCTCATGGTCAGACAAGACAAGAACAGGAGAAGCATGATAATATTTCATAACATTTTCATTTCTACTCCGAAAAAACCTGAAGAGAATAGTCCAATATTATCAAAATATTGATACAGGGGATAGCCTTTTTCCCCAGTACCTTTTCACTGATATAAATTTATTCTCATGTCCCTAAAATCCAGTTGCCAATTTGATCAGAGAAAGGAACAAGAAAGTTGCTATCTTGTCCTTCACCTTAGATAGAAAAATTAGTTCCTCAGTGGAAGACAGTTTTAATAACTGAACCATTGGCTTTTTAAACATGAGGCACACTTTTATTTATACTATATTTTTAGGTGTTGTTCATTCCAGGAGCAAAAGAAGAAAAAGAAATGATTAAGAAAGTCCTTCCTTCTATTTACTAAGTTGCAAATTATTTTAACATTTTATTTTAGTTCCACTATCTGAAAAGGCACTTACACTGACAATTTGTCAAATGTTTTAAAAACAGTCTTTAAAAAAAAATCACCTGACAATTTTAGTTGCAATGTACACCAGGGCTATGCCATCTTCAGGTTTCTCAAATCTACTTTATTTTTATTAGTACCCCAAGATCCTCTAACTAGAGCAGGACGGGCAAAGGGCCCTCAACCATATCAGATTCCCTGATGCTCTTTTCCTCCCCTCAGCCACAAGGCTGAATTGCCTATCCTGTAACCCTTCTGGAACAGCAGTATATCTTTTAAATATATTTTAGGCAATCCCTGCACTGTTCAATATTTTCTGTTTTTCAAAGTCAATTTTTCAAACCCAGCTATGGCCATTTTAAAAAATTCTAACAGTTCATGTGGCCCCCAGAGGGCCAAGGGACAGAAAAGTGGTCCCTTGGATCTGTGGAGTTTCCCACCCCAGAAAGTCAGTCAGACTGGCCATGAAAGAACGATATCTACCTGAGTGCCCTCTGGGCTAAGGCATTGGTCTTCAGCACCAGAACTTATGCGAGCTTACACAAACGTCCATGGTTACCCCCAAATTGCCTTCATTTCAATAGTCTAATTTATTTGAGAAAAAAAGCCATGTTGACATTCAACAACTGGGAACCAGAAACCCTTGTCAATATAATGTGAATCACCAAGAGGTTTACCCATAGAACCTCATCTGTACATTCTGTATGCCTTTGACATCAACAGTAGTA
This sequence comes from Ctenosaura bakeri, assembly GCA_948474755.1. Classification (NCBI taxonomy): domain Eukaryota; kingdom Metazoa; phylum Chordata; class Lepidosauria; order Squamata; family Iguanidae; genus Ctenosaura; species Ctenosaura bakeri. Next base: position 140,308 of record CAOLHI010000689.1, read on the forward strand.
AGGGTTGAAGTAACAAGTTACAAAAACTGGAAAACATTACCTGTAATAACTTATTCTTTGCTTAACATAGTTGAAACACAAAGTGACATTTTAAAAGAAATATAACATTGAGGATGGTGTTCCTTCATCCGTGTAACCTATAATGAGTAACAATTTCTAGTTACTTTTAAAAATGACTTTCCAAATGTCTCCAAATGTAGACAAGTGGAGAAGAATTTTTCATGTATATGCCATTCTCTTATCAGGCTTAAGATTCCACCCTCCAAGGGAAAGTAACCCCCCCAAAAAAAGTAATAATCAACTTAAGTAAAGCAACAAACTACTTTAATAACACTGTAACTAATTATGACAATTAATTACTTTTAAAACACTAAACCAAATAATCAGGAAACTTTATTTTTTAAAAATGCTCCAAGTTGTGAGCACGGCATTTGTTTCTGCTGTGTGAGGTTTACAGTCCTGCAGAGGAGTAGAGGCTTTAAACATCCCTTCAGTGTCCAAGGGCAATAACGGGTCTGCATAAAAAACTGAATGCATATTTCAAACTTGTTGTTGTGTGAAATATTTTGTCAGAAAACTTCAAAAACAATAGGCAACAGGCATCCCTCCTTGTGTGTGTGTGTGTGTGCATGTCCTTGTAGCTGTTTAATATTGCCTCCTTGTGGCCCAACCTTCCCTCTGCCCTGTTCAGTCTGGGCTCAGAAATTGGATTGCGCTTTCTGGGTCAGAGAGAAAAAACATCTGATCCCTTACTATACTAGGTGAAACTACCATACTATGCTTGCCTAGATGTGAAATGGAAATCGTACTCCACATATTCATGTTCATGTGAAACCAGAGGGTATTATTTTATCTCGAGCAATTAACAAAGAATACACAATGTACAATCTTCCTAAGTTGAGCTTTCTCATGTAATCTCATCATTTTGGTATACTCTGCATTTGATTCAAATTTAGAGCCAAACTAGATGTTATAGACAATGACTGTTTTCTACAATTAATTTTCCTTTCCTCCGCCAATGTAACTTCCTAAGAGACCCATCCCTCGGCAAACAGACTTGCAAATTTACCCTGTATTTACCTTCTAATGATCAATACAAAACAAAGCACACACTAAATGCAAGACATGTAGATGAAGAAACCCATGTGCTCTTTTTATATATATATATTTACATTTACATTTTTTCTTCCATCATAGAATTTAATATGGTGAGCTAGATGGTCTCCCAACAATATACTGAGTGGATTAGAGAAAGAAAAGATGTAGCCCTCCAAATATTATTGATTCACAGCCTCCTTTCACACTTCACTATTAGCTCTCCTAGCTCTGCTAATGGAATTTACTGTTGAACAGCTTCAGGGCCACATATTCCCAATCCCTGGAGCATGCCTAGATGTTCCCAACATCACCAAGAGTGATACACCGTATGGCTATAGATCATAATCCAGCACTTATCATAAACCATACCAATGACATACTGCAAGCCAGAAGTGGTGGGGTGTTAATGTTAAATACATATTTTTAAAACCTTTAAATCTTGTAGAAGTGCCTTTGGGATAGTACCACTCATTTCCTCCTACCTGAGGTTGAGGCCATGGTGTTTAGTACAAATGCTGCAGGCAGCCCTTCCTCCTCCCATAAGCAGCAGGGTTAAAGGTGGCAAGCTGTGTTTGTCTTTGCATGAGGTGTAGCCGTGTGCCTGTGACACCAGCAGGATTTATGAGACCCTATTAAAGTCAACCAGATCATCTCCCCTCACCTGCAGAAAAACAGCTGGTGAGCAAGACTTAGGGCTCATCTAGGGCACAGCTGGAAGTTCCTAGCTTCTGCCTCTAACTTTTCAGCCCTCTTGGGGCCACTGCTCAAATTACCTTTGAACAGGTTGATTAATGCAGATCTTCCCTGTACAAAAAAGCACAGCTGCTTCTCATTCATGCATCAGCACTCACTGGAGCAAAGATAGAGCTCCTTCCTTCCCATCAAGCAGGACTGAAGAGGCTCCCTAAGTGCCCCCAGCCGTAACCTTAGTGTTGCCAGGTTTTCAAACTTGCAATAAGAGGGATTTGAAATTCATGACAGGCAGGGTTGACAACCAGAAAGTAGTTATGAGTAAGTTTGTGTTTTACCTAAATACCAGATGAAAGCATTGATTTCAGCTAACTTGGCCATGTGTTTCCTCAAAAAAATTACCATATTGTCCATGATGCATACCTTTCTGTCTTTGTGAAGGGATCATGCCCCAAAATACAGGACTTTTTGGCATCTAGTTCAGTCTGTATAAAAGGAAAAGACTTTCAGCCCTCAAACATGGGACATCCCTTATAGTATGGGACACCTGGCAGTCCCATAAGGGACAACCTTTCTGACTCTGAAACAAAGGACATCCCTTATGTTAAGAGACACCTGGAAATGCTACTTAACCTCAACCCATGGCCATACTAGCCAGGGATTCTGGGAGCTGTAGTCCAAAGGAACATTCCCAAGCTCTGAGGTTACCCAAGCCTTGCCTACATTCCTGACCATCTCCATCCTTCCCTCATTTGTCAGTCACCTGACTTCTTGCTCTACTCCTGTCTTCTTTATCTGATTGAGGATGGAAACTCTCTGACCTTGGCACTGGTGCTGTTCTTATACAACACCTGTCACACTCTTCCTACTAATTTATATTTTAAAAGCAGTAGCTATAGTCCAGAGATGGGAATCAAGCAGTCCTGTTGGTGTTGTTGAACTGCCTAGTGCAGTGTTCCTCACCAGTGACTCTGGGGCTGCTGGAACCAATGACTTGAGTTGGAGTTGACTTGGCAATAAATGAACCACTGACTTGATCCTGTTACCCTGTATGTTGGGGGTCCCAGGGGGGCACCCAAATTACCAAATAAAAACACAAGTTGGGGGAATTTAGCTTGAGCACTCTCTTGGCTAAACAAGAGGAAGGGTAACATTAGCAAGGATATTTAACCCTATGTATACAGCGTCGGGTCAGAGAGCAGTTAGACAAGGTTTTAAAGTAACAAATAATATTTTATTAAGAACAAGCAACACGAAAGACACGACAGATACTAGCTAATGTAGAAATGGAAATGGAGAGTTTCAAGGGAGTGGGTAATACGACACCTGGTCTCGTAGTCCTGGAGAGAAAGACGGGGTTCTGGGAGAGAAAGCTCAGCGTGCTTCGCTGAGGGGAGTTTCCTTAGACAACCGGCAGCAAGGCGGGATGGAAGTCCAAAGTAGTCCGAGGAAGTCCCAAAAGTGGGGACTTTTTATAGGGTAGATTTTACCTACAGGCTATGTTATGCTCGGTGAGGACAAAGGAAATTTGGAGTTGGACAAAGGAGTTGAAAAAGGTCAGCTTTTGCATGATGGGTTTAGTACTTAATGACAATAGTGTGGCCAGTTCGCTGATGGCCCGATATAAAGGAATGGCTCGGCTCTTGGCCGAGTGGCTTTGTGTGTCTATGCACCGAGCAAAGCCAGTTTGCAGGGAGGTTTTTTCCTAAAGCAATGGAGAGGCTTAAGTTGCCTGCCTGAATGAGGTTTTGGAATGTACAACCATTAACGGCCGCGCCCTTACGTGCTTGTCCGGGGGACCTCTGCAAACACGTGGAGTAGGGTGGCAGAGAAAGGTCAGGCAAAGGCCAAATTATTTGATATCAAAAGGATATCTAGTGCTCTCACCAGACATATCATAACCGTGATAACAACTCCACTCGTGACTTGTATCTTTTTAGTGACCAACTTGCTGCCCTTGGTTCAGTAACATAACACATTCATCCAGAAATCTTACAATTTTGAACAATGCTTCCATCTCTTTTTGCCCACTGGCCACATAAAGATCTGTCTCAAGACCAAAGTGTGGCTGCATTTCTCAGAGGGGAACAGTAAATGAGTTAGGCAATGGGCTTGAGGTCTGCTCAACACCCTGTCCCTTCTCCATATCAGACAAGCCTTCTACATTTTTTCCTAAGAATAGAAGACAAGATGCCCCCAGAGTGCAGGGTGCCTTTCTCAGAGGGGAACAGAAAATATGTTAGGCAATGGGCTTGAGGAGGAAGGATCCTTCCTTCTAAAGCTTTTAGAACTTCAGTAATAGGGAGTAAGAAGGATCCTATTCCCCATTTCTGAAAAAGCCTCCAGCTTCACAAATTACAAGGATCTTGTTCCCCACTTCTGAAGCTGCAGAGTCTTTTATGCCCATTAACACAAAAGCCTCCAGCTTTGAGAAGGGGGAGTAAGAAGGATTCTATTCCTCACTTCTGAAACTGCAGATGGCAAAATGGCAAATGTGGAGGGCTGACTCTACTTAAATTGTTGAAAGTCACTTTATTCAACTCTGCCCAGAAATACTGGTTTCAGTCTAAAGTTGGTTCCCAGACTTGAGACTTGCCTTGAAAGTATCTTGCAAGGACTTAAGACTCAATTTGAGACTTGAAGGAGAGACTTGAGACCTGATTTGAGACTTGGAGCGAAAGACTTAAATTAATCACTGGCTGGAACTAAACCTAAACTTTAGAAAGGACTTCTTTACTGTAAGAGCTATAAAGAGCGCCATCATTGGAAGTCTTTATGCAGAAGTTAGATGGGCTTCTTTCAGGAGTACTTCAGTTGCATATTCCTGCATGGCAAAAGGTTGGACTAGATAGATCATGTGATTCCTTCCAGCTTTAAGATGCTATGATTCTAGTATCTAGAAGACTCTGATTCCCACCTCATTGGAGTCAGAAGTCTATATTCAATTGTTAATCACAGCTAGAACAGAACCACTGAACTAACAGGATTCAGCACTCACATAGGTTCCATTAGTTTAATGGGTTTACTCTAATTTGAACTAAACATTGTATTTAGCCTGAAATGGTCTGCAGTCCTAGGCACATTTTTCATGAGATATTTAAGTCTTTCTTAACACACTGTGACTTGCTCCTGATTGAAGGTACATGGGATTAAACTGTATGGTTGCCAGTCCATACACTCCAGCAGCCAAGGAATGTTCTTAGCTGTTGTTGATATATAATTTAGGACAATTATGTTTTGATGAGAGAGCCAGCATGGTGTAGTGGTTTCAGTTTCAGGCTAGGACATCGGGAGATTAAGGTTCAAATCCCCACTTTGCCATGGTAACCCACTGGGTGAGCTTGGGGAAGTCACACTCTCTCTGCCTCAGAGGAGGGTAAGAGCAAACCTCCTCTGAACAAATTCTGCCAAGACAATCCTGTGATAGATTTGCCTTAGGGCCACCATAAGTCAGAATGACTCGAAGGGAGACAACAACAATGCTTCGAAGGTGTATCTTCAACTCAAAATGTAAACAAATAAAGAAACACCAGCTTGGCTTTTATGTTTGTTGTTACTTTCAGTTTACCAATGACCCAGTGCTAAGCTGAAGAATAATATCCACAAAGGTTGGAGTGGTTCACATGGAGATAGCAAAACTCTGGGGAATGTTAAAAGGTCTGTTGCTTAGATCTGGGTTAGATGGGGTGTAGAGCATCTCTCTTTTTGAGAAACTAAGACATCAGATCAGTCTAACCAAGTGACTCAGTAAGGACAACACATTTGAAAAAAACTCCTTGACTCTTGCTCAGATTCTGGAAATTATTCTTATGACTCTCTGAAGCACATCCCCAGTCACACATAGTGGAGAAATTACCTTCATTCATTTTACATTATCTGTACTAGTGTTTTTATGTTATGATATAACTGCTTGTATCTTTTTTTTTCTTATTCCTTATATCTGTTATTGAAGAAAATAATCAATTGGAAAAAAATCTTTGTGCCACAGGGCCAGTCCTGCCTTTAGGGCAAGTGGCTCAGGCAGCAGATGCTGGAGGGCAGCAGCAAGATGCCAAGTGGCCTAGCCTGCAGCATCCCCTAACCTGCCCTGTTGCCATCAGCTGTTCCATCCCAGAATACTGATGCCTGATTAAATTGCCAGTTTAGTTGGCTTTTATTTCTTCAGTGGAGATAGGCCAAGTGGCCATCTTGTTCTTTGCCTCATGAAGCAAAATATCTTGGTCCAGCCCAGCAGTGAGGGAGACAAGTTATTGTACTGATTCTTTTTCCAATTTAGCAATGAGAAGCAAACCAATCCCTATCACCCAATCCTCTAAAATTAACAATATAATTACAGTCTTCTCTCCACATTCACAGCTTTGACCTTCATGAATTTGCTTATTTGCGGGGTGTCTGTGCCTTCCCCCATTCTCCTCCTCCCATTCCCTTGTGTTATGCCAGCACAGAGAAAGAAGGGAAGTGCACCCAGGAAAGGCACACGCACACTTTCCTTCAAGAGTTCCCCCTACCCATTCCCTTGCCTCTGACCCTGGCACTGAGAACTCGTGCTGAGGCAAAAGGGAAGGGAAGGTGGAAGAAGGAAGGATGGAAGATCTGAGAACTCATGCTGAGGCAAAGGTAAGGGAATGGTTGGTGGGAGGAAAGGCATCATGCTGCTTCTTTCTCTCCTGTGGAGCTCCTCCCTCCCGTTCCCTTATCTCTGGGCTTGGCATGGAGAACTCACGCTGAGGCAAAAGGTAAGGGAATGGGGGGAAGGCAGCATGCTGTTTCTTTCTCTCCTCGGGAGCTCCCACCTTCCACTCTCTTGCCTCTGGACTCAATGCACAGAAGGAAGCTTCGTATGCCAGTGCAAAAGGTAAAGAAGTGGGAGGAGGGACTCTCAGGAGGGAATGGGAGGGGAATTGCAAGGAAGGCTTTGTTTGCAATTTTTTCCACTTTCGTAAGGGTTCTGTACCTCAAACCCTCACAAATGTGAAGGGGCCACTGTATAACAATAGTCAAATATGGTCACACTTTATTAAATCACCTACAAATAATATCTGTATATCCATCCATTTGCCCATATAATGTCCATTACTGGTTGCTCTGTTGTGATAATGTATTAATATCTGTTGTTGTTGTTGTGTACCTTCAGTTCTTTTCAAGCTTATGGTGACCCTAAAGTGAACCTATCATGGGTTTTTCTGAGTGTGTGTGTGTGTGTGTGTGTGTGTATGATGCATCCAAGGGCACCTAGTGGGTTTCCATGGTCAAGCAGATAATTGAACCCTGGTCTCCAGGGGTGTAGTCCAATAGTCAAAGCACTACACCATTCTAGCTCTCAACATTTACAATACCAAAATTGCAATTGATTAATCAAAGGTCCATTTTAAGCATTCAGTTCTTGAAAGAGAAGGTTAAGAGGGGACATGATAGCCACGTTTAAATATTTGAAGGGACGCCACGTAGAGGAAGGAGAGGGCTTGTTTTCTGCTGCTCCAGAGACCAGGACAAGGAGCAATGAATTCAAGCTGTAGGAAAGGAGATTCCACCTGAACCTCAGGAAGAACTTCCTGACAGTCATGGCTGTCCGGCAGTGGAATCTGCTGCCTCGGAGTGTAGTGGAGGCTCCTTCCTTGGAGGTTTTTAAGCAGAGGCTACATAGCCATCTGTCGGGAGTGCTTTGAGGGTGTTCCTGTATGGCAGGGGGTTGGACTGGATGGCCTGTGTGGTCTCTTCCAACTCTAGATTTCTATGATTCTATGAAAATACATTAAAAATGGTTACCAGCTTGCTTCAAAGTTGTCCTCTTTTATTTCTCCTCTTGCTTTATGAAAACAGCTGGCTGATTTTTTTCTAGAAGTGCCACTTACCATATTCTATTAAAGTGTTTATGAAATGAAAGTCCTTGGGCATTTTCCCAGGTTGTAACAATCTCAGCTCTTGCAGCTTCCAAACAGCTTGCCAATAGAACAAAATTCAATTTTCAAAGAAAAAAAAATTGTTGTTCTAAAGATGAATAAATGAATACAACTGGTCACTCAAAAAATCTTCCACAAACATTTTGTTGGAAACTTCTCCTACCAGAGAGAGAAAAGTTTATGAAGTGACTTGTAGTAGGAGAAAAGAGATGTCATACCAACAGGTCCCTGTTTTTGTGTATAAATATTGCATACCACATTTCTGAAGCTAAAGGCATTGTAGCAGATGTACCTTCTGATCTTCAGTTATCACCAAGAGCAACCTGCCTAAACCAGCAGCTTGTTTTCTCATTTTCTGCCTTTAGTGAGGTAGTCCGTTACATCAGTAGGAGAAGATCTGGTAAGAGAGCCTGGATGCCCCATGTCATATTCTCCAACTGTCTCAATCTGGCAGGAACAGTCTGAATTAATCTTCCATGGTCCCAATTTTTCAGCTTTTTTAGAACATGTCAGTTTTTCAGTTTTTTTTCTCCTCCCCACATTTGCCCCCTTTGTCCTCAGCTTACTTCAACTGCTGAAAAGTGCAAAAGTAATTAACAGTTAAGTCAAGGGAGGGAGGGAGGGAAGAGAGGAGTCTTGCCCTTCTCAGCAGGCTAAGGCAAAAGCAGACTATTGCAGTCACTTCCTCATTAATGACTTTTGCTATCTTGACCTCCCTCTGATGTTGCTGGGCTGTATGTGTCCCAGTTTTCATCTGTGAATTGTTGGAACATATACCATGCTCCATCTGGCCTAAATACTCTAAAGATCTCATCTGATCTTGGAAGCTAAGTAGGGTCAGCTGTAGCTAGTATTTGGATGGGAGACCACCATCAAACGCCAGGTAATATAGGCTAAATTTTGGAGGAAGGAACTGACAAAACACCTCTGAGTGTTCCTTGCCTTGTCACCATAAGTCAACAGGCAATCAACTTGATGGCACATTCACAAACATGCATGTGCCAGCCCCAAAAGGAGTTTAGTTAACAGGCCTAGCCCTACCTAGCGATATAAATCATCATGAATTCCAGTCTTATGGGCAACTACAAACAATTTTGCCATTTTTCTTCCTACTACAAGAAAGGCAGAAAAACTATACTGGTTTTGAGAATTATTTGCAGTTTGAAACTGGAAGTTTGATTTTTGAGCAGTAAATAGCATTTTTTTCAGTGCAGAAATGTTCCTTTCCGCAAACAAAATGCCATATTCTCTGCAAATAACCTACGTGTGTTTTTTGAGCAGTCAATCTTGCATTGCAAAGGTTTTCATTCCTCCAGTATTCTTCTCATCTAAGTCTCCCACTACTCATTTGAATATATTCAAATATTCTTTCTATACCCAGCTTACCATTTGGCAAAACGAGGCAGTTACACTGAATGGCAGGTGCCAGCAGGGCAGCAACAAGACAGGGGCAGAGAGAGTTGTATGCCACCCAGTCTACTCTGCATGTACTCCTCCTAGACAGTCTAGTGCCTGAGGTATGGTAGAAGATGTTGTTCCTTCACCTGTGCTGAAGAAAAGATTCAACTACCACTTTATTGGGATACTGTACATGGAATATGAGTGGGCACCATCTTGTTCTTTGATTCAGTCAACAAATATATATCTAGGGCTGGTCCTGTCATTTGGTGGGCCTTTTCTCTGATATGCTCCAAAATCAAAGAAAGTGAGACTAGCCCCTTCCCTCTTGACATGTCAGTGGACAGTCAAAACATTCTGCTGGGTTTCAAAAGATATTTAATGTAGACTTTAGCTTCTTTTTTTTTCTTTTTTTATGCCCTGTACTCTGCAACATTTCACAGATGAAAACAGGGAACATGTGTGGGTCAAGTAACTAGTGTAGTAGAAATGGGAGGAATTATTAATGAAGAAGAACAGAGAAGCTAGAAGAGGCTGCACTAGTCTGTTTTTGCCTAAACCTACTGGGAAGGGCAAGGCCATTTCTGCATGCTGTCACTGTCGCGCAATGGGGACACATTGGCAGTGGTCTGCGAGTCACGTTTTCACCCTACATAATTGCAATCCCACCTGCCATGATTACAGGATATTTCATTAACAGAACAAAATCTGTTAATGGCCCATGATCACACGAAGCTCCCGTTGCAGGTGGCCATGTGGAATGGGTGGAATTGCAATGTAGGTGCTTCCTTCCCCAGTGCAGCACAGGAAAGAGGCTGGCTGTGCTGCAGAAGGAAAACGCGTGTCGCTTTCACTCCTGTCCACAGCCAGCCAGCCAGGTGTGGAGGGAAGCATTCGTGTCACGCTCCCATCCTGGCAAAAGTGCTTCCAGAATCACGATGGGAGAACAACGGAAAAGGGTAAGGTGCGGAAATGGCCCAAGACTCCTCTCCCCTCCCCTTTCCTCTATTCTTTACTGAGTTAATTGAGCGTAAACTACTTTTACGATTTGAGTTTGCAACAACCAAAGTAAGCCAAGAACAAACTGGAATATTTTAAAGAAGGCTGAAAAGATGGGATAACACAGGATTAATCAGAACTGTCCCTGCCATATCGGGACAGTTGAAGGGTATGGTTCTCATTTTGATTTTCAGCCTCTAGCTTTAAATTTTATTATACACAGTGGTTTTGCATGTAGAGTGGGGCGGGAAGGGCTGTTATGGCCAAAAGCACTATGAAACATCACTTTATAAATAAATGAAATAAAAATATGTCTTTCCACCATCAAGAAGTTTGGATATTCAGTGAACAGTTTCCATCCTACACTACACTACACTACAAACAAAACAAAACTTTATTTTTTTAAGTTACGTTTTGTAACCCCGTTTTTAAATTACATTTGGACAGCTTGGGAAGCTATGAAACTGTATTATGTGACCATTTACTAAACTTCTCAGGAAAGGGGGGAAAAAATCTGCAGGATTACTTCCTGAATGTAGCATAGAATCATAGAATCATAGAAATGTAGAGTTGGAAGAGACCACACGGGCCATCCAGTCCAACCCCCTGCCATGCAGGAACACCCTCAAAGCACTCCCAACAGATGGCCATGAATAGCATTTAGAGCCACAGGTCTTTAGAGACAGAAGTACTGCCTTCCACCACAATCTCAGAAATTCTTAGTAGAGCTGCATCATTTAATCAGCAAATTAATCAAGGAAATCCTGTCCACATTGAATTATCAGCTGGTATGCAAGCAAAAGCCCTTCTGCCTGTCCTCTCTCACTGCAGCATGAGGTTAGCTCAGCCATCAGTGCCACCACAAACCACTCAGTGCTGTGAGGTTTTTCTCTCAAACTGTATTCTGGGGAACTCAAAGGTTTCTGAGAAGTTTATCAGAGGTCTATCAAAGTTGAGTAAAGATGGAGGATGCCTTAGTAAAGAAGGTAAATTTGGCAAAGAAGGCCACTATTAATCAAAGGTGTAGCCACAAGGAAAGTATCAAGTTTGCTTTGAGGGCACATAGGCAGGCAGAGCAAGGAACATAAGAAGAGGCCTCAAAGACTAAATCAAATCCAAATACCTAACTCAGTATTGTCTACTGCAGTGCTGTCAGAGGTGGGGGGATATTTGGAGCACAAAAAATCCCAAAAAATATTTCCAAAATAAATTGTAAGGGGAGAGGTGCATGGGCTGACAGGCCAGTTTCCCCACCTCTGACTTACACTCTGACATTCTCTCCAGGGTTTTTAACATGAGGCTTTCCCAACCCTACCTCTGTTACCCTGTATTGCGGGGGTCCTGGGAGGGACGCCCAAATAACCAAGCGAAAACACAAGATGGGGAAATTAACTTGAGCACTCTCTTAAGCTAGCGAGAGGCAGGGTAACTTTAGCTGGGACCTTTTACCCTATGTATACAGTGTCAGGTCAGAAGAGCAGTCAGGCAAAGTTTTAAAATAGTAAAAATGATAGCTTTATTAAAGGACAAACAACAGGAAAGACAACACAAGCACACAGCTAACTAGAAATTAGAAATAAGAGTTTTCAGGGAAAATGGGTGATATGACACCTTTTCTCGTAGTTCTGGAGAGAAACGGAGGATTGCAGGGAGGAAAGCTCAGCGCGGTTCGCTAAGGGGAGCTCATCAGACCGAACAACAGCAAGGCAGCATGGAAGTCCAGAGTGATCCAAGCAGCCCGAGGAGGACTTGGATTCGGGGACCTTTTATAGGGTAGATTGTGCCTACAGGCCATGCCATGCTCAGTGAGAACAAAGGAAATTTGAAGCGAGACAAAAGTGTTGGAAAAGGTCAAGTTTTACATGATGAGATTAGCGCTGGATGACAATAGTATAGTCAGTATGCAAATAACTCAGCATAAAGAAAGTGCTGGCTCTCAGTCGAGTGTCTTTGTGTAAAGTCGCGCTTAAGCAAGGTGTGTCTGCAAGAAGTGGTCCCTGAAGCAACAGAGAGGCATTAATCTGCCTGCCTAAATGGGGATTGGAATGTCCAACCATTAACAGCCGCGCCTGTTTTACGTGCTTGTCCGGTGGCCCTTGCAAACACATGGAGCAGGGTGGCAGAGAAAGGTCAAGTGAAGGCCAAATAAGTTTGATATCAAGAGATATCTAGTGCTATAACCAGCATGACAGAACCATGATAACACCTGGAGGCCATGATGCAGCTAGGTAGTTTTAGACTTTGGACTTAATGGTCTTATGGAGGGAGAGGGCTCTGGGTTGGGTAGGTGTATTACATCAGTTGTAATGCATAAAATTGAGGGCCTTTCTTCACTACACTGTTACGGTGCTATTATTCCATTTTCCACATCCCAAGAAATCCTGCAGGTTTGCAGTCTACGGAGGGGCCTTTAGAATTCTTAGCCAGAGAGCTCTTCGGCTTCAAACCCCAGAATTCCACAGAATGGTGAAAGTGGAATAATAGCACTGTAACAGTGTAGTGCAGAAAGGCCCTCAGTATACTTTCCAGACAGAGGATGTTCTCTGCTGTCAAATATACAGCATTGCATAGCCTTTTCCTCCTGCTTACTTTCTTTTAAATTGTTTTTGTTGTTTTATTGTACACTCTCCTGAGATCTTTGGATGGACAGTGGGAAATAAATAGATATAGATATAGATATAGATATAGATATAGATATAGATATAGATATAGATATAGATATAGATATAGACATAGATAGATATAGATATATTGCCTCTCAAATCCTCATCCACCCAGTACTTTAATGGTTGTTCTGCATTCAGCAAGATTAAAGAAGCAGTTGGAAACACACAAGGGTGCTATAAGTGAAAGAAAATGCTTGCTGGACCAGAGTTAAGAAAGTTACTTTTTTGGAGTACAGATCCCAGAACCCCTCATCCAGCATGACTGTGCTAGGTGGCGATTCTGGGAGTGGTAGTTCCAAATAGTAACATTTTGGTGCTCTGCTTCCATGAATGATGCAGGATGGTGGTGTAGTCAGAAGCTTGTCTAGAGGCACCCTAACATTTCTCCTCTTCTACTCATGCAACCATTCCATGTGTTCTTAATTGTATTTTAATTTATGGTGTACCCCACCTTGAACCTTGGGGAGAGGCAGCTAAGAAAAATTATTATTATTATTATTATTATTATTATTATTATTATTATTATTATTATTATTATTATTATTATTCACTACTACTACTACTACTACCACTATTATTCCATGCTTTAGAAGTGCTTCTACTTTTCTGATATGTTATACTCCCTTAAAAGAAAGAAAATAAAACAAAAGTGCTATTTGAAAACACTGAATACAATTAAAACTTTCAGCTGGTTCAGTTTCACATTTTAAATACTTTAAACTCATTTGCACTAATGACTACAGGAATTAAATGAAGTTTCCTTCTGCTGCCCTGATGCTAATCACATTTACTTGGAAATTTTGTTACAGAAAAGAAGAATATATACTTTCAAGTATCAATAATAAAATGAACACCTGTAATCCTGTGTGTGCCCAACTGGCCACCCGTTTTTTCTTTTCAAAAGAGGGAAAATAAATGCCACAATGATTAGATGTGACCAAGCATGCCTATTTCCTACACCAGGCCTATTTGCCACAGTAGCCATCATTAGTCTTATTACTCTCTAAAACAACCCTGCCCTGAGGAGCCCTAGACATCAGCCCTAAGCTTCATCATTATCTGTGCCATTGCTTGAAGATTATAGGATTGAATGTACAGCCTTTGGGACATAAAATGTTTTTGACCAAGAAAGGTGTGGCCCTTCCCTTCAGGCTTGGAGAATCTACTCTGAGAATCAGCAGCTAGAGGCAGCTGTAAAATAATGGAGTTAGGAGTTTAGACACAACTTGAATTCTGGAACACATGAGCAGCCCAGAGACCACAGTCTTTTCTACTACTCCAGGATTTCCTCTAACTTTTCTTCACCCAATTCACAGTGCAAAGCTACGCCAGTTGACTTAGTAGTAAATACTCTGGAGTTCAATGAGACCTGCACCATTTCCGCACTACACTGTTGCAGCGCTATTATTCTACTTTCAACATCCTGTGGAATTCTGGGATTTGTAGTTTGCTGAGGCCCAAGAACTCTCTGGCTGAGAATTCTAAATGTGCCACTCCCTAAATTGCAAATCCCAGGATTCCATAGGATGTTGAGAGTGGAATAATAGCACTGTAACAGTGTAGTGCAGAAAGGGCACTAGAGGACAAGACTAACATACCCTCTAACGATTTGTCAGGGACAGTCTGAAATAATTTTCTGCCATCCCAGTTTTTCAGCTACTTTTATCATGTCTCAGTTTCTACCTCCTTCTCCCACTTTCTTCCTTTGTCCTCTGCTTACTTTAACTGCTGAAAACTGAATTCAAAGTGCAAAAGTAATTAGCACTCCATTAACTCAGCAGGGGGGAGGGAAAGGAGATGGCAAAATTTTTCCATTCCCAGTAGACTGGGCAAAAACAAATTGCTGGAGACTCTCCTACCTAGCTCATGTGTAAATTATTAATAACATTAATAACTTTTGCATTCTTCACCACACTCTGTGAAATATTAGAGGATATGCACTAGCTGGCAAAGTGGCAAGGGCCAGCCAAACTCCACAGTAGAACAGCTGGGGTTTGTTGAACCCCTTTCGGCCTAGAAATGCTGAGAATTACTTAGGACAATACTCACTCTGGCCTAACTGTATGCTGGCTAGAGGAGATTTGGATCTGGTATAACAGCTCTGGTTTCACATTGCTTCTCTGCCCCCACCCCTTTCTTGGCTCTTCTTAACCAGCGGAACAATTCTGCCAAGAGATCATTCTTCGGCAGATCTCCAAGATCAGCCAGGAGAGGGATATTTCTATTGGCAGAAAAGACTTGGGCTTAATGCCAACTCCTAAAGCTGGTATAGCTTTCAGTTAGAACTGTGATGTCCCCTCCCTATTAAGTGTGTTTAGGATTGTTAGGAGAGGGCCATGCCTTTCTGTTGTTAGTCTTCCTATACAATTGAGAGTCAGAAGGTCTTGCTGGAGTCTACTGAAAATCAAACACAGACCTATCAGTAGATCCCAATCTATGTTTCACCCTCTGCAGGCCAGAATTTCAACTCATGCAGTGCAGTGGATGAACTTGCAGGGCTGACTCTCCTCATGTGGCAGAACTCAAGTTTGAAATTTACCATCAAAGCCAAGGCCTGTCCAAAACATTTTGGTGCCTGAGTAGCAAATGGGCTACTCACCCAAGTTAAGTCAGCCAAGTTCTTTTGGCAAGGGAGACAGAAAATCCTGCAACTGTTTCTTCCCCACTCTAGCAGGGGGAAAAAATACAATGAGAAACTATTTAAAACTAACCATTTGCTGTCTGTTCATGTTACCCAAACTCTGCTATCCAAGGCAGTTGCTTCACTGTGACTAATGGTAGCACCAGGCTGGGCTTTAGCACATTGTTGTTGCTGTGTGTCTTCAAGTCATTTCTGACTTATGGAAACCGTAAGGTAGCACCGGGTTTTCTCAGCAGAATTTGTACAGAAGGAGTTTGCCATTGCCATATTCTGAGGCTGAGAGAATGTGACTTGCTCAAGATGGGCTTCCATGGCCCAGTCGGGATTTTGATCCTGGTCTCCAAGATTCTTAATCCAACACTCATACCACTATGCCACACTGGTTCAGTTTTAGCATGTTAAATTAGACAGGCAACTCAAAGCTGAGTGCTGGGAGACATGGCACCAGGTAAAAATATTCTCTATTTTAGCACACTACAATAAAGAATATTTTTCCCTGATGCTGTGTCTCCCAGCACTCTCTTTGGAGCTGCCAGTCTCATTGGTGCCCAAAAGAGAAACTCACCCTAGCAGCATTTAAAAGGGAATTTTAAAACTTTCTTCCTTACCCTGGTGAATTTAAACTGTTTTTCTTCCCAAAACAATACAGGCAAATCCTGTATCAGTTTGGAAACATCATCATAAACGCATTGCCTGTTTCCCATAAAGTCATATAAAGATGGTTTATAGCTTTGCCACAGTGTACGGGGATCAACGAGCGCAGAGACGGGTCAGTTCTGCGTAAAATTCCCCATTTGTGTCCTGTGCTTGATGGATTCCTCAAGCAGTCACGCCACTTAACTGATTAATGCTATCAGGCCTACTCTTCAAACAAGGGTCGTGTTTATTTTGTTTCTTTCTTTAGTGGCAGAATTCTTCATGGCTGTCAGCAGGAGAAAATTGCAGGCTGATTTGTGGAACGAGCAGTGAGGATGGAAGGGGAAGGAAGGGGGGATTATTCTCTACTGATATCCACAGCAGTTGATGAAATCTCTGCTTTCCTGAGAATCTGCATCCTTCAATCTGGGGCTGGAGCCAAGAAAGAAATCCTGAGTTTCACTTTATGCTTAGTTAAAACAGCAAGGCAAAAAAAGAAAAAGAAAGCAAAAGGTCAGGAAAGAGATTTGAGGTCATCTAAGGTAGATGTGAAATGTTTTCAGCTTCAAGGGCTGAATTAGGTGTGGGATAGTGTCACGGATAGATGGATGGACGGATGGATGGACGGACGGACAGACAGACAGACGGACACACACACACATGGACACGGACACGGACACGGACACAAAACATACATACAACGACAACATATGCACATAAGCAAGTTGCCACCAGGTCGTTCTGCCTCTACTAGAGGTGAGAAAATAGTAGTCTGGGAAGGAAGATCACTCATGGTTGAGGGAAGCACTCTTTCTGCAAAGACTCCTTTTCTTTATAGCTCTGTTTCATTGGGATCTTTCTTCTTTAACTCTGCAGCCCAACTTAAAGTGGATGAGGCCCCACCAGCTACACAGACCACACAGAATGGAACATGAGCCCCATGTTGTAAATTGTACACCATGGACCTACTGTGTGTTTGGGCTCCCCCAGTCACGTGAGGGGGCGATGGGGGCCGTTTGCCCCAGGCAGCAATGTTTTGGGGGTGTCCCAGCTTGTAGCCACACCCTCACATACCATGACCACACTCCTGCATGTCGTGGCCACGCCCCCGCCACCCTCCCATGCACTCCAAGCTCCGCCACTGGGCTGTCCTAAGACATCTACAGTCTTCTTCACAAAGTCATTTTAGGGAATGGGAATAGTGTATATTGCCCTTTGAGGCTCAGAACTATCTTATGGACCCTTCTTGTCCTTATTGTAGAATCCCCTTGGCTCCTTCATGGAATTTTAGACAGGCTCCAGACAACATCATGTAACCCTTCCATGTGGAAGCACCCTGTGTCTCATCTACTAGCCTTAACGGAATCATAGAATCATAGAGTTGGAAGAGACCCCAAGGGCCATCCAGTCCAACCCCCTGCTATGCAGGAACACCCATCAAAGCATTCCCAACAGATGGCCATCCAGCCTCTGCTTAAAAACCTTTAAAGAAGGAAACTCTACCACACTCCGAGACAGCATATTCCACTGCCGGACAGCTCTGACCATCAGGAAGTTCTTCTTCAGGTTCAAATGGAATCTCCTTTCCTGCAGCTTGAATCCGTTGCTCCTTGTTCTAGTCTCTGAAGCAGCAGAAAAAAAGAACGCTCCCTCCTCAACATGACATCACTTCAAATATTTAAACATGGATATCATGTCCCCTCTTAACCTTCTTTCCTGTAGACTAAACATACCCAGCTCCCTAAGCCGTTCTTCATAGGGCATGGCTTCCAGACCCTTCACCATTTTGGTCACCCTCCTCTGGACACATTCCAGCTTGTCAATATCCTTCTTGAACTGAGGTGCCCCAGAACCGGACACAGTATTATAAATGAGGCCTAACCAAAGCAGAATAAAGTGGTACCATTACCTCCCTCGATCTAGACACCATTCTCCTATTCCAACCAAGGATCATGTTGGCTTTCTTGGCTGCGGCATCACACTGCTGACTCATGTTCAGCTTGTGATCTACCAAGACTCCTAGATCCTTTTCACATGTACTGCTATCCAGCCACACGTCCTCCATCCTATATTTGTGCATTCCATTTTTTTCTGCCTAAGTGTAGGACTTTACATTTCTCTCAGTTGAAATTCATTTTGTTAGCACTGGCCCAGCTCTCCAATCTGTCAAGGTCATTTTGAAATTTGATCCTGTCCTCTGGGGTATTTAGCAACCCCGCCCAATTTGGTGTCATCTGCAAATTTGATCAGCATGCCCTTCCCTCCTTCATCCAAGTCATTGAAGATGTTGAATAGCCCTGGGCCCAGGACAGAACCCTGTGGCACCCCACTAGTCACTTCCCTCCAGGATGAAAAGCAGACATTGGTGAGCAATTTTTGGGTTCGGTCAGTCAGCCAATTACCAATCCACCTAACAACAGCCCTGTCCAGCCCACATTTTACTAGCTTCTTTGCAAGAATGTCAAGGGGAACTTTGTCAAAGGCCTTACTGAAGTCAAGATATGCTACATCTACAGCATTTCCTTCATCTATCAAGCTTGTAACCCTAAAAGAAATAACTTGTAACTATAAAAAGAAATAAGATTAGTCTGGCATGACTTATTTCTGAGAAATCCATGTTGACTTTTAGTGATTACAGCATTGCTTTCTAAGTAATTACAAACTGACTGTTTAATGATCTGCTCTAGGATCTTTCCTGGTATTGATGTCCGGCTGACCAGGTGATAATTATTTGGGTCCTCTTTTTTCCCCTTCTTGAAGATGGGGACGACATTTGCCCTCTTCCATTCTGCTGGGACTTCTCCTGTTCTCCAAGAGTTCTGAAAGATTATTGAGAGTAGTTCAGAAATGACTTCTGCCAGTTCTTTTAATATCCTTGGGTTTAATTCATCTGGCCCTGGAGACTTGAATTCATCTAGTTTAGCCAAATATTCATGTACTACTTCTCCACTTATTCTGTGCTGCATTTCCCCCCCTTCCCCACCTGCTCCCCATCCCCCAGGTTGAGTACCTCTATCCTTTTGGGAGAAAACTGAGGCAAAGAAAGTGTTGAGTAGTTCTGCCTTCTCTCTTTTCTCCATTATTAATTGGCCATCTTCTCCACACAGCAACCCTATCATTTCCTTGTTTTTCCTTTTGCTGCAGACATAATGGTATCCAAAATTTGCCTCCTTCAACAGTTGCCTGTCAGATACCTCCGCTTGACTCATAATCCTTCTCTGGGTTGTTTGGCAGCTATATACAACTGGAAGCATGAAACACAGGCACATCCTGGGCAACTAGAGGTACCTTATCTCAGTGATCACCTCTATTCTGCTTCTCCAAACTTGTACCACTTTGTCTTACTACAATGGTTTGCTGTGTGATCCTACTTGAAATGCATGCCAGGGATTTCCTTCTTTACCTGTTGACTCCAGTGATCAAGAGGGTGGCTCTGCATTCATGGAATAGTGGGTATTGTGGTTAAAACATAGGATTGTCTGCTGGAAGTTCTGGGCCATGCTCCTCTCTTGGATATGCAAATCCAGTGTGACTTTGCTCTGTGTGTGTGAGTGTGTGTGTGAGAGAGAGTGTGTGTGTGTGTGTGAGTGAGCATGTGAATTCCTATTTTTCTGCTTTTGAATTTCATAAAGTGGAATAGGGGGAAATGGAAAAGTGGGGACCATAAATCCTGGAAACAAGTTGTTGAACCTGCACCCACAAGTGATGGCTGATGGCTTGCATATCAGTGGGGCAGTAAATCCACTTCAGCTTTTAGCCTGAACTTTAAAAGAGTTACCCAAGGTACCAAACACTATTCATGAAAAAGTTTCAATTACTTGATTAGCTCTTTTCAAATTTAGACTGAAAAGCAGGGCAGATTTCCCAACCAGAAAGAAGCCACCAGCCACCACCGCCCCCTCTTTTTCACCTGGCAACCATGCTCGAAACAAATACAAAAGAAGCCAACTGGTTTTTCAGTCAAGCTCCAGTTCCGAGCTAAAAGGCACTAGAAGCTTCTATGTTTTGTGGTTCTGGTACCATGCGTGAGGGGAGGAGAATATGCTCTTTTCAAGATAAATAAACCAGGGAAAGTCAAAAATAGCAGTAAAAGGCCTTAGAAGCAATCTGTTCTGAGGTTATTACTATTCTTTTGAAGTTATTGCTACTGTTCTTACCAAGGAGTTTTATGAGCATTTTCCACTGGTAATGATACCATCAAACACATGGAGACCTTAGCAGTCTTTGTGGGTGGTATACATACACGTGTGTATTTCGATGCACAAATGTGCGCAAGATACAAGAGCTTCGTAATATAGGGGTTCCTCTTGGATCATGTGCATTTTACCACAAAACATTTCTGACACATTATACCAGAAGTGTAAACAGCAGAATGGTGAATCCTTTCCATATGGAACTTTTTGTTGCTACCTGTAATGTACAAAAATGGCTCTCTATAGGGAGTAAATGGAAACAGAGATAAGTCATTCTTTCCTGTTTATTCTTCATTTGACTATGCCACCATTGCCATGATGAATTAAGTCTAAAATCATCAGATTGCCATACAATGGCCAGCTAAAACACAAGAGGGTCAGTGTGAAAAAGCACATGGATGAGACAGGCAGTGTGTTTCTGCAAGGTCTGTGAAACATGCTGGCTTAAAAAAAATTCCTGAGGAAAGTGAAATGTACCTCTCCTTTTGCTGTTGGTCTGAGAATCAAATGAACTTGGTTTGGTGTCCCACCAGCCATGAGAAGGTTTTCACAAGGGCCAAAGTTTTTTTTTAGTGACTGGTTCAGTATAGGAAAGTAGTAAGCCTACTGGTGATTTTTTGTGGGTCACATTTACCCTAAAGGCTACCAGTTGCTGACCACAGTTCAGTGATTCACCATAGTTGGCTACCAAGCCAAATTCATCTGAAACTCTCAAAGCCACTCAGTATTCCAAAGACTAACAGTGAAAGGGGACATGCATTTCATTTACCTGAGAAATTCATTTACCTGAGAAATTCACACAGACCAACAGGGGAAACAAAAGTAACTTCTCCAATACCAGATATACTCTGTCAGACCTTTTGTTGCCCCCTTATAAATCTGGTTTTATATTTATGAAGCGCTTTGTTAAACATTATGGTTGAAAAGTGCTACACAATTATTATAGCGTTAAAATGATGCATATAGCAAAAATAACTAAAAAGGCAAGGTCAGCACCCTTCATGAACAGAGGCTATAAAACATTCAGTAGTTCGGGAGACAGGCAAGAAGATATGGATAAAGTTCTCTAAAGTAAAATACCTGATGAACGCTCACACAGTTTTTTTTATATATTCTATGTTCTCACAGTAACACTCATAACATTCCCCTGTGGCAGGAGTGGGCAAAGTGTGGGTCACAGGCTGCACGTAGCCAACCAGGGCCATTTTTAGCACCCAGAGCCACAAAGGGTCAAAAAAAAATCTGCAAAACATGTTTTGCTTCAAACTGCTTTCTGGGATATGTGGAGGGCATTTTCATCACACTTTAGGGCCCTCTTGTCCAATTTAGGCCCCAGAGAAACCTTTTATGAAGCAGAAAGTAAACAGGAAGTTACTTCCACTCATTTCCTTTTGTTAAAAAATGTCTCTCTTGGGCTTGGAATAACTCTGGAAGACTCAAAAGCATGGTGAAAATGCCTCCATGCTCCCTAAAGTGCATTTGGGGGCACAAAAACTTTTTTTTTTTTTTGGTGGAAGTAGAACTGATTGGGAGGTGTGGCCCTCCAAGATCTCCCGAGGGATCAATGTGGCCCTGTAACCTTCCACAGTTGACCACTCCTGCTCTGCAGTATGGCAGTCTTCTTAAAAAGGCAAGTGGAGAGCTAGAAGTAAAGTAGCCAGGTGAAAACAGAACAGGAGCTTCTGCACATTAAACAGCTGTGCAGAAGTGATGATCTTGGCAGATGTAGCTAGCGGAACAAAGGCCAGCTCTACTATAAGGTGCACTGGGACAAGGGCCTCACGCAGCCGATGTTGGAGGGGGTATTAAACCCCTGAGTGTTCTTTGAGGTTCCTCTCCATTTCCATCTTTTAGAAGACAGAGATATATGTGCCAATGTACTTCTATCCCTTCAGATGTGGCATTGATTTGAATGTTGTCCCTCTGCCAGTACTGAGTTAAGATTCAGCAAGTCATCTAATCTGCTTCTCTCTGTAGAATGGAGGAAACACTTATCTTTCACCCCAGGCAACAAAATACCTCCTCAGGCCAGCTGTGGTGCCAGCACAACTGCTCCTTTTTTTGCCCCTGACTACTCCAGCTAAAAGACAAAAGCAGGAATGGAAACTGTACAGCCTTCCAGAAGTTATTGAACTGTGATTCCCAGCATTCTTCACCAATGATTATGCCAGCTGTTAGGGGTTCACAATCCAGCTGTGATCCAGAGAGGTAGAAAGTTCCCTGGTCTATCCACAGAGTTCCGACAAGATTTGAATCAGAGTTTTCAAAGTTACTTTTATTGGCTACAACTCCTCAAAATGTCTAGCCACCATGATCGTGGTAGCTGAGGGATTCTGGGAGCTGTAATCTAAATATGTAATGTTACCAAATTCTGATTTGAATGAGGGGGTGTTCTCACTTTGCTACCACCCCAAAAAAAAAAAACACAGTAAAGCAATACTGAACATCTCATCTAGCATATTTCACTGATTTGTAGTCAACACAATCATACACATCTACTCAGAACTAAATTAATAAGTTCAGTGGGATTCAGTCCCATATAACTGAGTAGAGTATTGCAGTCTCCATAAGATTTTAACCAAATAATATATATTCGGGTTGAAACTGACTCTGGCCAGCCCCAAGTGTTTAGGATAGGATGGCTAATGCACATCTGTGGGTGTATGTGTATGAGTGTTCAAGTCACCTGTCAACTTATGGCAACCTCATGAATTTCATAGGGTTTTCTTAGGCAATGAATACTCAGGCGGTTTTGACAGTTCCTTCCTCTGAAATACAGACTACAGCATCTGGTATTTGTTAGCAGTCTCCATTCAAGTATTAACCAGAGCTGACCCTGCTTAGCTTCCAAGATCAGATGGGATCTAGCCCCTTTAGGTTATTTAGGCCTGCAAAAGACATATTGCAAGAAACTTATTGCCAGCTGAATGTAGCCAAATGCAGCCATTATCAAGCTACACAAACAACCAGTGCAAGCAAAGGGTTTGATTGTCTGCTAGTGTGTTCTGAAATATCCTCTTCTGCTTGCAGGCAATGGACCAGGAATTTTGGAAAACTTTCCCGTCAGCTCAAACAAGAAGCTACAAAGCCAGGATAAACTAGAAGGTCTGCCAGAGTCCAGAAGAAGGTTCTATAATGAATTGGCACAGTCCTTTTACCTACCACGAGGGGGCACGGAGTGCTCCCTCAAGGGACAGTTCAGAACAGTGGAGTTAAATGCAACATCTGTTTGGCTGCATTGTCTTTTGCAATGGGTCTTTGACGCTCACAAATACTTGTGACGTTTGAAACTTGACCACAGTTTCCCTTTTGGGCCAAGTGGGCGTTGCAAAGAAGCCACAGAGGCTGGCATCAGAGGAAAGATAACCCCATCCTAGCTTCACAGCATAAAAGAAAAGATGGCAGAGAAGATCAAGCTAGAAATAATGTTCCATCAACTCCAGAATTCTGTTGCTACCAACAAAGCCCCAAGCTGGTAGCTGTGGAAAACATGTAACATAAGTCAGTTCCAAAGCGTGGAGGCATGTCCTGTGCATCTTTTGAATCAGGGCAAAAATCCTGAACCAGTAAATGGCATAAATTTTCTTAAACTTTAGAGGGTTAAGAAAAAATCTAACTGTTCTGAAGATTGCCTATCAGGATCCAATAATCAGCTTGAGTGAGGTTCATTTCAGGATTCCCTTGCTGCTGAAAGGAAAGCAGAGGCTTAAAGCTTTCTATTTACCTCCAAGTTTATCCTTCTATCCCACAGAATTCCTGTCCTTGCTCAGTCCTAAGTGGTCTTAGGCAAACAGTTATTTCATAATAATAATTAATAACATTAATTGTTAATTTATTGGCTATATTGATATCCTAATTTTCCTAGAATGAATATGCATGTCTGTCCTTCTTCTCTCCTCTTTATCTTCATAACAACCCTGTGAGGTAGGTTAGACAAACAGAAACTGACTCAGTGAGCTTCAAGGCTCCATGAGGACCTGAACCTAGATTTTCCAAGGCCCAGTTGAGCACTCTACAACAGCACAGTGTAAAGCATAAGAACAAAAAAAGGGGGATATCATCAAACTGCAAGAATGGCAGTAAAGTGGCAAAAAAGATTACCTATAAGCAAGTGTAAAGTTATATTGGGGCAAAATTATGCACAATAGAGCAAAAAGATCCAAACTTCAAGTATACACTGATGGAGTCTTAAGCTAGAAATGACTGACCCAGGAAGGTATCTTATGTTTATGGTAGATAGTTGATGAAAATGTCTACTGTAAGAAAGGGGAAGTCATGTTGGACATAATTTCTATAGAAATCAAAAATAAAACTGCCAGTATCATACTGTCCTTATACAAGTCTATGGTGCAAACACACTTGGAAGATTGTGTAGAGCTAGTCATTATATCTAAAAAAGGACACCTTACACTCGCAAGGATTCAAAAAAGGGCAACCAAAATGATTAAGGGAATGAAGGAACTGCCTTATGAGGAAAGGTTACAGTGTTTTGGAGTGTTTTTCTTAGGAGAAATAGGGGAGAAAAAGATATATATGATGGTAAAGATAGATATTATTATTTGTGACATGGAGAAAAGAAAGAGGGAGAAGCTTTTACTCTGCTCTTGTAATAGTAGAATCTAGGATCGCCTGCTGAAGCTAAATGGTAGGGAGATTCAAGACAGATATAAACAAGGGCCACACGTAATTAATCTGTGCCATAGGAAATAGTTTACAGGTGCCAGCATAAATTACTTTAAAAGGGACATGAATAATTTCATGGATGATGGAGCCATCAATGGCTATATGTCATCTCCAGTTATATGTCACACCCAGCATTGGAGCCACTGCACCTCTATAAATACCAGTTGGTGGGGAATGCATGGTGGAGGGGGCTGTTGCAGTCATATCCTGCTGGCAGGCTACACACGAACAACTAAGTAGACACTCTGTGAATAAAATGCTGGACCAGATAGGTCTTTGGTTTGATAAACATGATGCCTCCTATGATTTGATATATCTTTCTGTTTCTCTTTGTTTCTCATTTTTATACTGGTGTTCTCATTCTGTCTTCATCTCAAATCAGCCTAACTTTTTTTTTTTACACAGATATTCATGTGTGATTTCTTGCATATTTTTAACATATGCATTCTCTTTAGGCATTATCTATTCTATGTATTTTCCATTGTGTAAAATATGCTTATTTTTTTCCTCAATGTGCACATTTTAGTCATGTGTGTTTTACAAGTGTATGCATAGCTTCATGTGTGCTTTGCCCCTCCAAAATGCATCATTAAGTCTTAGTAATATATGGAGTTCCAAAGCAAAGTGCGTTCTATTCCACTGGCAGTTCTGGGAGGTGTAGAACGGGTCTTTCCACACTAAAATGTGAGTCCAATAAATTTCTTCCTCATGCCTAGAGGCAGTTGGGAGAAAAATCCATAAGGTGACAAACTGTGCAGAACTAACCTGTGTGAGAAGAGAAGGGTATAATTCCCTGTATTTTTTTTATGTTTTTGCTCTTTAAATGAGATTCCCCCAAGACCCAGAGGAAAGGCAAAATGAGAACATTGTCCCCCAAATTAGAATTCTGCTTCTGCATGCGATTTCCCTTCAGTCCTTAAAGTGATCTTTGTTTTATTTCAATGCAGAATTCATGACTCCCTTTAAAAATTCCTGTAGGGAGATAAAACCCACAGCATCTTTCTATTACAGATTTTCTAGAAATAGAAGGGCGAGCTACTACCAACAAAAAATAAAAATGGCCTTTTAGACCAAATGGGGCGATTGTCCATTTAGGCCAGGGGTGTGGCTTTCCAGATGATTTGTAACTTCTATTGCCCTTTACCATTGTCCATGTAAGCTGGGGATTGTTGCAGCTGAAGTACAAAACATTTGGGGGAATGAAGTTTTCCATTCGTGATCAAGCCCAGCACTGTTTGCTTTCACTGGCAGCACCTTTTGCAGTTCTTAGAACAGACATCATTCCTATCACCTGACCTTTTACCTGATCCTTTCAAGTGCAGAGGCCAAGGACTGGACCTGGAACCTTGCACATGCAGATTTCATAGTCTGCGGCTAACTGTGGTACCAATCCAACTCAGAAAAAGCACCATGGTTTCTAAAATCCTTTTTATTATCATGCTCTGCAAAGAACAGCCTATGGACTTGAACTCCTCATGGAGCGACAACATTATCCACCTACATTATAGAGACCTCCAACCCCAGTGCAAGAAGTTCCACAGAAGCTTGAAGTCCAGTCTTGCAGGATTCCAGTTCTCAGCTGTGGTGATGAGCAAATAGTGGGATTGATTGTCTTTTTTATGGCATCTGATATTGCGGACAAGCTGGGTCCATTGCCGGGAGCCTCCCAGGTAATGAATGCGTAATAGGATTACCTGGAGGATCCCAAGGGATGTTGCCACCTGCGGGAGCTCCATCCATTTGTATGAGTTAAGTCTTACTGTCCTGACAGTGCTGAGGTCATTGGGAGGTCCCTGACCGAATCAAAGGTTGACATATGGGGAGAGGGCTTCATTTACAGACCTGGCTTAATGCCCTGGACTCTCTACATTCAGTGTATGTTTGAGGGAAGGGGGAGATGATGAGGAGGAAAAAATGAATGAGCACAGCTACCAAACAATAACAACTAACCCTTTAAGATTTGTGGAATAATGTTGACTTCAGTTTTTCACATACCGTCCCTGCTCCCCATGACATTTCACACTTGAAAATCAGGATATATGTTGCTAAGCAACATCACAACATAGGCAATATGGCAAAAGTTATTAATCAGGAAGAACACACAAGCTAGGAGAGGTTGCAGCAGTTTGTTTTTGCCTGAACTGATTGGGTGGTGCAAGATGCTGCCCCATTTTCTTTCCTCTGCTGAGTTAACTGAGTGCAAACTACTTTTGTATTATGAACTCAGTTTTCAGAAATGGAGGTAAGCTGAGGACAAAGAGGTAAAGGAGGAGGAGAGAGAAACCAGGGCATTTTAAAAGTGGGGTGACAGAGGACTAATTCTATCTGTCTCTACCAAATCATGGCACTTAGAGGGTTTTCGTAAGTGTTGAAGAGATCTTCCTCTTTGCTTCTGCAGTCAAGTGTTATCATAGTTATGATATGTCTGGTGAGAGTGTTGCCCTGTATGTTGGGGGTCCCGCGAGGAGCGCCCAAATAACCAAATAAAAACACAAATTGGGGGAATTTAGCTTGAGCACTCTCTTGGCTAAACGAGAGGCAGGGTAACTTTAGCAAGGATCTTTTAACCCAATGTCTACAGCTTCAGGTCAGAAAGCAGGCAAGCAAGTTTAAAAGTAACAAAAATAACAGTCTTATTTAAAGATAAACAGCAAATAAAAACAACACACACACTAGCTAACTTGGAAGCAGAAATGGAGAGCTTAGGGATGGGTAATACGACACCTGGTCTCGTAGTCCTGGAGAGAAAGACGGGGTTCCAGGGAGAAAGCTCAGCGTGGCTAGCTGAGGGGAGCTCCTTAGACAAACCGACAGCAAGGCAGGATGGAAATCCAAAGTAGTCCGAAGACATCCCAAAAGTGGGGACCTTATATAGGGTGGAGTTTACCTACAGGCTATGCTATGCTCGGTGAGAACAAAGTAAATTTGGAGTTGGACAAAGGAGTTGGAAAAGGTCATGTTTTACATGATGGGTTTAGCTCTTAAGACAATAGCGTGGCCAGTTCGTTAATGGCCCGATATAAAGGAATGGCTTGGCTCTTGGTTGCATGGCTTTGTGTAGATCCGAGCCGAGCAGAGCTGGTTTGCAGGGAGGTTTTTCCCTAAAGCAACGGAGAGGCTTAAATTGCTTGCCTGAATGGGGTTTTGGAATGTACAGCCATTAACGGCCGCACCCGTACGTGCTTGTCCAGGGGGCCTCTGCAAACACGTGGAATAGGGTGGCAGAGAAAGGTCAAGCAAAGGCCAAATTATTTGATATCAAAAGGATATCTAGTGTTTTCACCCGACATATCATAACCGTGATAACAAGAGCACTAGATATCCTTTTGATATCAAATAATTTGGCCTTTGCTTGACCTTTCTCTGCCATCCTACTCCACGTGTTTGCAGAGGTCCACTGGACAAGCACATATTAGGCGCAGCCGTTAATGGTTGTACATTCCAAAACCTCATTCAGGCAGGCAACTTAAGCCTCTCCAATGCTTCAGGGAAAAACCCTCCTGCAAACCGGCCTTGCTCAGCGCGAATCTATACAAAGACACACGGCCAAGTGCCGAGCCATTCCTTTATATTGAGCCATTTGCATACTGGCCATACTATCATCATTGAGCGCTAAGCCCATCATGCAAAACTTCACCTTTTCCAACTCCTTTGTCCAGCTCCAAATTTCCTTTTGTCCTCACCGGGCATGGCATAGCCTGTAGGTAAACTCCACCCTATAAAAAGTCCCCACTTTTGGGAACACTTTGGATCACCCTGGACTTCCATCCAGCCTTGCTGCCACACTGTCCAGTGAAGTTTTCCCCTCAGTTCCCTATAACTGAGTCTGCCTCCCTTTTGGACTGCTTGGAACACTTTGGACTTCCATCCCGCCTTGCTGCCGGTTTGTCCAGTGAACTCCCCTCAGCGAACCGCACTGAGCTTTCTCCCCTGCAACCTCTTCTTCTCTCCAGGACTACGAGACCAGGTGTCATATTACCCATTCCCCAAAGCTCTCCATTTCTATTTCTAGTTAGCTGTGTGCATGTGGTGTCTTTTATGTTATTTGTGCTCAATAAATGTTATTTTTGTTACTTTGAAACCTTGTCTGACTACGCTCTCTGACCTGAAGCCGTAGACTTCGTAGACTAGCTAAAGTTACCCTGCCTCTCGTTAGCTTAAGAGAATGCTTGAGCTAATTTCCCCCATCTTGTGTTTTTATTTGGTTATTTGGGCACCCCTCCCGGGACCCCCAACATACAGGGTAACACAAGGAGGAAGATGTCCTGATAAAAATTATTTCCTGTTCATCATGGTCACTTTTGTTCAGTGGGCTTCCTATACTCCTATGCCAGGACACCATTTTAGATTTCAGTAGCAGGAGGGTAAAATGAGATGAGAAGTCTACGCACTTTCTAAAGGCCTACTCTTGGACATTCAGGATGGAAAAAAGGAACTTTTGTTACTTTTTATACATTATAATAATCCAAGTAGTGTTGTCAATGTACGGTAAGCACCCACCAGCATTCAAAATCCTCTTTTCTTTGGACCATAGCTCTTTTTATTTTTAAATTTAGACTGCCACTTGATCATGGTGGGAAAAAAATAATGCAACTCTTCATTGTGGGCTCGGACAATAGGCATCCCTCAATTTGCTTGCTGAAGTCTCTAGACATATGACAAAGAAGTCATCCAACCCTTTGGGCCACCTTTAAAAGTGCAAGAAGCGGCCTTAAGAAGAAGACAGTCATCATAGGATCCTCTCACCATGAGAGATAGAGGCCTTAGCCTGGTGCCTTCAAAATGCTTAGGTCTACAATCCCCACAAATTGCATTGCCAACTATGCTTGCTCTGAGATTTTGGGAGTTGCAGCCTAAACCATCAAGAAGGCATCAGGGCCTGTTGTATAAATTGCAAGCAGATGTGTTAAGGCAACATATCTCAGGGCTCATTGGAGTCATGTGACAGAGTCCTTTGTTAATTATACTGGCTGAGACTAGAATCTCTAAACTTGTATGCCCCAAAGGTACCAACTCCCATCTGATCTTGGAAGCTAAGCAGAGTCAACCCTGGTTAGTACTTGGATGGAAGACCACCAATGAATACCAGTGCGGTAAGCTATATTTCAGAGGAAGGAACTAGGAAAACCACCTCTGAGTATTCTTTGCCTAACAAAACCCTATGAAATTAATGGGGTCTCCACATCTTCTTGTCTTTTAATCTCCCTACACAATTACAGTGTTATGATTCCACTTTAAATTCCATTATTCTAACCTGTGGAATCCTGAAGTTTCCAGTTTCATGTGAAATTTAGAATCCTCAGCCAGGGAGCTCCTCCTCTGGTGCCTCTGACCAAACCACAAACCCCTAGCATTCCACAGGTGGTTGCCATGGCAGTTAAAATGAAATGATTACACTATAACTGTGTTGTGTGAAGAGACCCCATCATGAAAATTCAACACTGTCATGACATTTTAAAAGATGACGCACATCAATTGGGTTTCAGTGTTCAACACTGGTTACAAACAGAAATGCTACAATATAAAGAGTAGATAGCCAACACTATGAGAAGAGAGCTAAGCCCCATAGAGACATAAATACATTTGCCAGGTCAGCAGCATCCCATTCCTTGAGACATCAGGGCCCAACAAGACACCACCAGATTGCTTCTCTGATGTCACAGAGGCAGGGCATTGTGATGTCATATGGAGCAGGCCCTTGTGATGTCAAGCAAGGGCTGAGAGGTGAGCTATAATTACTCACTGGGGGAACAGGTCTGAGGGCAATGGACCTAGAATCAGAGGGGAAAATGGCTAACCAGGTAATATAACAACCCTGAGTCGAGGAGAAAAATCCCAAAGCTGTTTTTCTTAAGGGGCAGGGAGATGGCAAAATGTGATCCTGCTGGGAAGGTGACTTCTACAAGCAGTAGAAAAAAAAAAAAAAAAAAGTAGGCTTTTCCAAGTTCTGCTTCCATTTATAAAAACAGCCACTCCTGATAATCTGAAAGTGGCCATTGGCAACCTGTTTCAGGAGCAAGCAGAGCCTTCACTCATAGTTCTGAGATGGAGCCGGTGCCCACAGTCTGAACCTGCCTGATTGCTTACCTCCTCCGTGTGACTTGGAGTCAAGGTGTCCTGTCTTCTTCTTTTCCAAACGCATCAGAGCCACCTTCACGAGCGCTAACTGGATTAGATCCTTCCCAGAAGCCAGCCCATTTTGCTCAGTCCTCTTCTATAAACAGCTCACTTCAGACTTTCTTCATTTTTCCAAATCGAATTTATTTCAGGCACATTTGAAGTCATTGTGCCAGCTCGTGATTTCATTAGCTAGGCCCATGGCCCGCGGGGTGGAAAGGCCTGTCGGCTCGATGGAGATCTATGGCCCAATATCGGCCCAAAGAGCCATAAAGGCAGGTTCCCAGCAGAGAGATTACGTAGGGGACAATCTACTCCTGGCTTCTATGTTGAGTGTGATGGATTAACATATAAATCCTCACACCACCACACATCAGGGGTGGGGCTGGGGTGGTGATGGAAATAGTTCTGTGGTTTTTAAACCAACTTTTGAAGCCTGGATTGCTTTTTGAAGCTGCCAGCCAATGCCTCATCTTCCAAAAAGTAAAAAAGGCCACATAAGACACTGTGGCAGTCATAAGGGAGCAGAAAGCCACTGTGGGGATCAACCGTCAGCAGAGGACTCATCACAGTCTTAAGCCTCAATGGTGAGGTTGTAAATTCTGAAGTTCAGCAGCTGGAATTTTCAAGTGCAGGCTTCAGCCAGGCTACCAGAGAGAATCCCAAAATTCAGGTAGCTTTGTTAAACCATATCAGGAATAGCTGAAGCAATTATAGTTGGGTTTCATCTCCACTAGGAGCACACCATTTTTCAAACGAATGGGTTTAATTGTCCAGTCAAGACCAAATCTCTCATACACACAGAAATCACACAAACACACATACAGACTAAGCCCCAGTGTTTTTCATTATAAGAAGGATAGCTCACAATTTACTATTGCAGGGAACAATCTAGCCTGAAGGGATTGGATGGCAGCAGATGATGCCATGATCTCTGCCAATCTAAAGATCTTGTCACTTTGACCCCATGGAGCCAAAAGATATGAAGACTTAGGGAAAAAATCAGAACAATTGAGGATTTTTTAAAAATTTTTTTTCCAAAGCCACTTTTTCCCAGGAAAATGTCAACATGTATTATGGTGTTACCAGCCCACACAACCCCCTAGACCTAATATGGTTTAATTGGTGAATACATTAATTGGCATTAATATAAAATGGGCCCTGATGTGTCTGTAAGGCCAAACTGGGCAGAGGAAAAATACTGGCTGAACACGTGTGCTGCTCAGTAGGTTAGAGATCCCCTCGAGGGATAGCCAAGGTCATTGTCAGGATAATCACCAGGTGACTATAGAGATAATAGGCTTAAGCTGAAGCTGTAACATCTGCTACCACACAATAGCAATGGGAAGTTCCCACCAAATCACTGATTGTTTTAGCCCTTCTTCCTAGCATCTGTATGTTTCCCTTCATTGTTCCTTAACCTGTCTACCATAACATAGCTATTAAGACAGTCTTTAACTCTTTGTCATCTAACACTAAGACCATTAACCCTGTCCAGACCCCATTGTCCACATCTAAACTTCCATTGTTTGCTTGACCAGAGAGCCATTGAAACCCTTGCCCTCCAGGCAGATTTTGGGTATAAAAACCTCGGTGTTGGGTAGTCAAATGCAGTATCTCACTTGCTGAATGCCATGCTGTCACTCTGATTCCCAAAGAGATACTGTCCTAAAGCGCAAATCTAAGCCACATCGCTGCTTTCTTCACTGCTCTCTGGACTGGTAATTATCACTCATTCCCTAAAACTCTTTTATCAAGCACATTAAAATTATGCTATCAACAACATTCCTCCCTTTATCTTTTGGTTAGCTCTTGCACAAGCATGTGAGTGCTTTGATCTTGTGTGTGATCAACCTTTTTCAATAAAACACATTTTAGTTTTGGAATCTCTGGCTAGTTCTTTCCTGCAAGGACCTCATAAACATTGGTAGAAGATCTCATTGGGTTATCCTCTTCTCACAGACCTCCTAATTGAGCTAATTAATTCCCTATTGTCATGTGGAGGTACTGGCATCTCAAGTGGACACCTGTGTCACCCACATTTTGGGATAACAATGGGATGTTTTCTTTTAAGACATTTAAGAGAAAGTGTTCCTATATTTACTCTCCTTGCATTATTTCTGAAAGCCACGAAGCAAGTAAACTTTTATGGAAGATTTTGTAGAATATCAAGAGCCAGTGTGGTACAGTGGTTTGAACACTGGACTACAACCCTGAAGACCAGGGTTAGATTCCCTGCTCAGCCAACAAAACCTACTGGGTGATCTTGGGCACATCTCACACTTTCAGCCCCAAAGAACCGGATGATAGGTATGCCTAAGGCTTGCCATGAGTTAGAAACAAATTAAAGACACACAACAACAACAGGCTTCAAAATTTCTGCAAATTTTTACAACTTTAGCAGAGCCCTGGGTCTATCACACCACTGATTACCACGCTCAAAGAACACTGCAGTCAAGAAACATTCCAGACCAGCTTCCCTGCAGATGCTCCTGGCTCTCATTCTCTAATTCAAGGCTAGGCAATTACAACAGAGTCCAGAACCAATTTTTACCCTGACAGTGGGCTACTCTGTTGAAGTTTTTGCCAAAAATCAGCTGAAAAACAGAACAGAGGTGAATGGGAATCTACTTCTGGTTTCTACTTCCTGGATTTTCTGCAAATTTTTTGTGTGTATGCATATGGGGCTTGAGATGTGTCTTAGGAGTGGACACATCACTCTAAGTGGTATTGGTTCATAATTTTTCACGTGGGACGTCAGAGAGGACTACAAAGTAGTCGGGGTCCATGAGGCCCACAGGGTGCACTTCCTCCTTCCTTTAACCTTTCTATGTTAGAAGCTCCTTCAGCAAGCCTACCTTCATATACCCTGGCCTTCAGAGCTAGCAACAGGGGTCAATAAAGTTGCTAACCATACCCTACAGCTATGCTGATTTGGCACTCCCAACCATTTCCTCATCATCCCACTTTTTCACCTGCTTTTAAAATGTCCTAGGTTTTTTTGATCCTCACCCGCTCTTTGTCCCTAGCTTACTTCAGTTGCTGCAAACTATAGTTTTTACTCTGTTAACTCAGCAGAGGGTGAGGAAAGGAGGAGGTAGAATCTTGTCCTTCCCAGTAGATTGAGGCTAAAGCCTCTCTAAATGAAATTTTCTTTTGGCCTTGAATTTCTAGTACTGCAGAGAGATAGAAGAGAGAGAGAGAAAATCCTTCACACCTAAAACTCTTACATTTGCTGTGTTCACATTGCCTCAGAAACTGCCTGCTTCTTTTGTTTGAATGCCTCGACTTTATTTCTGAATGCTCAAGTGAAGTTTCAAGTTATTACAATGCTATAAACTTGGGGACTGAAGGAAATTTTTCACTTTAGAGGGTACAGGATTTTTATCTGGGAGGCAATGTTCTCATATTTCCTCCCACCCAAACTATACCCCTGAATATAGGCAACATCACAATCACCTTTGTATGGCCATTTTCATGGAATCTTGATGCTACCTTTAATCTTCTCATCAGCTTGTTTGTGCATATAGATGAACAAAATTAATATGGTAAGGAATCAGGAATGGACCTACCATTAGACAGGGTGAGACAACCACCTCAAGCAGAAGATTTGGGATGACATCAAAGAGTAGTATTTATTTTTTATTTATTTTTAGTTATTTGTTATTGTTGCATTTTTAGTGTAGTGACAAGCTGTGGTAATATCAGTTGGCTGGCTTTTGGTTCTACACACCTTGACTTGGATGGGTGGGGTCATCATTCACTGCTCCACTTCAAGCCACAAAATGCCATAAGACAGCCCTGTATGGAATGCAGAAGAACACCATTTTAACAACTACATGCCCTTTCTATTTAGGGAGGCATTTAAATTCCAACTATGCAAAGTGTCACTTGTAAAAACACAATTCGAGTGGCTCCAGACAGACAGCTTCTAAAGCTTTCAGTCAAAATGCACAGTGTAGCTTTTGAATCTTTCCCTCCTTAGGATTTTTGGTAAAGATGTTAGAAAAAAAGATGGAAGACATATTGGTAAAACCCCACAGGAGTAAAAGTGAAAGACACCATTGTCTGCACAAACACAGACATGCATTTTCTTAAGTTCAATGAATGAATCAGAGCAATTTCGCAATTAAAACATTGTTAGTCTTTGATTGGGATACAGACAGCTTTTAAGAGAGTTGAAAGGAAGGTGGTTTAAGAGACCAAGTATTGCTTCCCACAGTGTGTACACAAAAGCATTTCTTTTTATTCCAGTATTACCTCTGATTAAACAGGTTAGGCAGGTTTTTGAAACAATACAAAACTTGCTAAGCCAGGCTTTTTTCAAACAGGCAAGAGTTCACTTAAAGTGTAAATGAGCAGCAATCCTTTTAAATTCTTTTTCAGCTTACACAGAGAAAATAGCCTGCCTGTCTCCAGGCTTGATTTCTCTTCTACCTGAGAAAATCATGCCTTCTTCTCTACAGCTCCTTTGCAGATGGAAGACTCAAAACCAATTCCACATGACACCGTTACAGTGTTATTATTCCACTTTAAACACTTTATGGAATTCTGGGGTTTGCAGTTTAGAGAGGGGCATTTAGTAATCTCAGCCAGAAAGCTCTTTGGCTTCAGTAAACTGCAAACCCCAGAATTCCACAGGATGTTGAAAATTGACTAGTAGCATTATAACAGTGTAGTGCAGAAATGGCCATACTGTGCAGCTGTATTGTCTTTTCCCTTCTCGATATTGTGTATGTGTGTGTGCATACACACTAAGGAAAAAGGCAACCATGTTGGCTGGGGGGATTCTGGGAGCTGTCACCCAAAATGAAAATTCATAAGCTTTGTGAGGCACTTCCATGACTGAGGCAGAGTAAAAGCATGACAAAAGCTTCATCATGAAGCGTCCTCACTGCCAAGTCTTGGGTACTTCTTGCATTTAACCAGGGTCCAGGGAAGAATATTTGACAAGATTTGAGGCCCCAGGAAAGGAGGCAAGGCATGAAAAAGTGAGTAGGAAGGAGCATTGCCGGTGCTGATACAGCTCAATCAGCCAGGTGCTGACACACAATGTGAAGATGGAAGCCAGCCTCCCTGCAGTGCCAAGATTTTCTTAACTTCTTGGACTCATCGGTGTGCCAGGGAGTGGGGAGAGAGAAATGGAAAGGGAAGGGGGAAATTTGATGCCCACTCACCACTCCACACAGATGATCTTTGCCTTTCAACCACTTGCAGATGTGAATTGGAAACAGAATATGATGGGGGAGAAACTAGGCATCTGGAAAAGTTTGCGGAAGAGATCAGCAGAGAGCATGGACTACTGCTCCGTTTATGCACAGAGCAGACTTTAATGATCTCTGCTCTTCCAGCTCACAAACAGCAAAGTTGTTTTAACTTTGGATGGGTACATGAACCTACACATTACATAATTTGAACTGCCCCCATAGCTCACTGGAAAAATAACCCTCTTCTAGTGCATCTCCCCTCTGTAGTTTTTGTAGATGTAAATCACTCACAGCACAATATAAGCTCAGCCACAGCCTTGGAGAGATTTTGACATTGCAAAGAACAAGAAGAGCAACAGCTTGGCACTTGCTGTCCTTCTGCAAATCTGTCTCCTCTAAAGTAGAGCCTACAAGAGAGATACACATGCACAAGCTATTTTTGTAGCATCAGGGCTAACTCAAGACATTTTGCTGCCTGAGGAAAAGGGCAGGATAGCGGGTTCTCCCCACTCATCCCTGAGATAACACACAGAAACTGACTGCATTAGAAGCTGACTTACTTCACCACTTAAAATGGGGTGCTGATTTCTACTATATATGAGGCAACAAGTTAATTTACGCAGCTCTGAACAAGTGTGGGCATGGCATTCACACCTATGTGCCCTAGAAGATCCAGAATGAGAGTTCATGAGGAACAGCTAGAAGGCTGGCACTGCTTCTGCAGCATTTGCTGCCTGAAGCAATCACACCATTCTGCTTAATGGCAGAACTGACCTTGGGCAACATCATCATATCCCTGTGAATTCCCTCAACCCTTACAATATATACTCTTCAATTGTCTAGCTGTAAAGAGGCAGCAGGAAAATCATATTTTAAAAAAATGGAGAGAAATATTCAGTATGTGCTACTGATGCATACCATCCAGCTGTTCCAATTTGGCTGGAACTGTCCTGATTAATCTGTCATCCCATTTTTCAGCTGCTCTTAGAATATCCTGGTTTGTCTCTCCTCTTCCACCTTCCCTCTTTGCTGTCACCTTAGTTCACTTGCTGCAGAAGGACTCAAAATGCAAAAGCAGTTTGCACTCAGCTGAGTGAAGAGGGAGGAGAGGACAGAATCTGCCCCTTCCCAGGACAAGAGCAAACTGCTACAGCCTCTCCTAGCTTGTCTGTTCTCCCTCACTAATAACTTTTGCCCTCCTCACTGTACTCTGATGTTCCTTGGCCATATGTGCCTTGCCAATAGTGGCTGTCCTTCATAATCAAACACCAGTTTCAGGGGAGTGATTTTGGTCGAGAGCATGGTAGTGATGATGATGCTGTTAAACTCTCCTTCCCCACCTCTGTAACCCAATGGTTGCACAGTTTTCATGCAGCTGCAATTTACTTTTAAAAAACATGCATGTTAATTGCATTCAAACACATCACACCTAGTTTGGCTCCAAATGATGCGTAATCTTGTTGGCTTCTCTGTCTTGGCCATCCAAGTCACTCTGACACCAAAGGAAAAAAATCTAAGCACCACCTTTCCCCCTTCCTGGCAGTAAAACACAATATCAAATAGCTTAAAATTGCTGTCCTTTCAAAATCAGCTACTTGAGACAAGCTGCCTAGGCTTAATGATAGGCTCAGCCCTGAGGAGCAGTGACAGTTCTCTCATTACTTTAAGATTTGTCCTGTGAGATTGTCTTAAAGGGATATACAAGAGATTCAACATAACCTGAAATAGGCCTCAGAGGTTCTACCAATCCTTTAGTTGGGAACATTAAGGATCAAATCTTATGTCTGGCCTTTCTCTTGTAGATTGCATGCCCCTCCACACACACACACACACACACACACACACACACATATACAGAGCTGTGATGGGAAGCAGACCTTTGAAGTGGCACTGAGGCAGAGCCTTCTGGTGGCATATTACTTGGGTCACCCTAAAATCCTGGAGCGAAGCCTGGAGAAATATTCACAACGTCCTAGGCTGGGGACCAAAATATATTCCAACAAGCAAGGTCACTGAGGTAAATGAACACAGCTCTGGCCTGCTAGTAACTTTCCCTGCCTGTAAAGTAAACAAACATATCAGCGGAAGTCTAAGAATCCCACGTGGCTGGCTTTAAAAATTGTTGGTTGCAGTGCTAAGGCAACACAGAAACTTGAATGTACAAACATTTCAATGAACTCATCTACATATTATAAGCCAGGCCAGCCAGTGAGAATCTACTGCAGAAAGAAGGGAGGGGGGAGAAAATTAAAAAAGAAATGTGGCAGCACCTTTAAGACTATACCTTAGCATGAGTTTATACCTTAGCATGAGTTTTCATAGATGTAAAGCCACTTCTTCAAATACAGGACAGAGCAATATTAAAGCCTCAGATATTAAAGCTTCCCATTTATACAGTTGTAGGAATGTAGGAGAGCCACCATGGTGCAGTGGTTTGAGCATTGGACTATGCCCTTGGAGACCAGAGTTCGATTTCCTGCTTGGTCATGGAAACCTGCTGGGTGACCTTGGGTGTATCACACACTTTCAGCCCCCTAATATTCAAAGGGCTGGGCAAGGTGATGCAGGTCTTTCAGGTCTTTACAGTGGTCAGTTGTTGTTGGTACGTGAAAGCAATAAATATGGTTCATATCACTCTGAAGGAGTGGGTTTATATCCCTGGAAGCTCATGCTAAAATAAAAACTAGCTAGTCTTAACAGTGCTGCCACATTCCCTTTTTTCATCCTCCCTTCCACCTTTTTATGCTGCAAGAGACTAACATGGATACCTTCTTTGAAGTCTACTGCAGGGTTTCTTAACCAGGGTTTCCTACAAACCCTAGGACTTGCCAGGACGTCCATAAGAGATGGTGGTTGGGGAAAAATAGATTTTTTCTTCCTGTAGATATGATAATTGTTATGCCAAGATTCCCTGAGACCTGAAAATTGTTTCAAGGGTTTCTCCAGGGTGGAAAGGTTGAGAAGAGTCTGCTCTGCTGAGTGGCAGCCTGAGTGGTGATGACGGAGAATTGCTGAGGTGAGATAGAGGGAACACCAGAGAGTATCTACCAGCAGATGCTGAGGGATGGGAACAGGTGTTGTTCTCTGTAGGAGGACAGAACAGTGTATCCCATACAACCTGTCCTGGGTCTCCTAACCTAACCTTCTGCCATCTGATGTGGCAGAGGATGCTATTCTGTTGCCAGTGCCAAAGTAAGATTTGGCTGCCAGTCTACTCAGATTCTGTATGTGGACTGAGGGCGGATATTAAACATCTCGCCCTTAATTTCAGGCAGCGCTTTGGGTGACATATCTGACCCAGCATAAGGGAAGTGTAAATTCTACAGTCATGAGAGAGTACAAGCTGGGATCACACACTGAGAAGTCTGCTCCTGCAGCAAAGCAGAGAACAGGCAATGGGTGGGTGGAATTTGTGGGTCATAGAGGTAGCTGAGGTGAAGTAGGAGAAGTCCTGGCTCAAGGCAGCTTCACTGGTTCTCTAAGTTTAATGAGCAGGACTGGAACTGATCCTTTTCTAGAAAGTTTGTATTGGGTTCCCAGCCAGTTAGAAGCCTAGGCCAGGCTGCAGGCCTATCAGAGCCTTAAGGGTGACCAAGGAAGGGAGGAAGTCTAGTGCTGGTCAGGACTCTAGCAGAGCCATCTGGGTCTGGAGGAGCTCCCATTCCTGGCAATGTGAAAATGAGACAGCGGGAAACTATTTCAGAGAACCAAGAATTATTGGCTAGATATCTAACCTCTAATAAGCAGTGGTTTGGGAAGAGATGGAGGCAGCAAGTTAATTTATGTGGTTTGAACATGTGTGAGTGTGGCATCCATACCCATATGTCCTAGAAGCTCCAAAAAGATTGTTCAGGGGTCACAACTAGAAAGCTGGCACTGCCTCCCCACCCACAGCATTTGCTGCCTGAGGCATTCACCCCATGCTGCTTAATGGCAGAACTGGCCTTAGGCAGCAGCAAACCATCCCAGTGAATTTCCTCAACCCTGATCATTTCACACCGTTCAATTGTCTAGCTGTTAGGATGCAGGAAAAATCATAACTTAAAATATGGGGAGAAACATTCTGTAAGTGCAGCTGATGCATACCGTCCAACTGTTCCAATTTGGCAGGGTCTGTCCCAGTTAATCTCTGTCATGCCATTTTTTCAGCTGCATTTAAAATATCCCAGTTTGCCATTGGGGAACCATTTAAGAGAACCAAGAATTATTGGATAGACATCTGACCTCTAACAAGCAGTGGTCTGGGAAGAGATGGAGCAAGAGCTTCTGTTTGGCAGACAGTGCATGACCTTGTTGCTCCACCTCCACTCCCCCTTCTCCCTCCCATCTGGCTGTGTATATGAAAGCCCCACCATCAACTGTGCTTACTGGCACAACTTGTAATGTTCTAGAGAGATTGAGAGAGCACTGATGCACAGTTTGTGTTAAGAGACAGCATCAGAAACTATGGCTGCCAGTGAAACCTAGAGAGGTCTCCTGTACCTTTAAAGGTTGTGTAGAATAAGGAATATGAATAGGTGTTGCTTATCATGTAACCAGGTAGCAAGCAACACCTTCTAAAATTCTCTCTTCTACACAGCCGTTAAAGATAGAGGAGCCATCTCCAGTTTTTATTCTGGCAACCCTCTCAGCCACTCTCCCTGAGAACAGAAACTGGATACTTGGGTCTTGCTTCCAGCACAGTCCACATTATGCAGGAGCCAAGGCCTAGCATCCTTTACAATGTCCATGAGGATTCTGAAATGGAATAGTAGTAGCTTTACTGGCATAGATTTACCCAATTAGAGGTGGGGTTGGAGAAAATGACATTTTTGGATTACAGCTTCCCAGAATGCCCCTGGTCAGGATGCCCACATATTCATATCAGCTAAAAATCAGTCTCACTGCAGTATCACCCTCTCAACATCTGACAGTGTGTGGTTTGGCTCCTTTTCATTATTCATCTTCAGCTATTTGCTCTGTAAACACCTTCCTGCAGCATGCCTGTGCTCTGTTTCCACGTGCAGCAGATTGCATAAGTTATATAGAGACAGACATGTAGAGATGCTAGGGCAGCCTTCCGCAGCGGGGCAATCATGCACATGTGTTGGATTACACCATCTGTCACAATCATAGTGACTATGGGTGATAGAAGTTGTAGTCTGCCACATCTGCAGGATCCCATTTTGGGGAAGGCTGCTATAGGGGCTCAGTTTATCCCCTTTGAATCTTCTCCCCAGTATTGGCCCAGATCATAAATATGCTTCCTTCACTGTGCACAGCAGCAGATTTTTCCAGTGTCATATCACTTGTGGGATTTTCTGCCTCAGAATCCAAGATAACTTGACTGAACTTGGATGTTATGCACCTTGACTTTTGTGGGAGGGATATCTTTTGCTTATCTGCTGCAGACAGCAAAATGTCCTGGACCAGTCCTAGTCTCAACACATTAATCACTACGTCATACCCTCCAACATTTCACAGAGAAAAACTGGAACATATCCCCAAACCAGTTACTAATGAGGAAGAACAGACAGATTAGAAGAGGCTGTAGCTGTTGCTTTTGCCTGAGCTTACTGGGAAGGAAAGAGCCAGTGTGATATAGTGGTTTGAGCATTGAACTGCAACCCTGAAGACCAGAGTTTAGTTCTCCACTTGGCCATGGAAACCTACTGGGTGACTGTGGGCACATTTCATACTCTCAGGCCCAGAAAACCCTGTGATAGTTCACCTTGTGGTTGTGGTAAATTGGAAACACAACAACTAGGAAAGGCAACATTCTATCCCTCCTCTCCTTTGCCCTCCGATGAGGTCATTGAGTATAAACTATTTTTGAAATGTTTCCACCAACTGAAGTATGCTGAGGACAAAGAGAAAAAGTGGAAAATCCCATGTGCCTGAAGCTGAGAAAGTAGGAGCACAGAAAAATAATTGGGACTGTCCCTGCCTAATTGTGACAGGGGAAGAGTAGGTGGCTCTCATACAGGAAGTATCTTAAATGATCTACTCAATGCCAGTTAAGTTCTGGACTTAAGATTCTGTTGCCCTGTTGCTCACACTCCTCTTGCCTCTGGTGCTGGGGTAGTAGAAAAGGCCCCAGATGAGGAAAGGGAAGGTAAGCTTCAG
Source organism: Ctenosaura bakeri (assembly GCA_948474755.1). NCBI lineage: Eukaryota > Metazoa > Chordata > Lepidosauria > Squamata > Iguanidae > Ctenosaura > Ctenosaura bakeri. The sequence goes on from CAOLHI010000689.1 coordinate 182,641, forward strand.
TAGTCGAGATTCAAGAGACTTGCCTCCTTCTCTCTTCTCTGAGCTCCAAATCTCTCAACAATTCTTGCCTTGTCCAAGCCTCTTGGCCCGGTCTCAAGTCAAACAAAGTAGATGGCTGGTTACTGCAAGCTGAGGTGATTCTGGGGGCTGCAGGGCCAAGGCAGGCGGCCTAGAAACAACAGGTCTATTGAGCGAATGGGGCCTTACCTCCACGGTGAGGCAGAAATATACATCTCTGCATCTTGCCAGATTGCAGTGATAACTAGAGGAGTGGGGTGAGGATGTTGATGAGCAATGAGATACGCGTGCAGAAAGGGGCACCATATTCTGAGACTGGCAGTTGATGGAGACACAAAAACAGGGATTACTCATATAGCTCTGGAGGAATGTACAAAAATAACAGAGAGGAAAACTTTTTCACTCTTTAAGAGACAAGGCTGGCTCTCAACAACACTTCTATTCACTCGTAGCACAGTCTGGGGTGGTACAATCATGGCTCACAGCATCTATATTCGCAGTACAATCCTGAACAAGTTTTTTGTGTCATCCCACTCTTTTGTAACCCCACTGTGTCCCTGGGAAGTGTGATTGGGGTTATGGCCAGAACCCGTCCCCCAAAAAATAAATGTTCATAATCTATTCAAGGAACTTACATACTAGACCTTTCACTCATCCTCCCCCACAAAAAGAAAAGAAAGAAAGAAAAGAAAAAAGAATAGGTGGATTGTAAAATATTTTAAAAAGCGAAAAATCTACTAAAATACATTTACAAAAAGCTAAGAGCGGCAGCAAAAAGAAGAGCCTAAAATAACAATCCATCAATGAAAATAAGCAAAGTGTCAAAGGCTCATTTAAAGAGATATTTTTACAACTGTCAGAGGAACACAGGATAAAGAGGCTGACCTGACCACTTGGGGCAGGGAGCTCCATGTGCACCATACCACCACTGAAAAAGTCCTCACATGCATTGCCACCAGCAATATGTCTAGAGGCCAGAGCACATGCAGTTGGTCCTAAAGTTTAAGCAGGGCAATATATTTATTCTGCAGTATGATCCACTGTGTAGGGCCTAAACACCCTAAAAGGCACCAGATCTTGTATGATCATGGAAGCCAAGCAGGGTCAGTCCCAGCTTGAACTTGGATGCAGGAACACCAAGGAATACCAGATGCTGCAGGGAAAACCACCTCTGGGTATTTCTTGAGTAAGAAAACTCAATGAATTTCATGGAATTACCATAAGTCAACAGGTGACTTGAAGGCACATATACACACAGAGAAAGGGAGGGAGAGAGGAAGAGGGAGAGGGAGAGAGAGACCGAGACCCATTGTGTTCAATAAGTCTTATTCCCAAGTGTGCCAAGGACCAATTAATTGATTAATGTGACCTGAAAGAGTGTTTTAAAAACATGTACCAGATCAATCAGACTGCTTTAATTCAAGGCATTCTAGTACCAGGTAAGAAGAAGTAAGTCGATTTGTTTCCCTCTGTTACAAAAGAAAGAGTGACTTGGAAGGCAGGTCAATGTTTGAAAATTTCTGTGCATTACTTGATTGGCTGATCTAGGAAACAAATTTCTGGATTAGATTGACCATGCATCTGACCCAGGTTGAACTTTAGGCTCTTATGACTACCAGGGCCATGAGTCCCTGACACTAGTCACTAAAGTTCGACTTAGTAGTGCCCCTCATCACCAATTTTCTTTTCCTAGCATTTACTGCACCATGCCAAAACTGAATGGCAGAGACACACAGCAAGAGTTAAGAGGTGATGTGTACAGAAAAAAGGCTGACACTTGATAATTATTGACTGATGTGAAAAAGCAAATGACACCCCATTTGGAATCCTGGGGTTTGCAGTTTAGGGAGGGGCCTTTAGAATTCTCAGCCAGAGAGCTCTTTGGCCTCAGTAAACTACAGACCCCAGAATTCCATAGGATGTTGAAAGTGGAATAATAGCACTATAACAGTGTAGGGCAGAAAGGCCCTTAACTGTACAACTAACATTTGCTGCTCTTTCATGACATCCCAACTCAGATGCCGCAGGGACCTGTCTCATTCTGGCAGAGCACCCTTTCCCCCAATGCATATCATAACATGGTTGTGTATGTATAGTGGGCCCTTTGGGGTCCACTAGAATTTGGTTCCAGGACCTGCCATTGATACCAAAATTCTTGGATGCTCAAGTCCCATTATGTACAATGGTGTAGTAAAATGGTGTCTCTTGTGTAAAATAGCAAGACTAAAGTTTGCTTTTTGGATTGTTTTCCTTTTCTGGAATATTTTCAAGCCCTGGTTGGTTGAATCTGTGTTACAGAATTCACAGATATGGATGGCTGACTGATTATGCCTTCAAGTGGCCTGTTGCCTTATGGCGACCCCATAAATTTCATAAGGTTGCTGTTGTTGTTGTATGCCTTCAAGTTGTTTCTGACTTAGGGAGACCCGAAAGCAAACCCGTTACCAAGCAGGAAAGTAGCTGGCCAGTAGCTCTTGGAAGGGGGTGGGAAAGGAGATTGAATTTGTATTATAGTGGCATTCACTGACATCTAGTGATGAAGATTAGTAGTTACAGCTTTTTAAAAAACAGAATGCTATTTCTGCGTGGGTGTGGGGAGGAATTACTGTGTAATGTTAAAAAAAAATCCGAAAGGATTATGGAGATGAAAGGAACACCAAGGCTCATGTAGTCCAACCACCCAGCCAATTCAGGAATCCACAGCAAAAGCATCCCTGACAATCTCACCTCTGTTTAAAAACCTCCAATAAAGGAGAGTCCACCCTCTTTCAGATAGAAGATAGATAGAAGATCTATCACCAAATTGTTCTTATCATCTTCCTAATAATCCGAATCTTCCTTGGGGTAGAGTCCTTTGGCAAAATCCTGCTCTCTGGAAGAACAGAAAACAAGCTTGTTCCATCTTCCACATGAAAGCCTTTTAGATATTTTAATATAACTGTCAAATCATCTCTCAGTCTTCCTTCCTCCAGGGTAAACATATCCAGTTCTATCAGCTTTTCCCCATGGGGCTTGGTTTGCAGACTCTTTACCTCACAGATCCTTTACCTCAGCCATTCCCCATAGGGCTCAGTTTCTGACCCTTTACCTCAGCCATTCCCCATAGGGCTCAGTTTCTGACCCTTTACCTCAGCCATTCCCTATAGGGCTTGGTTTCTGACCCTTTACCTCAGCCATTCTCCATAGGGCTCAGTTTCTGACTTTTTACCTCAGCCGTTCCCCATAGGGCTCGGTTTCTGACTTTTTACCTCAGCCATTCCCCATAGGGCTCGGTTTCTGACTTTTTACCTCAGCCATTCCCCATAGGGCTCGGTTTCTGACTTTTTACCTCAGCCATTCTCCATAGGGCTCGGTTTCTAACTCTTTTCCTCAGCCGTTCTCCATAGGGCTCAGTTTCTGACCCTTTACCTCAGTCATTCCCCATAAGGCTTGGTTTTCAAAGCTTTTACTATTTTGGTTGCCCTTCTTTAGAGACAATCCAGTTTGTCAATATCCTGTGTTAACTGTGGCACCCACAGCCCAAAATCACACCCATCTTCTCACAGAAATGAGGAGTGGATGTATGAAGGAGCAGGATGCCTAGAGTATTGATTAGTGCAGTGTGACACATGAGGTATACCTTGACTGAGAAAACAATTTTAATATTTCCTCAGTGATCACAGGAGCAGTTACTTCAATGTAACACACTGCTAGAGTAAAGGCAGACACAGAATTTTTGGAATGACCAGATGTGAAATCATTTTCACAACTGAGTGAAGCATACCAAACACTGAACTATATGAAATGTTTCCCATGGCGAAAAGATGCACCAGGCCTCAGTCATGTTTCCCCCTCATGTTTCATATAAGACAGCTTAGCTTGCCTCTTGAGGGAGGCAGGAAAGGGAGTACTGAATGTACTGATCTGTCAGAAGAATACTGGATGCTGTTGAGGCAAAATCATTATTTTGAAGATGTTCACGACTATGTTGGTCTGTTCTATCTTCTACCAGGTGACAACTGCATGCCTTGAAAACAACAGCTCTGGAATATCCTTATACAAAGCATTATTCTCTCAATTTAGTGCAAGAACAGAAATTGTGTGGCCCTCCAGAAGCTGTCCGACTACAACTCCCAGCATTCTTCACCACTGGCTATGCTGGTCAGAGCTGCAGCCCAAGAACATCTCGAGGACATGAATGGAATGCAATTACATACATAGAAGCAACATGTGGACAAAAGAAGAAATAAAAGAAATTCTGAATAACTTTCAAAGCAGTCTATTTAAGACTACTGTTAAGTAGCCTACTGTTTGCTTTTGTTTGTGCTTATGAAGCCAAAGACCTAAATCAAATAGCAGTGTGATGTGATGTCCTATGGTGAGTTAGCTAGATCACCTTTAAGGACCTCTGGAATCAGAGCTAATTTATTACTTGACTTCAGCTGTTAGCAACAAGCGGCAAGGAACATCCAGCATGTTTACAAGTTCAGAAAGTGATGTCCATGCCCTGCCAAGAGTCCAGGGTAATGTCTTATACTGGCTTGGCTGACTTGGGCCATTTCCACACTACACTGTTATAGTGCTGTTATTCCACTTTCAACATCCTATGGAATTCTGGGGTTTGTAGTTTCCTGAGGCCAAAGAGCTCTCCAGCTAAGAATTCTAAAAGCCCCTCCCTCAACTGCAAACCCCAGGATTCCATAGGATGTTGAAAGTGGAATAATAGCACTATAACACTGTGGAAATGGCTTTGCTCTAGAATAGTGGTTCTTAATCTTTACTGGGGACCTCCTGTAAATATAATTTGTTGCTGGGGACCCACAAGACTTAACTCAAGATTTAAATATTTAAATTTAGATTTAAATATTCAAATATTTATTTAAATATTCAAATATTTGTTTACAGTAGCTCATCAGTCACTCACCCTTATCCTTTTTTCTTCCAGTAGACAATGCAAAGGAAAGGAGGCTTATTAATAGTCTGTGGAGTAGTATGCTGAGATCCTTCAAGTGTCAGGAAAGTAGAAAAAACTAGAATTTACTAAAAGGAAGGTTATGAATGGGAGGCAGGCCTAAAGAATAATTTCTTCTGCCTTTCCCCCAAAAGCATAACCTGAAAAGGATCTCAGTGCTGCTTTGGGGGAGAGCGCAAAAAAAAATGTATTCTCCAAAGGAGCACCAAGAGATTAGATACTTCCAAAAGAAGCACCTACTCTCTCTCTCCCTTCTTGGTGTTCCTTTGGGGAAACAGCACTTCTTTTGCCCTTTCTTTCCCACAAAGTAGTGCCTGAAAAGTAAGGGTCTTGGGGTGCTGCTTTGGAGGAAAGCACGCAAGAAATGCTGTTTCGCTCTGAAGGAGCACTGAGAGAGTACAGGTGGCAAGTGCTCTTTTTGAAAGCACCTGCCTTTTCTACTCTCTTGATGCCCATTCAGAAGCAAATGGTGTTTCTTTTGTGATTTCCCCCAAAGGAGCACTGAGACCCTCACCAGTTTGCTTCAAACCAGCCAAAAGAGTAAAGGGACTCACATCTATTCTTGTGATTACTTGGAAGCAAAGCTCCACCACACTGTCTGGTTTTGGGCTCAAGCAGTGTTGCCACACTCCCCATGCAAGGCCTGGGCTGCATGTTTCCCCCATCTTCTGGGTTCTCCCACTTTCCCATCTTCTGGGCTCTCTGGCACCAGATCCTCCAGCGCAGTATGTTGTCATTGCTGTCAGCTTCATCATCACTACCACCTTTGAGGAATTCGGCACATGCTGCATCCACCAGCAGGGGCATTTTTACTCCTTTAAATCTGCGATTTTCCCCATTTTCTAGGATGAATGGTAACTCTGTGTGGACCTCCTGTGAGGGCTTCACAGAACTGAAGGGATCCACAAACCCCAGGTTAAGAACCACTGGCATAGAACTCTCTACTCGTCACAGTCATCTCCCCAGTGCTCTTCCAGTCCAAGTGTCTCTCTCAGCCATTGGGATTAGACACATTCATGATCAACTGAGCAGTGGACACCAGTCACAACAGCTGTATTCACCCTCCAGATCAAAGCACTATGTCCCCGAGTACCAGCTGCTGGGCAACAGCAGTGGGGAAAAGCTACTGCGTTCATGTTCCGGTTGAAGCTTCTCAGATGCATTGCACTGGCCTGGCCTCTAGGAAAGAGGATGTTGGACTGTGTAAGCTTTTGGTCTGGTCAAAGTTATATTGTCTGAAATTAAAGGATTGACACTATCATCATTAAAGTATGAAGTACAGATCAACATGGAACCTGGCTGACAATAAGAATGACAGACGCTTGTCTCACTGTTAAGTATTTATTTCATTTAATTTTTAATGTATTTATTGCACTTCAATATTAGACAAAAAATAAACTCTCTTTCTCTCTATCTCTTTCTTCCTTGTCAGTATCTTTTGTGAGTCTTTTGGACTCCCAACAGCAGCAGCAGCAAGTAAAACCCTCTCTATTTTCCCTTTGCAGCAAATATACTCTGGTTTAGGGAGGGAACTCTTTGTTATAAACATACATATATTTTTTTTCTTCTAGACTTCTAAGGAAAGTGCAATGTTTGGTTTAATTTAAAAGCAGTGTTGAACAGCAGCAGCAGTAGTGTCCCTCCCACCCTGCAAAGAACACAAATACTACCCACATCATGCAACACAGGAGGGTGATCGAAACGTGCCATGAGAGAGCTCCTGTAATTGGGATGAACAAAACCCTGATATGTACCAATGCAGAGAACAGGACAGGGCTGGCCACAGCCAACATAGAAAACTGGGGGAGCCTATGGGGGAGAAAAGGTAGTCTGCCCCCCTACTTTTTTGGTCACTTACTCTACAAGCCTCCCCCTTCTGCCCCAGGTTTGGTTTCTTCTTACATATATATATGATCTCATATGTCACAGCTGAGAAAACGAGTTCTTGATATTTTTGGATCAACAAATCTGTGTATAATCCATGTTTCTGCAAATCCATTATCTCCATGTGTGGAATTTAGACTCTGGCACAGAATTCAGCATTCTGCAAATCTCAGCTTCCATTTTATTTTTTTAAAAAAATAACAAAAACAAGTTTATAGCCTTTATGGCCAAGGGGAAAGGGTATTTTAAAAGTTGGCCTTTGCCAAGTAAAATCCCAGGTCCCAAACTGCACGAGATGAAGACACAGCCATTTCCTGCCCCTCCCCTCCCAAAAGTGTGCTACAGCCACATTTAGAGTAGAAAAAAGTAAGGTATAATTTAAAGTACTTGCAAGGGCACACAGTGAGAGGTGGTGAAACCCCCCCCCGCCCCGCCAACTCCCAACCCACTGCTTGCGATTTTCCTCTCCACAGATCTTTCCCTCAGGCACTTTTTTCTCAGCTGGTATTGGAGGAGCCCGGAAGTTGGGGGAAATGAACTGTGGAGCTAAGAACGGCAGATGCGAGAGGGCTCAGTATTCCATACCACTTTCCTATCTGGCCTGGTGGTGCTCTAAACTGCATGAGTACACTTTACACATGGCTCTGCCACCATCACGTGCAGTTCAGCGGTGGGAAGTCCAGATGAGATCTCAGATGAATTTCCAGAGATCCACAGAGAGTGTTTCAGTTTTCTGTGTAGCTTCTTGTGCCTCCTTACTCTTCAAGAGAACTGGAAGCAGAATAAATTATGCAGAATAAACAAATATTTGCTTAAATTTGCATAATTTATCCAGATCACACAGATTTAGGCATTTCTTGGCACAGAAATCTGGGTTGCTTTTCAAAAAAATATTATTATTATTTTATTATAAAGTGCGGAGAACACACAGCCCCAAGGATAATGAATAAGGAAGAAGTTGGAATGAGTTCTTCCAGGTTACACTCTATTCCCTTCTGAGGAAAGTAATCTATTGATTATTAGAAAAGAGTAGTTAGCCAGAAGTCTGGCATTACGTTTGGAACTCTAGAATAAAGATGGGGTTGAATGTAATAGAAGGCAGCTTGGAAACAGCCAGGACTTGGGGATTTTATGCCCTGTCCTATAAAGGGATGAGATCTAGAGGACAGGATGGGATGCTCGGTACTAGAACCCCAAGAAAGAGTCATAGCTTTATCCTTCATGAAAAAAAAATATATAAAAGCACCATTGCCCGGAAGAAATTGGTACGGTTGGGCAGGATGGCATTAGGAGTGTTTACTCTGCTTAGCCCTTTCTTCCAAATGGCTGAAATAACTGTTGTTCATTTCTCGTAAAACTTCCTTGGAAGGGAAAGAACCTAGATGATCCCAAAGCCTGGTTCCAAACATACATACAAGGGCTCTTGTGGTCCTTCCATTTGCTCCTTCTGAGAAACTGCCCTCCAATCCAACTAAGCATCTCCACATCCTTCCTCCATTTTTGGCCTGGACAGCATGTCACGGCCACCTCAGAGAGTGCAACTCTACCTACAAACTGGTGGAAGCCCCTTTGTGTGTTTGTTTGAAACATTTACAAAATATATATATATATACTATATGTACTATGTAGATACAGACACTCACATCAGACAAGACAAAAAGAGGATTGTGGCCCCACTAGTAGGGGTGAGATGAAGGTGGAAAAACTGACCCAAGTAGTTCTACTTCACATCTGAATCTAACACCTACCCAGTAAAATCTGCAGTATATATATATATTGAATGTTTTAAGATACAATGTTAGCACCTAACCCATGTGCATTTATTCCTTCTTCAGGAAAAAGCATCGAAGAGAACAGAGGCAAAGAAAAGAAGAGAAAAGAGAAAGGAAAAGGGAAAACTTGGATTCATGGTGCTAATGGTAGCATGCAGATTAAGGAAGGAAACTAAGTTTCAATAATTGCCTTATCAAGATGGCCTGCACTTTCCTGTCCTCAAGAGCTACCAACGTTAATTAGTATGTACAATATGCCTGGTGTCCTTATATACAGAATACAACATCAAGACAAGATCTTATGGAAAGATATATATATATACACACACATTTAAAAACAACACAGTCAATGTGTCCAGTTCATTTGCTTGATCTCCTCTAGCAAAGAAATGATCTTCAATCCACACAGCGCCACGGAGAGCGCTATCTGGGAAACGCAGACCCTTCTTCCTGCATCTGATCGCCTCACCAGGGAGGGATCTGCTCTAGCAGATCCCAGCTGCGATGGGCTATGTGCTCCCTGCCCTTGCCGGATCCCTTCTGTTCCTCTTCTCTCATTGTCGCCATCTTCTTGCAAGAGCAAAATTTAGGTCCAATGCATTAAATTTGCTTGATGGTTGATTCTCGTCTCTCTTCCTCTAAACCTCTTAGGGCTTAAGCAACTGGTCCAGTGGACTTAAGGGTTGATCCGGAAGGCAAGGAGTTTCTCCGAATGTTGGTTGTTGAGGGTTCTCAGGTCAGGGAGACGAAGAAGCAGCTTGGGGAAAAGCGTGGAGTCATCAGGATGCTTCTTAGTTACTAGAGTTCTCAAGGCCCGGATTAAAGTCTCTTGAAGGATTTCAACAGCATCTACGTCAGAGATGCCAGAGCGATCTGAAGATCAAAGAAAAGATGTTAAAACTGACAGAAGCAGGCCATGGAGAATGGAGGGCTTTTCTGGGGGTTTACTTCCTCAGAAAAGGTATGGGGAGGGAGGAATTAAAGTAGGCATAATGTTTATTTGATTGTCAGTATCACACTCAGTTGCAAGAGATATCATGACATTACAATGCAGACATAAAATACAATTAAACATTTAAAAAAGAAAGAAAATCTGGTGCCATACTTCGTCCTAAATTTCAAACCAAGAAAAGATAGAATGTGCAAGTTGTATACATTATGTAAGTTAATTCGCACCATTTCTCTTAAATGGGCATGATTTAGTCTATAGGCCTTTCCGCCCTACACTGCTACAATACTATTATTCCACTTTCAACATCCTGTCGAATTCTGGTTTTTGTAGTTTACTGAGGTCAAAGAGCTCTCTGGCTGAGAATTCTAAATGTCCCTCCCTAAACTGCAAACCTCAGGATTCCATAGGATGTTGAAAGTGGAATAATAGCAGTATAAAAGTGTAGTGTGGAAAGGCCCTATGTGTAAGAAAGGTAAAGGCAAGGAGTCCATTGCTTCCCCACCACTGCCACCCTACAACTGGAAACTTTATTAAACTAATCCTCTGGATGTTTGAAATTCTACCTGGTATTTCTCACACATTTTCAATCTTCCTACTATGAGAAGTAGATGTTTTTTCTTTTTTAAAAATGGGATTTTCTGAAAACTGTATGTTTTCCAATATCAGAATAACCAGCATGAATGTAACTTCATTCAGTGGTTAATATGAAAACAGAGAGGTCATGAAGGCAAAATCCTGCCTGAAAGCCCTGCTATCTAATCCTAGGTATGTGTGGTTCAGCTGCATTACTCAGCATTGAAGGAAATTCCCCCTGCACAAGTTCAGCAACGCTGTCCCAGGTTACTTATTTAAAATTCTCCCTCATCTTCAGCTAAAAGAACAAAACAGAAGACTAAAATATGCTAAGCTATCGAGATTTTTTTTAAGTGACCAACTGAACTCCTCCTGCCCAAGTTTCTAGAGCACAGGATTGACCATTTTCAGGTTGCCCTGGGCCTCTTTTAGACCCAGAGAGACTTCCTCCTCTCCACCTGCAAATATCTGAAGTTATTTCCACTATTCAATGAATTCCCCCCCCACACACACACACACACCCAAACTGTTGGAAGAAAGGCTTAAAAGAAGCCTGTCCATCACCCATTCCTTCAGCCACTCACAACTCCGACAGGTCTGTGGAAGAACAGCAGAACTCTTATCTTGGCTAAAAACTGGGAAGCACACGGGCCCATAAAAACAGCCGTTGGTTAATGGGCTGTCTTTTAACTTATCTCTGCTTCAACTGAACTTCCAGAAGCTCTTGTCAAAGCTAGGATGACACACCTCCTTCCCCACAAAACCATAATCCCTTGGTAGAGTCCACGCACTCACCTGCTGAGACAAGGACCACAGCCATGAAGAGCGCCATTTCCTGGGCATCTAAGCCTAAGGAGCTAAGTTTCTCGCTGAATTCAAACATGGCATCCAAGAGGGAGCCCATGCCCATGGTACGCAGGCTGCAGAGTGAGTATGTCTCTCCGCTCAGGAAGGTCACCACCTTCTCCTTGGGACTGAACAGGGAAGAGAAGCGCACCATCAGCACCTGGAGAGGGAAGGAAGAGGAAAAGGATGAGGCACTGTCACTTCTTCAAGTCAGCTAGCACTATCTGGGCAAAGAAACCAGGAAATAAAATAAACCCCTCCACCTCAAGTAATTCATGGCTAAACTGTGGAAAAATTTACTACCCCTTGAGTTAAAGGCAAGTGTATTTCTCATGTCTGAGTGTGACCCTCACAAACAATGCTGCAAATTTTCATTTACAGGAAAGAAAAAGCAAATTTTTCCAGTGCTGCAGATATTGGCGGGGGGGGGGCTAATGAGAGCATTGCCAATGAGAATTAGAATTCCGCCCCTCAAATGGAATTTTCCTTCAGTTCCCAAATATCTAGCACTGCAGAGAGTGAGGGACTGAAAAGGATTCACATCAAGAATTCTTGCATCTGCTGTGCTTGCGTTCTCTTGGTAACTACCTGTCTCCATTTCTTTGGATGCCTAAACTGTGTCTGTAAATGCTCAATTGAAGTATGAAATTACTGCAACACTAAAGATTTGGGCACTGAAGAAAAATTTAATTGGGGCCAGAATTCTTCTTTGAGGGGCAATGCCCTCATTTTGCCTCCTACACACACATATAGCTACATCCTCAGCGACTGCTACGAGAAAGGCTACCCGCAAATACCATGGTTTTTCGCTCTCTTTGTCCTTGCCATCTGACATCCCAGCTCTGACCCAAAACTGAAAACCTCTGGATAAAATCCAGCCTTGACTTAAGAGCAGCTTGGCTCAATCTGCATAATTTATTCTCTGCACAGAATTTAGGTTGCCCAAGTAAAGAATGTACTCTGGCTCTATCCACGAGAAACACGCAGCAAGAGCAACTGACCTGGAAAGTGCCTGCTTTGAGCAGCATAACTTGGTCCTGCTGGCAGAGTGACTGGAAGCCCGGGATGCTCTTGGCAAACTCCACCACCTCCTTGACAGCTGGCGTGAAGCACTGTGAAAACTCCTCCCACACTTGCTGACTGCTCTTGCCATTGCTACAGTAGGGGGTGGCATTCAGAGGACAGGCCTGTGTTGCAACAGAGGGAAAGGAAAGTGGGTCAAACCAGAACCCCATATAATAATGAAGTTCTAACAAGACAGTCATCCATTTTAAAGAATGTCCTGTACCCCAACTTTCATGAAGTATGGTTCATACAATCAAAAAACATAGTCTAACTCATCCAAAACTAAGGTACATGTAGTTGTCTTAATAATAAGGTATAAATACTGGGTTGGTATAAATAAGGTATGGGTAAGAGGACACAGAAGTATTAAAAAAAAATTTTCTCCCTGAGCATTCTGAACATACACCTCTGCTTATCTGTATTTCTTTTCCTCCTGTGGAATTACTTCCAAGAATCCTGCTGGGAGGGAAAACAGCTTTTAACAGGTGGCTTGTAGGAAGGACAGGGGCTAAGCTTGGAAGAGTTACTTTTTGGGCTACAGGTCCCAAAATACTCCAACACAGCCAGGCTAAGGGGAATCTTGAGGCACTGAGCTCAGGAGAAGACACGGACAGGAGTCCTCTCTCATTGCTCACTGGATCAGTCAAGTTCCCTATCATCACTTAAATGGATTTTTTGCAGCAAACTTGATAGTGAGCATGGATCTGCTGGCATCACAACCAATCTGGAAATGCTAGGTGTTTAGAAATGTGCCACAAAAAGATTTAAAAGTTGAGTTTAAACTTTTTTTGAAAATTACACCAGACTCTCTGGGGACAAATACGTACATCGGGGAAAAGTGATGTTCAATCTAACTATCCTCTTACTTTACACTTTCATTTGCAGCAACTAGGACTCAAGCTAAGATATCTTGTCTTGCTTTAAACCACCTGCAGCTGTTTTATTTTAGGGGAAGCAGCTGACTTTGATGAGGTAGCCCACTCTGTTAAGAAATGCGCTGCCTGATCTGCACGTGGCTATCGGCTAGTAGATACCAGTACATCATATCAGGAAGCTGGACTCTACAAAGCAAAGTCAGGACAGGGGTGAGGAGTACTCTACCAAATAGTATATGTAGATTAGCAGATGCAATTCTGAAGCAGTTCGCTCTAGCAGCAGAACAAGGCAGGAACAAGGTGGAAGAGTCCAGAGGCAGCAGAATGGACCATACCAGTTTGGACTGAAATGAGGGAACACAAAACAAAACCTCCCTGAAGATATAAAAACCAGTAGGAAGCAGGTTGGATTAGAAGCATTTGCCCACATACTACATGCTTATTTGCTGCTTGCAGTGATTTAAAAAAAAAACTGTTAACATAAGGAAGCATTCAGAACATGTGTTCCTCCACCTCCAGTCTGAAGTGGTACAATTCCACTGTTACAACATCAAAGTTGCATTGCTTTCTCTGCACATTCCAGCTGCACGTCTGGATTGGGGGTGAGGAATATCAGGGGACGTCAGAATAGCATTTCTGTATCAAAGCAGGACAAAGAAGGAGCTGTACAGACCTGTGGGTTTGTGGCTGGGGAAATGCACACTTCTTGTTGTGTGCCTTCAAGTTGTTTCCAACTTATAGCAACCCTAAGGTGAACCTATCATGGGGTTTTCTGGAGCTGACAGCGTGTGACATGCCCAAAGTCACCCAGTGGGTTTCCATGGCTGAGTGTGGAATCAAACTCTGGTTTGCAGGGTCGTAATCCAATGCTCAAACCACTATACCATGCTGGTTCTCAGGAAATGCATACTACCTCCCTGAATATTATTGGTTCGGTTCAAATGGATATGAATTAAAATAGAAAATTACTAGGACTCTTAATTGTCTGGAAACCTAATATTTACGTGTTACATTTACCACTCTTCTGAACTGGACTCCTGAACTGGTTCACAGATTTAAAAATTACTATCAAGCAATTTAGTTTATTTTCACTGCAGTACTACCATTTTTACACCAGAGGGAACTCAAGGGTTTGAAAACACTGAGTTTCCTGCTGGAGGTCCTGCGGCAAAATAACCAAGGTTGCAAGCTGCGGGCTTCCCTCAGCTGCAGTTCAGTCAATGGTCCACTTGTAAAATGAGATGTGCCCAGAAGCTTCACAATACCTCTGGAAGCCTTGTTATCTTTAAGAGGACCACTGACCAGATCTGGAATTGACAGAAAGCACCCAGTGAGGGAGAACACTAAGAAACAGGGCAAGAAAAAGAGGACCAAACATTTAGGCTTGTTCTGAACTTTTGTAGGAAACAGAGGTATTTTGCCCCTTGGCAGTTAGCAGTTACATTTCTATACCACTTATCAGTGCTAAGCACTCCCTAAACAGTTTACAATGCTTTTTAGCTAATTGCTCCCAACAAGCTGGGTACTCATTTTACCAACCTACAGAAAACTGGAAGGCTGAGTCAACCTGGAGCCTTGCAGATCAAACTCACAACATTGTGGCAGCAGTACCAGCATTTAACCACTGCGCCACCGCTGCTCTTCAACACAGAGGTTTTATATCCAGCAATCACGGACAAAGCCATCAAAATAAACCTATCTGCCAGAATATACTGTCACTGCTATGTACCTTCAACTCATTTTTGACTTTGGGTGGCCCTAAGGCAAACCTTTCATTGGGGTTTTCTTTAAGAAGATTTGTTCAAGGGGGCTTTGCTATTGCCCACCTCTGAAGCTGAGAGAGTGGGACTTGCTTTATAGTCACCCAGTGGGTTTCCCTGGCCACGCAAGGACTCGAACCCTGGTCTCCCAGAGTCCTAGTCCAACCCTCAAACCACTACAGCATGTGGGTTCTCACTAGAATATATACAGAATCTATTGGGTACTTACAATGCCTCTGCTGGTTGTCCCCCGCCAGGGACAGCCCCTCGGGGGATTGGCCTCAGGGTAGTTGTATTCAAAGGCTGGGTAACGTCCAGCATTGTGCAAGTAGCCAGCCTGCTGAGCCTGGAAGATCTCATTGCCAAAGCAACGGGCACTGTTGTCCACATAACTGGGTGGCTCCTGAGGGCTGTAGTTGGACAGACGCAGGGTAGCTGACTCATACTGCTGTCCATAGCCATAAGAGTTGTTAAGCTGTTGTTGTTCATTATAGTTGGTCAACGGACAGGCCTCGCTCCCCAGGGATCCACTGCACTTGCCAAGGCGATCCTGGCCACTCACAAAGATGTCACGGTAAGCCCTTGAGATGGCATTGATTGCCTCCTCCTCCTGGGCGTTTGGGCTGGGTGGTGGAGCATTGTCTGTCTCCGGGCTCAGGCCAACGTCCATTGGAGCCTCATTCAGGCTGTTCATGTAGCTCTGCATCTCATCAAGCAAGCGCTGCTTTTCCCGCTTAGGGATGCGCCCAAAGCGCACAGCTGCAGCAGGGAAAAAAATGGCGGGAAAATCTTAACACAGGGAGAGGCTGCTTGAAAGAATCATTTTAAAAAGCAGTAATGTAGGATTTCATCAGGGCCAATGCAAAAGCCAGTTAATCAGCAATAACAGAGGATTTCATCAGGGCCAACACAATTGCCAGTTAATCAGTAGTAATGGGGGATTTCATCAGGGCCAGCTTTTCTCCTTTTCCTACACTGTTGTGGGAAACACTGAAGTCCCTCAAATTTTCCCTACCACTGTTGTTAGAAGTGATAGATTAAGGTGGAGAGATAAAAACAACTGCATGTTCCTTCCACATCAGTGCAAATCCACCTAAAAGAATACAGACTAGGCAGTCAGTAATCAAATCAGGGACTCTACCTCACACATGAGTGTGTGGTGCTGTTTTTGCTACTCAGAAGATGGTAGCAATTGCTGGGTTTTTGGCACAATTCTTCCCCCTGAAAAGCCAGGGGAATCTGGATTCAAACCTGCTCCAAAATTCATGATGCTCCTGCAAAGCCAAAATTAGCAATCAGCTTCTCAGGCTTCTGAGAATATCTATCATGTCCTCAGGAGAGCTGCTGTGACCATTAATCAAAAGATACTTGCTTCCTCTCCAGGCATGAGTGACTCCTCCCACACACATCTCTGTTGCTCTGGATATCTTGGCTCAGAAGCATAAATCAACCCAGGGTTCCATTTATCAACTAAGGATTTGCTGACACTCTATCCTCACGAGGCGGCAGCAGCAGCTGCTGCCAGCTGTTTCTGCTTTCAGGTTTGCCCCACTGCATATTTACCTGGCAGGGGAGACACCATGATCATGCATACACACATTAATGATAGAGCATCCCTAGCAGATAGCCCACTCACATTTCACCTACACCCTACCTCTTATTTCTCAGTCATTTTCAGTTGCCATTCCTTGGGAGAATGTCCTAGTACAGGCTAGCAAACCAGTTTTTCTTTTGGTTATATTATGTTCTACAGGTGCTGGTTTCATTTTGCATTTGTATGGTTTCTTTGTTTATGATCTGACTGCAATTTTATACATAGGTTGTGATTTGTACACTGCCCCAGAGTACTTTGATTATTGGGCTATTTAAAAATTGATCAATTAATCAATAAAATAAACAAACACTCTGCCATTGAGGAAAGCATACTTCAGTGTACTTTAACATTGCTCAATTAATTCTACTGCACCCAAAAGAAAGTCAAAAGAAGGCCTGTTATCCAGACAGATCTGTAGTTCTCCACTGTCAACTTGAAGATATTCATTACAGTTGTCTCTAAGGCCTCTCATCCACCTAAAGCAGGGTTTGGCTTTGCCCAAATGCTCACCATCTCTTGACATGCCCACCGCCAGGCACTTCTTGAATCGACAATGCTGGCAGCGGTTGCGATTCATCCGCATGATCATGCAGTTTTCATTCTTCACACACATCTTGTAGTTGATGTTCTGCTGTATGCTCCGGCGAAAGAATCCCTGGTGAACCAAATCAGATTAGGACTAGGTCAGTGAACAGGAGGAGCCAACACATACAAGACTAAGAGTCCACATTCATTCTGGACTTTTGGCTTTAGCTGAGTTGTATTTAAGATGGAAAATGTTCCTTGTCTTGAAATGATGCACGTATCCCCTTCTAAAATTTGGCCAAAGGAATCATAATTAATTCTAGGAAAGCTACCATGATTTTATTTTCCCAGAATTCTGGGGAGCCAGTTGGATGGCTGACTACACAGTAGGCACAAATTGTGAAAAGAAAAATTCCTAACTAAAGCATCTCTTATGTTCTCAGACTATTTTTATTACTGTCATGACCCTGCAATACTTTGCCAGGTGGCATATTTCAGTATACCATTCAGGAACAGCAGAAAAGGAATCAGGTTTAATGATTTCTAAAGTGGCCTGAAGAAACAAAGCAGTTAAGGCAGAATTTGTAGAGAACTAGATTTATCACTACATAGCCCAGAAATATATATAACACCCCAAGAGCAAGAGTTGTGTGTTCTCTAAATCCCTGCAATTCTACTGTATGACAGCAGAATTTGATATTCAGTACCAAATTCACTGTCCTGAGAATCTTAGCTTCAGTGTTTTCTACAGAAATTCCAATTGTTTCTAGCCCTCCTAACTCTTGATACAAAATAAAATGGGGTTGAGAAGAAAAGAGTAAACCTCACCTTGCAACCTTCACAAGCATGGACACCATAGTGGAAGCCTGAGGCAATGTCACCACAAACTTTGCAGAGCAACACCATACCACCTGTCTCTGTTGGGGGAGAAAAGCATTCTGTAAGTTTTTCCACCAAGCCAGGCATCCCTGCTTCCATTCTTTCTTATCTGAAATTCCCAAAGGCTTACAACAGCCATCCTCAACCTGTGCCCTGCAGTTCTATTGAACTATGACTTCTAACATCCTTAGCCAGCATATCAATGGCCAGATTAAAAGTTTTAGCCCCATAGAAGCCAAGGTCCACATTACAGAAGGATAAGAATGGTTCAAGGTAGAGTTTTAGCTGAATCAAACATATTTCTTCCCATCTTTAAAATGGGGAAAAACATCAGGTAATTTAAATCAGAGGTGGCCAACTTGTGCCCCTGACAGATGCTGCTGGACTACTTCCCCTTGGATATGCTGGTTCACCCTTGGACATGCTGGTTAGGGCAGGTGGCAGCTACAGTCCAGCAACATCTCCAGGGCTATAGGTTGCATGCTCTGCTTAAATTAAACAAAAAGATTGCTTCAAGTCTTAAGCAGCAGATTCTAAGGTCTCAGCTAGGGAGATCTGTGCCTTCCAGGGTAGCCAACTTGTCTTGGTTTTGGCTTCAAATTCATCCTCACACAAGCAACTTTCAATACTTTTCTAGTTCAGTAAATGGGAGCACAATACAATGAGCAGGAATAGGAATGGAATAGATTCTCCTCTCCATGGAGGACCATAATATTCACCATTCTATAAGGTATAATGCTTAAAAATATCACTAGGGTTTCTCCTGGTGACATTTCTCTTATAGCGTTATCAGGGCTCATCCCCTGTGAGGTTTCAGTGCACCAGGGATAGTCCTGACCAGATAACCCTTTTCCTCACCCATCTTGTTGCCTTTGCTCTTAAAGCAGAGAATGGAGAAACTGGGGGTGGGGTGGTCCTTAGTTTCTGTCTTTCATTCTGCCAATGGCCTCCCTTTACCACTGTTCCCGCCTCTGACTCCAGTTCCACTGAACAAAAAAAGATGGCAGGATTCCAAGCTACTTACTAGTGAAGGTGCCAGTGGTTCCATTCTGTTTGGCAGCAGGCACCCTGCTCTGTGTTGGGGGTGACTGGCCCTTGTTGGGGTAGCGAATCCCTTCAGGGAACTGGAAGGCGACCTTGGGTGAGGAAGGGGAGCTGGCCCGCTGAGGCTTGATGGCCCCAATCTCAGTAAGGGTCAGCTCTTCCAAGGAGGAGGGCAGCGAATGTTGGGGCGAAGGCACCAGATATCCACTGGGAGGGCTGCCTGGAGTGGGGCTGGATCCAGCTGTTGAGCCCACGTATAGTATCACACCACCTGGAGGATGAGAAGGAATAAAGAGGAAGGGAGAAGATAAGTGCAGGAACTATGGATGTAGCCCAAGAGCATGAATCTAAACAATCCAAGCTTTCTGAAAATCACCCAGGCAAAGTCATCTCTTGTTCAGCATTGTGAGTGTTGAGCCAACCAGCAATAGCTGAAAGACTCAAAAGACCTGTAACTTCTAAAAGCACATACAGTCTAAACCCTGCCCAACAGCAGAACTAATGCTCCACTCCACAGAATTCAAGCCCAAATGGGCCACAAGGAGGTAAATGTACATTCCTCAAAGACAACTAGAGCACAATGATTCCTAACAGCTCAAATAAAGAAGCCAAACTACATACTGCAAGGGAAGACAGCCACACAGAATCCTACTGTCTATCCGATCACTCCTCTCAGCCAGGCCTCCACAAGCTCTGACCCACCATGCCCTGGGCAGCCCATGAGGTAGGCACTGTGACCAGCCAGATATTCATGTTGTTACTGCAGCGCCAGCCAGCCAAGTGAAAGCAAGAAGTTTATGAACCATGGCTGGTGGGCTGCAACTGGCCTGGGGAGGAAATCAACCAGACATATGGATACTTTTTTGCCTCTTGTCCCAGCACCTTGCTTATAGGCCTAGGCAACCAGTATGTGAACAAGTTGTTCCAGTTCCCTGGCTGTCAGTTGGCAATAGCCAACAAGTGTTGGGAGAGAGGTAGGGTGGGAATGAGAAAGAACAAGGAAAAATGTCAAAAGTGGATCCTCACCCTGATTCAAAACTTGGAAGAGGCTCATGAGTCCAGAAAGAACAGTCATCTAGTCAAATCCCTGTGGTGCCAACCTGTACAACCTTCTCTAAAAATCTCCAAGCAGAGCAATTCTGTGGATCTAACTGAGCTGCATCCTTCTCTGCTCAACTTCTCTTACTAAGAGTAGATTCCATCTGACTCTGCAAGCCATTGTTTAAAAACTCTTTTAACAAGACTAAATTTCACTTCCAGCATTTATCCAACATCTAATCTTCTTGTGATGTCTTAAAGCCACCATTCCTCATCTTGTCCTGAATAGACAGCACAAACGCTCTTACTTTTCCAGGAGGCTTTTGTGTGCCAACTGTGTGACCTGTCAGACTCAGCATGTGGAGGTCAGAGAAGAAGAAATGAGGAAACTGGCCTTGAAAGGAAGCCTGGCTGTTGTAAACAATCCTACCTTCTACTCTGCTTCCCTCTCACAGCTCCCTGCAAAAACTCTCATTTGCCATGGCATTGATCTGCAGTACAGCTGGCAGCCATGCCTATATGTGTGAAGCCTGTGACAGACTGAAAACACACAGCCTCCATGTGGCTCCAGGATGAAACCAGGGAAACAGCAGGGAATGTGGCCCAAGAGGCACGTGCTTGCAGAAAAGTAGGGCAAACGGATGGCACATATACCGCAGGCTCAAAGCCCAAGCGTCCATCTGAAAGCCATTCTAAGAAGAAGAGGCAGTATCACCAAGCTGTCCCCCCCCACACACACATATATACACCTCCAAAGTATGCCACTGCAGATGCAAAAGAAATCCTTTGGGGTCAGAACAGGGCTTCTCAGGCTATTTCATAGCAGGCCTTCCTAAGGGTACATTTGGAGATGGGGGGGGGACTTGATAAGCATTTCTCTGTGTTGTCAGAGCTCAGGACTGAAAGCAGGTCCTGAAGCTGAAATGAGAGGGGCTTCAGGATGGTGTTCTGCCTGTGCAGTAAGATCTAGCCAAAGCAAAAATTACAAAAGAGCCAGGAGTCATAACAAAATTAGGTTAGGTCAGGTGTTAAAGGCTGCTGGCTCAGGCTTATTTGCTAGTCTGTGCAACTAAAATCCCACTTTGGTGGCTTCTTGTGCAGGCTATTATAATGGAAGAGACTCAGGCTGTTTTCCTTCTAGCACAGTATATCTGACTCTGGCTGGGAGCAGCTCGCCAAGGTTTCAGATGCCACCTGCTACTTGAATGTTCCTTAACTGGAGATAACAGAGACTGAACCTGGGATTTCAAAGTGTAGAGCTGATGCCCAACCACTCAGCAAGAGTAAACCTTGGAAAAGTTACTTTGTTGGACTATAACTCTCAGAGGATACTGGGAGTTATAGTTCAACAAAATTACTGTTCCAGACTGTAAGCTGCATCCCTCCCCAATAGACAGTCCCCTTTTTAACCCAGCCTTAAATCTTTCCCTGATTTTTCTGATCTTCATCCAGTTGTGTGTCGCTGGTTTTCTTTTCTGATCCATCGTCTTCTCCTCCCTAGCTCAGCTCACCCAGCCCCATGTGAGATATACACAACTGTGTGAGAACTTTGTAAAGATGGACCACACAGAAGCCTAGTGGAAGTCACACTCCTGCTTACCCACTCCCTCAGTTCTTTGCCGAGCGTGCCTGAACTTGCACACCACATACACATCCGCATGTGACCTACATCAGGAGCAGAGATGTACTTTCCAAGCAAACATCTCCACACTCTTGTTCTCTCTGTCTTTCAGTGACAGAATGAGTTTAATTTGCCGCAAGGACCAATCATCATCACTCAATTCTGTCCTGCAAAACCCCCTGCCTTCAAAAACATGCGCCAAAAATAAACTGCCTCTCTTTTATGGGTTTTTTTGTTTGTTTGGTCGGTTTTGTTTTGTGGGCATTGTGAGACTTATAAGGGCAACAAAAGCTCATTCAGGCTGCAGGCACTGCCAGCCTTAAAACCACTTCTGGCCTCTGGGAAAGCAGACTGTACCCAGCACTGAACACACTCAGTGCCCTTTGCCAATGGAATATCCAACCTGAGAGATATTCTGAGACAGAATCAAGGGGATCTCAAATTTTTACACTGTTGGCCTTTCCAAACTGAGAAATTAATTGCCCAGATGAAACACGCACACTTCAATCTGCACATATTTGCTCCAGTCCTCAGCAAGCAGTTCAACAGGTTCTCATTTTGGTTTGAATTGCCAGTAGTATACTGATCAATGAGCTAAAACTTTTTTGCTCTCTGCCCAGCACCTTGGGACTACTTTGGATATTAAAGATGCTGTTGCAAGACAAGAAGCACAAGCAAATTGCTTTTCTTCTTGTATTTCTAGCCATCATCTGAATGAGAGGAGATGTGTGTTTTCTCTTTTCCTAATCAGAGTAAATCTCACAACTTAGAGATGAGTTAAATCAGCAGCATAGCAGATACTTTGCAAGTGGCAGATTCCAGGCTTGATCTCTGACTGAAGGACAATAAAGTTAAAGAGAGAGTCAGGATGGCATAGCAGTCAGAGTTTTGAACTAAAATTCTTGGAGATCAGGATTCAAACCCCTGCTCGGCCACAAAAACCCAGTGAGTTACCTTGGGCGAATCACTCTCTCAGTCTCAGAGGAGACAATGAACAAACCTAGCCAGGAAAATCCCATGATAAGTTTGCCTTAGGGTTGCCATAAGTCAGAAACAGCTCTAAGTCACACAACAAAAAAAAGATTCTTCTGCTGAAAATTGTGGAGAGCCACTGCCAGTCAGGATAGATAGACTAAATGAGGTCAAACAGTGACGTACACAGGGTAATAATGGATCTATGAGAAGATCTGTGGGTGACCTGCAGTAATTTGCCAAGGGTTCTGATTCTCTAACAATAGTAAAATGATTCCCTCACTCCTTTTATTTTACTGCTGAAGTGACAAAACCTGAGAGTTGCCAGAAGTGGATCTCTGTGTGGAAGGACTGGTCTCTCTTCAGTTCTGGCACTGAAAACAAAGCCTTGGGCTCAGACCGCTTTAATTCCAAATGGATGTGTTTTGCACAAGCCTCCAGCTCATGGATCTTGGTGTTCTAGGAGGGGAAAAAAGTAGATCCTGGAAACCTGAAAGCTGCCCCCACCCCACCCAGAAGGAAGACAATGGTCTGATTTAAAAGCAAATTTCTATGCCCAAAATGAGACCCAGAAGCATGAGTCACACATCAGGTTTTGTCATCTTTTTTTAATACTTTCAGTGGCCTAGGGGAAATTTCTGGGTAGAAGGGGTGGGCAAGAGTGGAACGGCCCATTTGATCAACAGTACTGATAGCAAAACGCATTGGCACACTGATTCAAACAAAACACATTTTAATGGCCCGGGGATCAACCTATATCTCCTCCATAATTTTTGGATACCTGCTATGCTTCAAAACTATTGACAGAGAAGTGAGTAAAAAACCCAAGGCCTCTGTGTTATTAAATGTTATGCTCTGGGTAATGCAGATAAATTGAAAATTGGTTGCCTATAGCCACACTATGGTCCTGCATGCCTCTAGCTATGGCAATCAGAATGGTGCCCCAACCATTTTTAAGAAATCTATTCCTTGTACATAGTCTTAAAAGAATATAATCTTTAAGTATGAATTTCATTTAACATCACACACAAAATGTATGATTCAGTCAAAGTCCCACTTTTAAGTCCTATTTCTTCCAATACAGAAATTAACTGTATGCTTAATTAAGAACATCCTACGGAAATCAATGAGATTTAAAGATCCTTCATCTTGTCTATTTACAGTGTAAATTACACTGAACAAAAGAATAACATTACAATACAGATTAAGAAGAAAAATAAGAAATACAAACATCCCTCATCCCCCAGCCTGCTAAGAGCATACATTGGCTGGGGGAACTAATTCAAACTGAACTGAAAGGAACAGGTAATCTATCAAAGCGAAAGGAAAATCTGAAAGTTAATGGCGGGGGGGTTCTAGCACAGTTGGCTCCTTGCACACTAGTCATTTACTCTTGAGGAAGTTTTTTTTTCCCCTAACACTCAAAAATGGCATTCATTGTACCATTCATATTATACAGTTCCATCTGCTCTTCTATCTCATGTCTTTGCCATTTCATTCCTCCCTCATTCTCCTGGGGCAATTCCATCTACATTTAACTTGAAATAAGTCCCACTGAAACCAATAGGATTTATTTTTGAGTAAGTACGCACAGGATTGTACTGTAAGACTTCTGGCAATCTTGGCAAGGATACTATCAGCATGGAATGGAAGGAAACCAAGTTAGTTTTGTGGGCCAGATGCACTGAGTATATACAACAGCCAGCCTCAGGTTCTGTACCTTGTCCAGCCATTGCTATTTAAAGGGCTGAAGTGTGAAGGGAGAGGAGATTCTGCAATTTCTGTCTGTACAGGGTTTCTCTGTAGCCTATAGTTGCTTCAAATAAGTCTCCGTACAGGAGGTTGTGGTTTATATTTCTGTTTCTAACATGTGCTTGAAACTCCTCACAGAAGGTTTTACCCTGTTTGAAAATAACAAAAAGCTTTATTTATATCCTTTTCTTCAAGGAGCATAAGACAACACAGGTTGATTTATCCCCCTTTCCCTAGCCCTATTTTATCCTCAAACAAAACCTGTGAACCACCTCAGGTTCAAAAGATGCTCTGTGAATTAACTCAGGCTCCGAGTTCCCCAGATGAACTTCAGGCTGGATGAGCTGAACCTAGGGCCATTTCTGCCCCACACTGTTATAGTGCTATTATTCCACTTTCAATCTCCTGTGGTATTCTGGGGTTTGCAGCTTCCTGAGGCCCAAGAGCCCTCTGGCTGAGAATACTTTACAATGAGGTACTTCATCTCAACTAGGCACAGGCACAGTGCTGTCTTCCAGATGTTGCAGGAATGTAACTCTCAGCATTTCTCACCATTTGCTGTCATAGAATCATGGAATCATAGAAATGTAGAGTTGGATGAGACCCCAGAGGTCATCCAGTCCAACCCCCTGCCATGCAGGAACACCCTCAAAGCACTCCCGACAGATGGCCATCCAGCCTCTGCTTAAAAACCTCCAAGGAAGGAGCCTCCACTACACTCCGAGGCAGCAGATTCCACTGCCGGACAGCCCTGACTGTCAGGAAGTTCTTCCTGAGGTTCAGGTGGAATCTCCTTTCCTGCAGCTTGAGTCCATTGCTCCTTGTCCTGGTCTCTGGAGCAGCAGAAAACAAGCCCTCTCCCTCCTCTACGTGGCATCCCTTCAAATATTTAAACATGGCTATCATGTCCCCTCTTAACCTCCTCTTCTGCAGACTAAACATACCCAGCTCTCTAAGTCTATCCTCATAGGGCATGGCTTCCAGGCCTCTCACCATTTTGTCCTGCCTACAGTTGATGGAAGCTGCAGTCTAATCAATCTGAGGGACTGCACTTTGCCCAGCCCTGTCTGAAACCCCACAAAGACCTCCCTAAACTACAAACCCCAGGATTCCACAGGATGCTGAAAGTGGAATAATAGCACTATAACAGCGTAGTGTGGACATAGCCCAAGGCTCCCCCTGTCTTACCTCTGCACTACCATCCCTGTTTAGTCATATATCAAATGAGAGACACAGCCCCAAAAATCCACCAGCCAGCACTAACATGTCAACCTTTCACCATAAAGGGGGGAAAAAACTAGTACCTTTGTTTTCCAACTTCTTACTTTAAAAAAGATGCTTCCCTCCCCGTCCCCCCCCACTCCCACATTCCGGCTTTTAAAGCAATTGCTCTGAAGCCTGGCCGGCCCCTTTGCAATGGGGCAGGCGGCGGCGGCAGGGGGTTGTCCTAAGCGGAAGATGCCTAGAATTGCCCCACTCTTGGCGCCGAATCTGTGTCAAGAAGCAAAACAGCCTCTTGTTATTTTTAGCGCCTGCCAATAGCTGGAGGAGAAAAGATCGCAGTGGAAGCGGGGCGGGGGGAGGAAGGGGAGGAGGAGGAGAAAAGGGCTCCGGTTTCCCAGCTCCGCTTCGCCTCCAATCGGGTCAGCGCCTCACGTGTCCGCCTCTAGCTTGCCGCGGAACGAGTGTCAGGAACAAGCAACGTGCTGGAGCCCAGCCAAGGCGGCGCGGTGGGGAAGACACCTGACTCGCGGCTCACATGGCTCGGGCGGCACAGATAATTCCGGCGGCGGGTCTCTTGCACGCGAACCGCCGGGGATGGCGAGGCCGGGCGTGCGGGGGAAGCGAGAGAGGGGTCCCGGAGGACGGAGCAGGAGGAGGAGCAGGAGGCCCTGAGTGGGGTGGAGGAAGAGAGAGAGATGCGCCGGGCTCGCATTTCAGACAAGACTTGGGCCATTTCCGCACTAGCCTGTTATAGCGCGATGATTCCACTTTCAACCTCCTCTGGAATCCTGGGGTTTGCAGTTTCGGAGGGGCCGCCCGGCCCCTCCCGAAACTGCAAACCCCAGGATTCCAGAGGAGGTTGAAAGTGGAATCATCGCGCTATAACAGGCTAGTGCGGAAATGGCCTTAGCATTCCTCCTCCTGCACGGCCTGGAACACTCGGAGCAATAACCCTAAAAACACGGCCTCTGGCAAACTGCGTGCTCTCTCTTTGGATAACTGCAGCCCACTTTCTTGCAAACATATACCTAGGATCAGGAGAGCATGCAGTTTACACATGCTCAGAGGCCATGTTTTTAGGGTTATTGCTTCCAAACCATGACTCCTAAGAGTGGTTTTAAGGAAACCTTGTGCTAACTGTGACTAGTACTCCTCTGCCTCCCACCAACTGTCCTGCAGTTTTTAATAGTTAGTGATTGTAGAGGCTTGACGGTCATCTGTGGGGAGTGCTTTGAGGGTGTTCCTGCATGGCAGGGGGTTGGACTGGATGGCCCCTGTGGTCTCTTCCAACTCTACATTTCTATGATTGTATGATTAATGTGTTTTAGATGGGTTGGTGGGTGGGGAAGATTGGTTATGTTTTAATGCTTTTAATGTATTTAATGTACTATTCTAATACCACCTCGATCCATGGGGAGAGGCAGGATATAAGTAAAATTTTTATTATTATTATTATTATTATTATTATTATTATTAACTGCCAAGGCCATTCTGTCTGCCTTCCTTGGTCCCAGTTACTCGGCAAAGGAGAGGCTCTCTGCACATGTTCAGTGGCTGTGTGTTACTACACGTTCAGGGCCAAACAGTCGAAATGACAAGAACCTAAATCTCTGGACAGTTCACTGATGCTAAGCCTATGTCAATGACGATCACTCCTTCACATGTTGAGAAAACCAGAGCTTGTGAAATGAGTAACTAGCTGTAACTAGTCATCTCCCCTCTCCAGAGCATGCTTGTAGGATTCATGTGTTTCCAAACACATTTGCTTCATTTACACATTATGATCTGTCCTGTACACTTTGAAGACAGGGTACAGGCTACAACAACAACAACAAAAAAATCCAAAACGTAATGGGGAAAGATTCCTCAGATATGCTTTACAATGAGGTACTTCATCTCAACTAGGCACAGGCACAGTGCTGTCTTCCAGATGGTGCAGGAATGTACCGTAACTCTGTATTTCTCACCATTTGCTGTCCTGCCTACAGTTGATGGAAGCTGCAGTCTAATCAATCTGACGGAGTGCACTTTGCCCAGCCCTGTCTGAACCCTACAAAGACTTGCCTTAGTTCCAAGGCACCAAACCTCTGCTGGTCCAAAAGAACCCAGCATTCCCAGTACTCAGAAGTGCTGCACTGCTTTATATATGACTACGTTGTTCTCTGAGTGGACAACAGCTTCTGGAAGAAGGAATACATATCTGAGCATGATTTCTTGTCTAGAAGGCAGGTGCAAACAGGGAAGAGGTAGGATGGAATTACAGTACCCCTCAAGTTTTTTTGGTGTTTTGTTTTGTAATTCTTATTCTCCTACTGAGCATGCATGATGAGAATAAGTAGGAGGAGATGTGGCAGAATCCTGAGATCCTGTTTCCCAAAATTCCTTTACATACATACATACACACACACGCAGAGAGAGACACCATTCCACTCACAGAGTGGGGAACAGAGTTCCAGAAGCCTGGCATGGACCTAACAGCTTTCTAGTGGTTCTGATCAGAACCTGGAAAAACACCCCCCTCCTCTCTCGGGACAACAAATCCCAGAATCTCCCAGTCTGTAAAGCCATTGGGCATGCTGCCTGGAGGATTCTGGGTACTGTCATCCAAACAATAACTTCCCTAAACTTTATCCAAGGGCAACCTTTTCCTGGGCTATGGATACACCTATATAAGTTCTATCCAATTTCTAGTAGTACACATCTTCCAAATACATTTAATAAGCATAGTGCCCTCTTTTTTTTTTTGTATACAAATACCAGTTCCTTCTGTGTATCAAATCTGTACCAACTTTGGAGAGTATCTTCCAAGGCTAATTTTGTTTTTCTTCTAAATCACTTGTAGATACTGAACTTTGGAGGTTCAGAAGAGTTCTATTCTTTGGGAGTCAAATATGTACAGGGCACCTTGGAATATATGTAAATATTTGCAGTTTTTATGGTGACAGTGTAATTCTTGAAGGTAAGGCCAAGTGTCTGCTCTTAATAATAACTCAGAAAAATCCTCTAAGACAAAGAAAGGTTCTTCAGTAGATGAGCTGGTATGGAAAGTGTTTCCTAAAGAAATAATACTGAAACCCTCTGGTTGAAAACACTATTGACCAAACAGCAAGGGTGCCCCAAGTGAAAAACAGTAATAGGGGTTTGTGGTGCACCTTGATAGATGCAGCAGGAAGTAGGTCAAAGAGACAGGCCTGCAGTTGTGCCTATCTCACCCATGCTGTGGTGTGCTGCTGTCTCAGCAGTCACACAAGGCAAAACCAAACCAAAGCCACAGTGGTTTTCATACATAAAGCACAAAGCGGAATTAAGTAGCGCCATCTCTTCCTTTGAATTTGACATGTGGCATATTTACATGATTGGAAAAAATATTTTCTGTGTTGTATACACTTCCCTTCATTCAGACTTTCATAAGCTTCTTCCCAAAGCAGCTACTTAGAGTAATATTGAATATGCTCCCTTCAACTCAACTCACCCATCCTTACTTCTTGTTGTGTGCCTTCAAGTCATTTCTGACTTATGGTGACCCTAGGACAAACATATCATGGGGTTTTCTGGGGCTGAGAGTGTGTGATGTGGCCCTTACTCATAGACGTTCATGTGGGGCTCTCTCCCCCTAACCTTTTGGCATTGCACAGCCTCAGTGATATCCACATCCCAGAGAGGAATGGCCAGCAACTTCTTTTCCTACACAATGGTTACAAAGGCCTCTCCCACCCCACCCCTTCTGCTGTTTTGCAACCCAGCAAAATTATTGCTGGGCTATAAAGCTGGCAATTTGTAAACACAGTATTGTTTAATGATCCTCCAACCCAAAGAGGAGGGAGCACATATGGGCAGGAGGCATGCAAAGATCAGGAGAGAGATGTCATCAAAAGTTAGTCATGTAAAAACCAAAGCATTCAAACGTAAATTATAAGGAAGGTAGTGAGAGCAATAGAGGAAACTGCAGCTGTGATTACCTATATACCCACCAAGTTAACTGCCAATACACTTTTACTTGTGTGATCTTACATCATCAAGGCCTGTCTGGCTACCTGAGAGTTTTTGAGTTTTACAACCTTGCCAGGAGAGCATATGGGATACCCACCCCCAAGCACAAGCCCTACAGAAAAGGCCTGAGCACCCCTATTTATGCTTCTGTTCCTGACCATGTTATCTGATCAGGTGCTCGCCTGCAGCTGTGCCAGTGTAGGACCAAACAACCCCTAGATGAAAATGCAGCATACCAGTATGTACAAAAACTCTGCCTCTGTGGTAAATGTATAGCTTTACCTTTAATACCTTTACATGGCTACAAGGTCTGTTTGTTTTTATATCTTAGTAAGAGACCACGACTGCTTCACACATTAAAGATTCTTAATGGGTTCAATAGCAGAGTTACAAGGATCTGGATCCAATCTTTTGTTATAAACAGATTCAGCAGTAGTAGATGGGGGGGCCTCTCTGGGATCCTGGGGAACAAAGCTGGTCAGAACAGATGATATTAGGTTAAAACGTTTCTTTAAAAAAAAAATCTGACCTAGTATAAGGCAGCCTGAGAGGCTTGGATAACAATTTTTTTGCTAGATTGCAACCTTGGTTGCTAGCATAGCAATCTTTGCCCAATTTTAAAGCACTTTAGCTTGCATTAACATCATTCACTCCCACCCCACACATGCCAAGGATTTCTGGAAATTGTCATTTATTGCAAAGATTGGGTCTTAACAGAGAACTCTCAATTGCTTCACAAAAATTGCAGTTTCCAGGATGCCTTTAAGGGGAAGCTATGAGAATCAACCCAGCACTGAATGTGTACAGTGTAGGAGAGAGTACATACTGTAAGGTAGAGGTCGATAATGTTTGGTCCTTTAGATGTTTCTCAACTACGTCTTCCATCATACCTCTAACCACTGTCTGTCCTGACTACAACTGATGAGAGATGCAGTCCAACAATCTTTGGTGGGCGTCACATTCCTCACCCCCACTGTAAAGGCATTTTAGTCCATGGTACTGAAACGGCTCTGAGCGTCTCCCTATACAATGTGTTCACATTGTTTATATGGGGCAGAAAGTGGAACAGCGCCAAACATACATTCTAACCTAACATTTCCATTCAAATGACAGATTTGGAAAATGCAAAAAAAAGGGGGGGCTCCTGTCATGTGGAACCATTTGCAACTGCCTGCATACAGTTTGGGATCTGAAGACCAGGATGGTGAAATGCTTCATATGAGGGCAGCGGCAGACAAATGGAAACAGAAGTCACCAGCACTTTAACAGCTTCAGATACTCCACCACCCTCTGTAAAGTTTTAAAATCAGAAGCTTATTCTATGGCAGCAATGTGCAGCCCTCAACAAGCACATTTAGCAAACATGGTACTAGCAACAGCAGCAACCCCCACACAGAGCCCGACCCAGCCCTCCCCTCCAAGTGGCTTTATGGGTGACTGACTATGTTGTACACTGCCTCATCCATCAGCACTGTCACCAGCCTCCATGCTGCTGCTGACACTGCAGTTGGTTTCTCTCTCTGTGGGGAGAACTGTGGGGGGTGGGATGGAGAGGTGTTGGGAGGAGAGGCAATCACAGCTCACACTGGCAATCCTTTTGAACCTCTATCAAACAGAGAATGGGTTTTGCCTATGCCACTTTAAGGACAAAAAGGAGCTGCTGCAGTCTGCATTTCCGAGGCGCCAAAGAAATCAGTCCAAGGCTCTCTCCTGAACCACTGTGCTGAAGACAGCCGCAGCAGTTGCTTGTACCTGGTGACCTGGATTCACCTGACAAAGGCAAATCTAACAGCTCTTCCCTGGCAGGCATTGTGCTGCCTTTGAAGCAGTCAACAGCTCGGGGGAGTCCTGGTATATTTCAGAATCTAGGCCAGGAAGCCGTTGCCCTCGCTCCCCCTTCCCCGACAACACTCCCTCTGCTTTTCTTTCTTTCTTTCTTTTTTAAAACTGGTGAAACCCAATTTTTCTGCTCTCTCTGCAGATGTAAGCAGTGACCCTATTTGGGATGTACTTATCAAAATAATTTTGAAGCTGATCTTTGCATATATATTTTTTCTACTTTACATCCTTCAATTAAAGATTGCAGCTAAATAGGAAAGGTGTTTTTTTTTAATGGCTCAAGTTTTGCTTGCAAAGCCAGTCAATAGGAAAGACAGCCCCAGCAAATTCCTAACAAGGAAATTCTTGGTTCTGAATGTAAGAC
Organism: Ctenosaura bakeri; assembly: GCA_948474755.1. NCBI lineage: Eukaryota > Metazoa > Chordata > Lepidosauria > Squamata > Iguanidae > Ctenosaura > Ctenosaura bakeri. Next base: position 214,179 of record CAOLHI010000689.1, read on the forward strand.
CCCAAATGGATGCTAAGTTCTAATAATGTTGCTCCAAAATTCCACAAGAAAGATAAAACAATAAATTGGTTTTAGTTGGCAAAGTACATTTGGCCAGTATTTCTGAACCTCAATTTCCCTGTCTGACAAATAGGAATTATGGCAGGCAGGGAAAAACACTGACTGCCAAAGTAGGGCAAATGGCCACTTTTGTTATACTGTATCAGGGACAAGGCAGAAAACAGTGGACACCTCCCTGGGATGATCCCCTCCTACAGACATTGAACATATCTCAACAGCCTCTCAATACTGAGATAGGTGACCCTCTGCAGAGGGGAGATAACTGCTTACAGCTCTCTGTCATTCCTTGAACACAAACAGCCTAAAATCCAACCCACCTCAAACACATCCATATAAGTTACAAGGTTTGTGTTTTCCTACTCGCTCACCAATGAAGCACTGGAAGACCTGTCTTACTGCTATTGTCCATCTATGCTGCAGCTCCTCTAAACTCTCAAAAGCATTCCTGTGCTATCCTTGAAAGTGGTTCCTGCCCAAAACAAAACACCCTTAATCCTTCTAAGGGACACTACTAATCTGACGGGGTGGGGAAGTCACTTAGCCACTTCCGTGGACCCCATGCAAGTCCCATTATGAAGAGACAGATCTTCCAACACAACCTTGGATCAGTAATAAGGCTTTGCTCTCATTAGACAAACACCTCTGTACTGGACCTCAAACCTGGACTACTGGAGTTACAACTGCCCAAACCTTCCAGCCATGGTCATGGTGACTGGCAGATTCTGGGAGCTGTAGTCCAAGAAAGTAAATTTCCCAACATCTGTTTGGGCCAAGTACACAACTTGCACCCTTCCATCTGGAAGGCAAAACCTCAGGATGGCAGTCAGTTCACTGTCCAGCCTTGTTAGTCATCATCCAGCTGGGAGCCAACAGCCTGGAATAAAAAGCAGCCGAGAGAAATTGGTATCATACAGAAGGCAAACCTAGGTTGCCCTGTTCCTTCCCCCCACCCCCACGCTGCCACACAGAGCTCTCCATGATTTAAAAACAACATATCTTCAGAAAGAAAGATGCCCACCTAATGGGGAGAGGGGATGCTGATGCTTCTCCTACAAAACAGGAATGTGTCAATAAATAAGATCACCCGAAATGGAACACGAGTCTAGCTAGGGTCTTAGCTGAAGTCTGCCAGGAGACACTAGCTACTCGTGCAGGCTTTAATCTGCCTGCACGTTCCTTCATCAGTGGAACAGAGGTGGGAGGGGGAGGAGAGGAAAGAGTGGTTCAGTTTTTTGGCTTTAAGTAGGTTAAACAAATCAGAGTGCATCCCTGGGCTTGCTGGAACTGCTGCAGTAGCGCTCCCAGAATAGGCAAAAAGCCTGGGAAATAAAGATGCCGAATGTGATTTCAAAGATATTTGCTTTACTGAGAGCCAGAGGGAAGATGGGCAAGTGAAAGCCAAGAGCAGGGAGGGATGTGGGGATAGAACATTAACAGAACCAAACATCCCACCCAAATGACATATTTAGAAGTATCCAGATATTCAGAGATTGTTTGTTTGTTTTGTTCTAAAGACCAGGTCAACAATGGAAAAAGAAGAACCGCCTCCCCTACTCCCAACCACAGTTGTGGCAGGGGAATGGTTTTGGTTTTTTGTTTTGAACTACAGTTCTTAAGAATCCTTAAACCAGTATAGCTACTGGCCATTCTGATTGAGATATTCTGGAGATGTCATCCAAAAAAGTAATTCTTCCAAGCTCTGCTGAACCACTCTACAACTTTTCTGACCTCTTCCCCACTCTACAGCCCACTTTCCTTTGCTGCCCCAAAAGTTATCCTTCCCTTTCCATCCAAATCAGAAATGTTCTCAACTGTGTGAGGAATTTGTAAAGTGGCCCACACAGAAGTTTAGCTTTGGGATTCTATGAGCTGTTGTCTCAAAGGAAACTTTTGTGAGCTCTGACCCAAACTCGCCCAATCTTCTATTGTTCTACAGAACACCAGCTTGTACTGGACCCTGTCTTATAATGTGTCAGACCACCCAGCACAGTATTCTGTGGCTACATTAACAGGCAATGATTCTCCAGGGTTTCAAAGTGAAGTATTCCTTAGACCTACCCAGAAATGTCATAGATTATACCTGGGTATAAAAGCATAAGGTATTTGCTAGGCTACTGAGCTACGACCATGGTGTGAAATCATGAGAAGAAGAAAGCCCCTTTCAGATAAATCTATTTGACTTTGTTTTAAAACCAAACTGATTGTGAGGACTGTGGGAATTTAACCTGGGGTCTGGTTCACATGTTTTCTGACTAGTCCCAAATTGCACTGGGTGGCAGTTTCACAAACTGCACATTGCAAGGTCACTGGCAAGCTCGGCTTGCAATGAACCACCTAAGCAACAACCACGTTTAAATCAGCATGACTGTTGTGCAGCTGCCGTTACCATTTCCATTAACCTGGTTTCAAAAGAAGTTCAAAAATGGGCCACATGAATTGGTTCACAGTGCCGTTCACACGAAGGGTGAGATAAGCAATGTGATAGATTTGTGGTCCATGTGACACACTTGGAAGTCAAGCTGCGTATGACAAAACCAAACCCTGACAAGTGAGCAGAGTTGTTAAATGATGTCATATGTAAACATGTATAATAAAATCCTGACAACTGCAGTTTCACTGAGGCCAGAGTTGAGGATTTGCATGGCCCTCCAGATACTGTTGGGCTCCAACTCCATTTGGTCTTAGCAAGCACAGTCAGTCAATGGTGTGGATGACAGGAACTGTAGTACAACAGCATTTAAATGAACATACTTTCCCCAGCTTTGAGTCTAGCAATGTAGCTTCAAGAGAGGCTAATTTAAGGTGGAGAAGCGGCAGGTATAAGCAACCTTCCTCTAGTTACTGCTTTTGTGATACAATTTCCCCAAAGATATTTTAAATCACTATCTCATTGGTAAGGTAAGGAAAATGGTGGGAGGCTGTAACAACAGAGGAAGTGGGAGAAAGATTGGGTACCCCTGCCTTGTTCTTCCCTGTTACAAACTGTGCCCTCCCAAGCTACTCTGCATAAAACCTGCAGATCTCTGAGTGTCTGTATGTAATGATGTGCAGTTTTGGGCCCTGAGAAACATGCCTCAAGCCACTGTCTTCTAATTTTGGTCTTGAACTTGGAAAAGTTACTTTTTTGGGTGACAGGTCCCAGCAAGTAGCCAAGCAGGCTGGAAGATTCTGAGAACTTTGGTTCACAAAGTAAATTTTCCAAACAGTGGTATCTGTAAATCTTAGTAGCGCGTCAACAGACCAGCAGTGGAAAATAGATGGCTGTCCAGATGTTATTAGATGCAGGGCCTTTCTGCACTACACTGTTATAGTGCTATTATTCCACTTTCAACAACATCCTATGGAATCTTGGGGCTTGCAATTCAAGGAGGGGCCTTTAGAATTCTCAGCCAGAGAGCTTTTTGGCCTCAGTAAACTACAAACCCCAAAATTCCACAGGATGTTGAAAGTGGAATAATAGCATTATAACAGTGTACAGCAGAAAGGCCCATGGACTACAACTTTCATCATGCATTGCTCCTGACTATGCTGACTAGGGCTGCTGGGATCTATAGTTTGGCAGCATCTGCAGAGTCACACAGTTCCCATCACTGCAGCAAACGTAGCTGAATCTGTATCTGAGGGATCTGAGAACCAGTTTTTTACATTGGACAGCATCAAATATTTGCCAGACAATATCTTCTGTTCAAGAGATGAGATTTGGTTCCAGAGGGTGCAAGTATCAAAGGGGAGGGCACTTAATTGCCACTCCTTAGTTCCCTCTGCCGCTGCCCCTACCCACGCAAAACTGTTTTCTGATCCCTGAATGCTTGCCTAGCAAGAAGGGAAAAGGATCTCCAGCAGAGAGCCTGTCCACTCTGCAACTGAAAGCAGCAGACTCACGTCCCATCTAAGCCTCACTTTCATGCTCCTATCCTAGCATATCCTGCCCGCTGCAAACCATTTTACTTTGATCTCAGTCTCTCTGGCACCTGAGAAAGTGCCGTCAATGCCTGCAGACAGCAAAGTAGGTCAAAGTCACCGCAACAGGACAAAGGGCAGGATGAGGTGGCACAGCTTTCAGTTGGAAGGAGAAACTTTCTGTTGTTGCTGCAGAACTACCTACCTACTTTCCAGCCGCATGAGTCTGGCAGGGAACCCCCACTCCTCCTCACAGTCACAAACAGGAACAGGAAACTAAGACAGGCTTGCAGAAAGTCAATTCACTTACTGCAAATGCATTCAACCTGAGCAATACGGCAAGGTTTGTTATTGTGTGCCTTCAGGTCGTTTCCAATTTACGGCAACCCTAAGGTGAACCTATCAGGGGGCTTTCTGGGGGTTGAGAGTGTGTGATGCTCCCAAAGTCAACCAGTGGGTTTCCATGGCTGAGCAGGGAATCAAACCATGGTCTCCACAGCTGCAGTCCAATGATCAAGTCATTACACCAGGATAATATTGATCAAAAGAAGAGAGTTACTGAATAAGGAAAAAAAGCAATTTTCTTTCCATTTACAAACCTCTCCTGCCTTGTCATTCAGAATCATTCTTTACTCATCACAGGTAAGTGACTATTAACAAACTTTGTCTTAGTTTCTCATTTTTGTTTGAGACTGAGATTGATGCCCATTCCATGCCAGAACACACACCCATTCCATGCCAGAACAAAACAATGGATACGGCATACAGTAAATTATCAAAAACAGGTAGAGGGTGCTTGTTATGGAAAGTGGCCTTATTTTAAACTGTAAAATGTTAGAATGTATGATGTAATAGCTAGTTGTTTATAACCCTTCAGGCTTTACCTGTTTTAATAGTCACTCTTTCTCTCCCCCTAATGAACACTGGGATGCATTGTTTAACAAGACGAGCTGGAGTGCTCTCTCTACCACTGACTACTCTGCACTTTCTCCACCAGAGGACAACATAATGGTGAAGCTAGTATCCAGCCAGTATAAGTCTGCAGTACAACCGTGCACTTAGAATTAATCAAAACATCTGTTGTTGTTAGTTGTTGTGTGCCTGGTGACCCCCAGAAGAACTTATCACAGGGTTTTCTTGGCAAAATTTGTTCAGAGGGGCTTTGCATTTGCCTTCCTCTGAAGCTGAGAGAGTGTGACTTGCCCATGGTCAACCAGTGGGTTTGCATGGCTGAGTGGGGATTCAAACCCTGCTCTCCGGAGCCATAGTCCATCAGTCAAACCAATACACTATGTAAGACCTACTGATTTGTCTCTTGCAGCAGAAGAGGAGGTACAAATATTTCCACCACACCCCCATCTCATTCTATTCCTCTTTCGGACTCTTGTTCCCATCCCTACCCTCCCAATTAACCACCAAGACTACTGGGGAGCTAATTCACACTTCAGAAAGCACAAGACTCAAATACTGCCATTTTTTATCTCTTACTGAATGTCAGAATATTTGACCAGGGGACCTTATCTCTAAATACAGTAAGACAAAGGCTGGAGCAGAGGTTGGCCACAGTTCTCTGGCCCATGTCTGCCATAAATTTTCAACACCAGACTCTCATTCCCGTGTTCCAACTGTTTACCAGTCCTCTCAACACTAGCTGCTTGGGAGCATAAGAAGGATGGAGTTGCTGTGCTTTTGCCCTACTTCTGGGCTTCCCAGTGGGGCAACTGGTTGCCCACTGCATAAACAGAATCCTGGATTAGATAGGCCTTTGACCCAGCATGGCTCTTCTCATGTTCTACTATTAGAATACACAAACTTAAAAGATTCCTCCCTTAGTGTTGTTTTAGAGGTGCCATAACACTGGCAGCTGAGTCCTTTCTCTATCCAACTCCTAGCATATTCGATGCCATTAACAATCCTCCACTGTTCCCACTGCCCAAAGACTGTGAATAGCAGCTTTGCCGTTCACAAGGACCAGCCTTGGTAGAGGGATCTGCGAGCAGGGAGTTTGCTTCCATCCACCCTCAAATGACATCTGGCTCATAGGAATGCAGGAGTTTTCTTTAAAGAAGGAGGGGTATGGGGCCTTTGAGTGGACTGCAGAAAACAGACACACCACAAAATAAATTGTCTTTGATTTCCCATTTTTTAACATGCAAATATGAAACTTTTCTCTGGAGCTATAGTAGTGCAACAGCATATGGAGACCCTATACCTTCACATATCCTATAACAGAGACGAGATGCTCTGCAGTTGCAGTTTCCAAAATGCCATCTCCCACACAACTACTGTAACAACAGGAGCTTCATCTGCTGTTGCCTTTGACCATCTTAACCGCTGTAGTGTCAGCTGTAACATATGCCACCACAAGAAGAAGGCGGAAAAGATACTTATATTCAGAGGAAAGATTAAAAAGGTTACTCAAATGTCCTTGTCTGTCCTTATCCTGTAATTCAGATAGAAGCCAAATTATATTGATAAAGAAAAGCAAAATGCCCTTTGCTATTCTCAGAAGTATTTATTGCACAGTACTGGATATCTGCTGCATTTCACTAGCTAGGGGCTAACTAGATCTCTATGAACGTGCTATCTTAAGCATGCAGCATGATCGGGTGTCTGCGGGCAAAGGGCCAAACACCAGCTAATTTTCATCATGAGATAAGTGCTGTGTGTGGAGACCACTGATTATTGCAACCTGGATATCTCTAAATGGACTAGGATGTGCAAACACAGCAGTGGGTCACTGGCTGCCTGCCCAAAATAACAGAGCCAATGAGACAGGTTTTCAAACACTCACAAAAATGTAGGAAACAAAGCTGTAGACATACATTGGGCAACATATGAGCTCCTATTTGGAAATCTATGACTCAAGTGAGCTTTCTCAATTAACCTCAAGACAAGTTGAAGTTTCCATGCAGAACCCTTTGGTGCACACAATGGCCAAGTGATGATGAGACAATTTAATTTAGATATTTCTCTAGCATCAGGGAAGAGTAATAGCTGTGTTTGAGCAATGCAACTTCTGTCAACCCTCATTCCAGCACTGTAAACTGATCAGTTTTCCTTGTTAATAGCAAAATAGAAACCTCTATAGGCACCATATAAAGGGAAGAAATAATCTGCCTGTCTCTGGTCTGGAGGGGACTTCAATGAAATACCCTGAATCTCCTTTAATGGCTATATTTTGGTTACCACTGATTTCTGTGTTGTCAAAAACCACTATATTCTCCAGATTTTGGATCCTAGGCTAGGTCAGAAATGTGTTTTTCTAAACAATTCAATGCCCTACCATCTCATACACATCACAGATACACTTTGTGATAAACTTCCTGGGTAGGAAGTAATCATCAAAAGAGCATTAAAGAATTAACTCTGACCCCACCTCAAGTTTAAAAGAATTGTTTCTGTTCCTCAGGACTGAAACTGTGTGCAAAACAAGTGCCCGCACCTTGATTTAAAGGTAAATAATGTCACATCAAAGCAGACAAGTAGAATTGCTTTGCAGGCCTGAAAATTCAGCCACCAGCTGTTTATCACAGAACTCCCCAAGAGGCAACCAGCATTTCCTAAGGAAAATCTGCCCCCCAGACAACTGGTATGTTAGTGACTGCAAGAAACCTTTTTGCTCCACTCCAAAATCCCCTAGTTTTCAAGGGGCAAGCAGAAATTGCCAGAAAGATGCACTGTTCTTTCCTTCTTCCCTCTTTTTAATGGAGGCATCCCACAGGGCTGCAGCTTTCAGCCTCAAAGAGCAGCAAATGAGGAAAAGGAAAGACAATAGGGCAATTTGACCCCCTCTTACCTATGTGTTTCACCATGGGCTAACAGACAGACCTATCTAACTGTTGACGATCACACCAAGGCTTTTTCTGTTTACCTCCTCTAAATGCTGTTGCACCTCTCAAAAAAGTTCATCCAAACTAAAGATGGCAATGCAGTAATCAATCCTGTATGCTTGTCCTCTATTAGCTACCTGCTTGTTTTCCCTGCTAGTGGGCAGGACAGTTAATGCTCCAGTGGTGCTAACATACCTCATGCGGCTTTTCAGAGTTCTACTTGTTGATTGATTTCCTGAAGATTCTAAGCATACAGCTCTATCAAGGACTGTAAAAAGTATACCAAAAAAAAAGACCAGGCTGGACATGTTTAAGGACTTCTCTGCATGCAAGACAGCAGGGAATGTCTTTTTCTTTTTAAATGGATAGAGGCTCTCTGCTTTCGACAGCCACACGACACGCAAAAACCAAGAGGTGAAACAGTGATTGATAGAGGATTACCTGTTGCTTTCTGCAAGTGCCAATTACGGAAAGACCTCTGACAATAACAGAGTCAGGATTTGCCACCATTTATCTTCAATAGTTAGGACACTCAAGGTAAGCTCTGCAAGAGCAGGGTGACTAGATCTGCAGAGGGCTTTGGAAGAACTCACTTCTTGTACAAGTAAGGAATTGCTGCCCTCTTTTATCCTGTACAGCAGTTTCTGCTCCCAAACAGGAGAAAAGGTTCCTTCTGAGGTCCTACAGTCTGCCCTCTTGCCTCTTCTGTTGTGGCAAGATCTTGAGGTGTGTCACACAGGTGAGGGAAGAAGGAGCAGAGAAAAGGAGACTAGCAGAGGACAAACAAGGAAGACCCATAATTGTGCCTTTTCTACCACTGCAACTATCATGACATCTGTGAGCTGTGCCCATTCCCCTAACACCTCTGACACTGACAGAAATGGAGATACCACGTGAACCCCAGATCTGCTGCACTAGTTCAATCATTGTCTGACCATGAGGCATCCCTCCTGCCTCACAGGTTTCTGGCTCAGCATGCTGCAAATCCAGAAAGCATTAGAGACAGACACATCCCAGGATAGCCTAGGTAGAACCAAATTCGAGTCACACACCATGAACTTCACATACACCGGAGGAGATGGGATGCTACCCGTTTGGAGGAGGAGGTGAGGAGACTCAGCATTATAAATGGAATGCAGATCAGAAAACAGTGGCACGGCAGATGTTTCTATCTTGGCTCACCCGCATTCAGAATAGCACACCTGAGCACTGCGTGAAGATGTATCTTTTGTACACTCTCCTCCTTGGTGGCCTCTGAGTCACCCAGCAATCTCCCTCAAGCAGCGATTAGCTGGAGAAAACCTCAGGCATGTGCCGCTGTCATTCAGGGCTGCAGGCTCAATGTAGAGAATGCACAGTCAGGTTAGCGCCACGCAAGCAGCAAGTCACATGCAGGCATACCCAGGATCATCCCAGTGAGGGACCTGACAGGGATGTCACTCCCATCAGACGGATTAGGTAGATGGACGCTGGTCCATGTGGTCAGCAGAAGGCGAGAGCCAACGTCTCACCGAGGCAACCTTGAATGCCTTTTAGCAGGGAGAAATAGCTGGCTGGTGGCCCACAAGTCACACTCGGCTTTCTGGGGAAATTCAAATCAGTAGTTTTTCAAAAAGTTGTTTGCTTTTAAAATGAAAAAAAAATGGTTGCCTGCCATTACATGGAGAAGAAAAATGCATTTACATTGTAAAATCCTCTGCTTTTTAATGACACCCTTCCGCTTGGATTTTGTGTGTTAATGGCAACCAGCCCACTCCAAATACATTTAGTTTTATAAGATAGATTGATTGATTTCAGTTAAAGGTGACATAAATATATAATTAAAAGCACACATGCCAAATAAGGTTAACTTAAAAAAAAACTTAGATAAATAAAAACAATGTAACTAACAACACAGCTTAGAAGAATAACAATATGGCAAAGCATTCCAAAACCCTTAGTGTGGGACTGCAGAATACATAACCCTCCTAATGCTGTTGCATTGCAACTCCCATTGGCCCTAGGCAGCATGACCAATGGTAAGTGGAGATGTAGCTCAATAGCATCTAGAGGGCCACAGGTGCCCCATGCTTGCTTTACTGGAAGGTATACCAGTTTTATTGTGGTATCTGACCTCTGCTCAGGAAATCATTTTGTGTGATTAGCATACAAAAAGGCAGCTCCTACACCACTACTGGGAGAAGTGAATGCCTTGACAACACAGACGTCAGTCCTCCCTGCCTTAAAGAAAGAGATACATAGTCTTGCACTCATTCAATCTCTCGCAAGAATTGCTCCAAGATCTTCTTAGAAGAGAATACCCAATTCTCCAATGGTACCAGCACTGAGTTGTATTTCTTCTCAACATGCATGCATGCACGTATGCACTACTATAGGCATTTGATAAAAAATATATGTTGTTATCAGAATAACACAAACAGGATGTTAACACACAACAACAGCAATGCCTGTGCATGTTTGAAACTGGAGCATCGTGTCAGACACCACAAGTCATGACACAATTATAACACGATTATGCTACAGTAGTGTTACTGTGACACCAGAGCATGGCACACTATGGGAGAAAGCAGTGTCTCTCACAACTAGCTCTGTTATGATTGAAAAGATATGATGTCTCTCTCCAGATTCTGGATGACACCATAAGGATGATAAGCTACACAGCAGAGTTTTCACATGGCTTTCTAGGATGTCACTGCATGACCTTGCAGAATGCAGACTGCCATCAAACTCCACTATGGTGGCATATCTGAATGCAGGTGTGGACAAAGCGCAGTACTAATGGTACTGTCCCATTATGAAAGGATCCCAGAATAATGATAGATCTCACACCTTCCCTTTAGGCCAGAACAAGCCTGGATTACATATTGTACCAAGAAAATTCAAGAAGTATTATTTACACATTTTTCTAAGGTGCTCAAGGCAAGGAGCTGTTCTAGTTAACTTTGTGACAACCCTATAAAAGAGATTGAGAAAGAATATGAAGGTCATAAGGCCATCTGGGTGGCTTTATTACTGAGCAAAATTTGAACCTCTTATCACCCTGATCCACCCTTCAGCTAGTATACCACACAGGGTTCTCATGGCCACTGAGGAATTTCTGGGGGCTAATGAAAGATTTGTTGTCCTCTAATGCTATGAAATGCTTCCCCTGTCCTGCACTCTAAAACCTTCCTCTCTCTCCAGTCAGGGCCATGGTATCCCCTAAAAGGACTGTGCAGAAGCGAGTACTTCCTGTGCAAGTTTTCTTTCATAATCCAGAGGTTTGATGCAAACCTGAGATTCCCAGCATTGGATGATATCCTCACCCAGAAATAAGGATGTGCTAAGGCCAGGTTTGTGTGTAACCTGCACTTAAAAAAAAAAGAAAGACTGGAGAAAAATAAACTACTAAATGAACTAATGATGGAAAGAATAAAATTCTGTGGAAAGATGTTATTGTTGTGTGCCTTCAGATCATTCTGATTTATGGCAACCCTACAGTGAACCCATCACAAGGGGGTTTTTGGCAGAATTTGTTCAAAGGGGGTTTGCCTATGTCTTCCTCTGAGGCTGAAAGAGTGTGACTTGCTCAAGGTCACCCAGCACAACTCCACTGCTGAATACACAACTGAACCCTGGTTTCCCAGGGTTCTGTTCCAACACTTAAACCAAAGCTATATCACAAAAAGATGAACCGTATAAGTTGAATAAATTTTACAGATTCAGTCTATTTGCTTTTGCATCTATTTGCATCTATTCTGCTTCTGCTAATCAAAATGACACGCAAAGAGCTGTGCGGGTCACTAAAGTTCTACCTCTTGATTCCTAGAAATCTTGCTTATAACCTCCTTCTGACATTTCATCAAGCCCTGTTCTACTAGGTCAAGCCAATCTTTATTTCATTAAGGGAGAGAAATGTGACCTTTAATAATACAAAAACAAAAAACAAAAACAGAAAGCAGATATTCTCAGAATGCTTAACTGAGACAGATACCAGCATCTGTACTTGCATGTGATGCAGTGGTGGAATAAATATAGCTTCCTACCAACAGGAGGCTATTTCCAAGGATTTCCGTATCAGAGGTCCACCAATTTATCCATGCCATCTTCAGTAAAGAGAACTGAAGATGGGAAAGCCCTTTGCCTGAGACTCAGTACAACAATCTTCCCCAATCTGACACACACCAGATGTATAAGACTACAAACCTCCTCATCCACAGCCCAGGGGGATGATGGGCATCATAGTCCAACACCTCCTACAGGCACCAGGTTGAGGAAGACTATCAGTGTCAGTCTGGGGTGGGTAATCTTAGGACTGCCCAGGTACCACATATCATCTTGTCCACATATTGTGGACCAACCCAGTGACTTACCTGGCCCCACCAACATTGTTTGAACACTCAGTGGTAAATTCACCTGCCCACTTAGTAAATCAGTCCCTACCATCTTCTGCCACATTCCTCAATACTATGTAACCTCTTGGGGCTTGCTGACACCACTTAACCACACACACACACACACACACACACGAAGGCTGGCTATAAACTCAATTGCTATTTCATCTTTGCATACTGGGTGAAAGAGAAAAGAGAACAAGAGTAGTCGCATTTTTCCAGAATCATCTGTCAAATGTTGCTGGGCTTCCTTTTCTTTTCCCGAGGTGTACAAACCCAATGGCACCCATGTGATTCAAACCAATGACACTGTGTGCCTGTTCATTTCTAAACAAGTCGTAATTTTATGCACACATTCCAACGCCACCCAGTCTCCCCAGCCAAGGAGCTGCAGCCTCCTCCTAACTATAGCCAACATTGCACCAAATAACCATTTCACCCCTCTTTCTTTGTACCCTCGTGCCTCTGTTTCAGGCTGGTGGGTTTTCCACTTTGCCACCATCCTTCCAAAACCATCTCCCTATTTTCCCTTTCCCACCATGCAAACTACCCATAAAAATCCGCTTTACAAACCCCTGCCAAAACCAGAAAGATCTGCGGCAGGGAAATATCAACTAGCTAAAAATAACGCACGAGGATCTCTTTCTGTTCGCGTCGTTTCAGAAAGGAAATGAATTGAATCCCAGAGACTTGGACTTAAGCGTGCCTTCTGGGGTTGGGATCTGTAGCAGCAAGAAGGGATATTAGGAGAGGGCTGAGCAGCTTAAGAAAGAGGAGGCGAAGAATGCCCCAAAACAACCCTTCACATGAAAATACACCACGATGCAAAGGAATCGGGCTGCTAACGGGTTGCATAGCCCGTTCCCTCCGGGCTACCCAGCTCCTTTCCTTCCCTTCCTCCCTCTTTCCGCACGCATCCTCCCTTCCCTTCCAGAGAAGGGAGGAATCTCAGGCTTAAGAAAAATCCTTCGGAGGAAGGATCGGCCATTCCCGCACTAGCCTGTTCTAGCGCGATGATTCCACTTGCAACCTCCTCTGGCATCCTGGGGTTTGCAGTTTCGGGAGGGGCCGGCCGGCCCCTCCCGAAACTGCAAACCCCAGGATGCCAGAGGAGGTTGCAAGTGGAATCATCGCGCTAGAACAGGCTAGCGCGGGAGATGCTGAAGCAAAGGAGGCTTCGCGGGAGAGCCGAGAAGATCGGCGCCTTACCTGAATTATTATCCATGCCGTGCCTCTTGGATCGCGACGCGCCCTGCTCCCGTGGTAAACCTATAAGGCGGCTTCCAGCTTGCAAGAGAGCGCGCGGGAGAGAAAGCGCGCCAAGGCGGCCGGGCGCGTGCAACCGGGGCTTGCCGCTGTGCGCGCGTGTGGGGTTTGCGTGTGTGTATGAGAGAGAGAGAGAGACTGAGAGAGAGACTGGGCTTCCCAAAGAGAAACAAATAAATCCCCAGAGACGCTGAGCGAGCAGGGAAAGGGATGCTCTAAGGCAGGGAACCCTCTGCGGCTTCCCCTCGCTTGCTCCCTCCTGGGCGGTGGGTGGGTGGGTGGGTGCGGGTGCGTGTCTCGGGCTGCGCGCGGGCGGACGTGCGTGCTGTGGAGCCGCCGCGGTGCAAAATGGGTTGCAGGCTCCAGAAGGCGAGTGGTTTTTTTGCTGTCGACTGCCGCTTCCACGTGCTTTGAAGCGGGCGAGGGGGGAAGAAAGAGAGAGAGAGAGAGAGAGAGGGGAAAAAAAAAGGCTAGGCTGAAGCTTCCCTCGCTTTCCCCTCCTCCTTCCCTCGGTTTGTATTTATATATGTGGGTGAAGGTTGCTGCTGCTGGTTGCCGCTTGCTTTTTTTTTTTGGGCCACCCCCCCCCGCCTTTGGCTCGCTCCCCTCAGGGATTAGCCGCCCTCTGGTTCCCTCGGCGGGAGGGCGCGGGGGAGTTCGGGCCCCGGCCTGCCGTAGCGCGGCTGGCTCATGTGTAGCCCGCATGTGACAGAATCAAAGGCATGGCCCACTGACACACATTTCAGGCAGGCTGGGCGATGACATCAGCGCCGCGGCCGCACGTGGGCTCCGGGAGGCGGGGCGGCGGGAGGGAAGAAGGCGGGAAAAGCGGGGAGGGGGGGCGCGGGCTCTTCGCCGGGTTTGCTGGCGATCGCCGCACAGGCTGCAGGGGCGGCCCCCTTTTTTTTTTTTTTTAAATTTTATTTTTTTGGAGGAGGGAGGAGAGAAAGGAGAGAGAGAGGAGGAGGGAGTCGTCCTCTCCCCTCCCCATCCTCCCCTCCCCTCCCCACCCTCCCCTCCCCTCCCTACCCAGCCCGCCCGCTGGCACCGTCCCATCTGGGACATCGGCGAGCGGCAATTCCCAGGCTGTTGCATTGTCAAGAGAGGAAAGGGGGTCACGGGTCCTCCTTTGCTAAAGGAAGGGGCTAAGCTTGCACCGCTGATCTCGGGCGGCGGGGCCAGGAGTGCGGCAAAAACCGATGGGCTTGGGGGGTCTGGCAAAGGGTTGGGGACTCGCGACATGCTCAGAGGCATTCCTGCCTCCTATAGGCCTTGGGGGTTACCTCTCCGGACTGGCTGCCTGGGAAACATAGGGTTTCTTTGCTCTATTCTCCGCCCGCCCCGTAACAGAGTCATTATAGACCATTTCCGCACTACAGTGTTAAAGTGCTGCTATTCCACTATCAACCTCCTATGGCATTCTGGGGTTTGTAGTTTAGGGAAAGGCACTTTGAATTCTCAGCCAAAGAGTTCTTTGGTCTCAGTAAACTACAAACCCCAGATTTCCACAGGGCATTGAAAGTGGAATAGCAGCACTTTAACACTGTAGTGTGGAAATGGCCATAGAATCATAGAAATGTGGAGTTGGAAGAGACCACAGGGGCCATCCAGTCCAACCCCCTGCCATGCAGGAACACCCTCAAAGCACTCCCGACAGATGGCCATCAAGCATTCCTCTCCCTTGTATCAGTGAGGTGGGATGAAGGGAAGGACCAACCTAGATATCACCGGACTTGGCACTAGGTGGGCAGGATCCAGTCACGGTTTACATCCCATGGATTTCAAGGGGAGAGTTAAGCCCTCCGCTTGAAGCCTCTGCCTTTGAAGTCAGTGGGGCTTTTAAATTCTTAACCTGGATCGTGGGCATTATAGTCTGCATTCTGGTACTGGAAAAAAAAAAAGGATTTGGGAGGTGCTGATTTATTTATATGTATGGCATCATCATCATTGTACATGGCTTGGTGTTTTCCCCCTTAACAGAAAGGAGCTTATTTAATGGAGATTCCATTGCCATTGGAATGAGGGTGGGTGGGACTCGGGCAGCCCTCCAAATGTTAAACTGCAACACCCAACAGCCCCAGCTAGAACAGCCAAAGGTGAGGAATGCTGAGAGTTGCAGTTCCACAAGCCTGACAGTTTTTGGTGACTTCTTAGCAAGTGGAGCATTGAATGGGTTCCAGGGTTTAGTGTGTACTTTAGAAAGGCTATCTGGGATGCTGACCTCCACCCCCATCCTCAAAATGGCTTCAGCACAATTGGAAGCTCCTTTAAAGTTAAGACTAAAACCTGGACCAGATTCATCAACCTGCTGACACTGGAACCATGAGCTGCCAAAACACTGGGAGTTCTGGCACTGAGTTAGTTCATTGGTTTGCTATCTCAAGGGTGCGGGATGACTAACAACACTTTAAAAAGCACCCAACCGAAAACAACCGGTTAAAAATATATTTATGGATTATATACCGTAAAAACTGTCCTCCATTTCCTTCATATCAGTTCAAACAACAGAGGCCTCCCCAAAATGTTTGTAGGAGATGTTCATGCCCAGCTTTTGAGGGAGCTAGATCATCTCCTTCCCTATACAAGATAGGTGGCCAACTTTAGGACCTCCAGATGTTGGACTGCAATTCCCATCAGGCCTAGCCAGTGGTGAGGGATGCTGGGAAGTATATTCCAATTATACTCTGAAGTGCAACAAGTTGTCCAGCCCTTCTATTAGAGATGGGAGATTCAGAACTGGGACTTTTTAGCTTGTCCTCATTATGAAGCCATCTTTTGGACATTCTATGTAGTACACAAGAGGCACAGCCTATTCCAGATTCTGAATGTTGTCTAAATCCCACTGAATCAACCAAACTCCTCTTTTTCCCCAACATCCAGTTTTCCACAGTGGATAACTAGACACCTCTTGGGAAGCCCTGGTTCATGAAGGCAGTAGCACATCTGCTTTATGTTGTCCAGCAAAACTGGTTCAGAGGTATACAGAAGCTCAAGGTTCTGTCACCACTGTGACTAATAGCTTAGTATGGATCTTTTCTCAACTGCCAGAATATGCGTTTGCATTGCTTCCAGCAAAGTCCTATATCATGAAATTGTTCTGCCTAGCTCACAAACTGGAAAGGGGGAGAGACATTCCAAATGCTTTCTTGTGTCTTTGCTTCTTTTTGAAGGGATTTGGATCTGATGGCCCATGAGGCCTCTTCCAGTTTTATAATTCTATGATTCATCGTTCCTCTTTCCCACATTAAATCCATCTAGGAGGAAAAAATGGAATCACTCCAGTATCTTTGATCTGTAGCAATATGACCACGATCTGGAAATGACCTCTGTTCCACTGTTAATATTCTAAGGTCTAAATACATTATTTGGTTTAAATCAAGGAGTCATGGAGAGAAGGGCTGATCCATCTGTTATCACGGTTATGATATGTCAGGTGAGAGCACTAGATATCCTTTTGATATCAATAATTTGGCCTTTGCCTGACCTCTCTCTGCCACCCCACTTCACGTGTTTGCAGAGGTCTCCTGGACGAGCACGTACGGGCGCGGCCGTTAATGGTTATACATTCCAAATCCCCATTCAGGCAGGCAGTTTAAAGCCTCTCCATTGCTTTAGGGAAAAACCTCCCTGCAAACCAGCTCTGCTCGGCTCGGATCTACACAAAGCCATGCAGCCAAGAGCCAAGCCATTTCTTTATGTAGGGCCATTAACGAACTGGCCACGCTATTGTCTTAAGAGCTAAACCAATCATGCTAAACTTGACCTTTTCCAACTCTTTTGTCCAACTCCAAATTTCCCTTGTTCTCACCGAGGATAACATAGCCTGTAGGTAAACTCCACCCTATAAAAGGTTCCCACTTTTGGGACTTCCTTGGAACACCTTGGACTTCCATCTCGTCTTGCTGCCGGTTTGTCCAGTGACCTCCCCTCAGCCAGCCACGCTGAGCTTTCTCTCCTGGAACCCTGTCTTTCTCCCAAGGACTATGAGACCAGGTGTTGTATTACCCATCCCTAAGCTCTCCGTTTCTGTTTCCAAGTTAGCTAGTGTGTATGTGTTGTTTTATTTGCTGCTTATCTTTCAATAAAACTGTTATTTTTGTTACTTTTAAACTTGCCTGCTTGCTCTCTGACCTGAAGCCGTAGATGCTGGGTTAAAAGATCCTTGCTAAAGTTACCCTGCCTCTCTTTTAGCCGAGAGAGTGCTCGAGTTAAATTCCCCCAACTTGTGTTTTTATTTGGTTATTTGGGCGCCCCTCCCAGGACCCCCAACATACAGGGTAACACATCCCTCTTCCACCCCCACCTTCCTATCCCTGTGGAAGTAAAACTGAGAAATATGTGCCAGCCAGGAGTTTATCCACTAGGACTCAGAGAAAGACCCTGCTGAATATGAAAGTGGGACAACAGCTATTAATAGGACTACATTCCTACTTTGAAAAACTGGGACAGTGCAGTGCACTATTAACATACTGCCAAGACAAAAGTTTAAAGAGAAAGGCAGAAGGTGGGGTCTTTGGTTACCCAGTTAGCACACTGAAGAAGGAACATGTCTTTAATTTACTAAAGCCCTATTCTCTTTTAAATTGTTCTGCACTGGAAGAGACGACTGTGTGCTCACAGTGGGCCCCACTGTGAATGCATGAGAACATTTAATCAAGAATTACATTGAGAAAGCATCAATCAGTAGCGTATGTGCCTTCTAGTTGCCTGCTGACTGACAATGAACCCATAGATTCCATAGGGTTTTCTAAGGCTCAGAGAGAGTTTTGTCACCTCCTTCTTTAGAAATATAGCCTAAAGCACCTGGTATTCATTAGTGGTCTCCCATCCAAGTACTAACCAGGGCTGACCCTACTTATCATCCAAGACCAGATGCGATCTGGTGCCTTTAGGGTATTTAAGCTGTCATCAACCAGTATACAGCCAGAGAAAAAGCCCATGTGAGCCTCAGGAGAAATGAGGGCGGGTCCATTCAGAGCTTGGAAAAAAATTGGTACTACAAATTCCAGAATTCTTCCAGCCAGCTGTTGTAGTTCAAAAAGGTAATGTTTCCAAACTGTGGGTCTATATATGAACAGAGAAGATCTTACCATGCAGCAGAGTAAGGCACCTGCTATATAACGGTAAATACAAGTCAGGCATACTCCACTAGGGCAGTGATAGTCAAAATGGTGGTCTGTGGACCAGTGTTAGACTGTGAGCCATCAGATGCTGGTCCACAGTGAATTTCCAGGAAACTATGATTATTTATTTAAAGTACTCATGCATCTCATCTCAGCACACTAGGGCTCCCAAGGTGTTGTATAATAAGAAAAAAAATTAAGCACACATGAATATAAAACTTTTAAAAACAGACTTAAAAACAGAGTGTGGTTTGGCATAGTATAGAGCAAATATTATTCTTGTCCTTAGCATGTTGGGGCAAGGGGAATGTGGTTGCATAATATCAAATAGCTTGAGAAGCATTGCACCAGGGAAGTTCTCTCCCATTATTCTAGCTGACATGGTCTAGAGTTGTACAAAACACCCATCCCAACTTCTCTTTTCTTCAGAAAAGAACTGGCCATGAGATGTGGCGACAGTAATTAGCTGATGCCATGACATCCTTTCAATAATCCCTCTTCCTCTTTGCATTGAAGAGCCTGAACTCACCTGAAGGCCTAATGTGACATTCATCTTCACTGCAAGGTTAAGATCAAATAGTCCCAGTCCTAAACCAATGCCTACTCTCAGTAATGGACTAGATGAGGGCAAACAAATTGAAACTTATTGGTTCTTGTGGGTTTTTTGGGCTTTGAGACCATGTTTGGTTGTATTTTCTCCTGATGTTTTGCCTGCATCTGTGGCTGGCATCTTCAGAAGAAATTGAAATTTCTTCTGAAACTTAATCCAGACAAGATAGACATGCTCCTGGTCAGTCAAAGGCACATGAGGGAATAAGGACTCTGCTTGTGCTGAATAGAGTTACATTCCCCCGGAAATCTCAAGCTTGCAGCTTGGGTCTGCTCTTGAACTCAGCTCTGAGCCTGGATGCCCAGGTTTCAGCAGTGACCAGGAGGGTATTTACACAGCTAAAGCTAGTGCGCTAGCAATATCAGATCTGACTACAGTGACACATGCCTTGATTATATCCCATTCAGCCGACTGTGACACACTCAACATGGGTCTGCTTTTTGAAACTGTTCAGAAACAGTCCAAACTGCTGCAGCCAGAATGCTGATGGGGGCCAGTTTCAGGGGGCATATAACTCCCTTGTTAAAACAGCTTCACTGGCTACTGGTTCGTTTCCAGGCACAATTCAAAGCATTGGTCATGACTTATAACATGCTATACAACTTAGGTCTAGACTGTCTGAAAGACTGTTAACTCCCCACACAGATCTGCAAGAATTTTAGGATCTACAGAGGAAGGCTTTCTCTTGGCCCTGCCACCATTAAAGGTGAAAGATACAAGAGACAGCCTTCTCAGTGGCTACTCCCACTCTCTGAAACTCTCTTCTGTGGGAGGCTAGGCTGCACCATTCCCCACTTTCCTTTTTGCTGGCCGGGCAAAGACCTTTTTGTTTAAGCAGGCTTTAAATACATAAACAAAGAAGCTTCTTGTTGGGATTTGTGTATTATTTTTTAACTTTTTTTATTTTTAATTGTATGTGTTTGAAATGATTTTATACTATTTAATGTAGTGTAATAGTTTTTAAATTTTGTTAAGGTTTGGTTTTTCCAATTGGTTGTCTTTGGGAGGGGCCTTGGATCCCACTTTTGGAGAAAGGCAGCATATAAATGAAATAAATCATCATCATACAGACTGTGGACCCATACTTTCTCTTTCCCATTCAACAAAGGCATTTGGAAATCAAATGCCTAGCTATGGGGTGCAGACCTGTGGCCCTCTAGGTGGTTTTGGGCAACAACGGCTATCAGTCCAGATCCTGGAATGGGGCTGATGTGTGTTAAAAGTATCTAGAGCCAACGGTTCTATATCCCTGACCTAGCGATGGACTAGGTCTATAGCCTTCCAGGTGTTGGTATGGTTGCTATTGACTAGCTAGTGGGCAGAGCCTGGGGGAAAGGAGTCCAACATCTGGAACTCTGCGGCTTCTTTAGCTGTGACACAAGGTTTGGCTCACAAAAATGCAGAGGAAGAGTGGCAAGTTTGGTTTCTATCATGGCCCTGCCCTCCAAATTGTGGTTTTCAAGCAGGAACAGGGAGTCAGAGCACTGCTTTTGTGGTATTTCTTGTTACATCTGTGGCTCACTTCTTGAACATAATGAATTACAGTACAATGAGCAGATACATATCTTTGCTGTTAAAAATCCCCTGCTTGGACACATCAGCATTTGGCAAGCCATTCACCTATTACTGTGTTGTCAAGTGGCCAGAGGTTCACCAAACATCCAGTACAGATGGTCACTGATATTCACTTGGATATCAAGTCTTGGAACTTGTGTTGCTCCTTCAGTTAGAACAAGAGTCAATGGACGTTAAATACAATCAAGCTAGCTAACAGCAGGACTTCCCTTATCATTTTGCAGGCTAATATAGATGACTAGTTCACAAAATGGACATTATTAGGAATGACCCTTCATTCTTCTTTGAGTTCCTTTTTCATGTACTCCAACTGGCTTGGCCAAAGGTAAAAATCAATGGGAATGATCATTTATCAATCTCTGAGGGGCACAGGTTCCTCTGCCCTGGCTTATATGAATGCTGTTATGGCAAATGACCTCCTCTGCTCACCTACAGACTTCAAATGCCATTTATAACACCAGTATTTCCAGATCCTAGAGTGCCTCTGTGCATATGCAGAATCCCCTTCATAACTGGCAACCTGAATTATGTAACTGCAGATTGACTCTGATGTATGTTGATGCTAACAGTTTTCTTGGCAAAACTCTTGATAAGATTTGTTCAGAAAAGATTTGCCACTGTCTGAGGCTGAGAAAGTATAACTTGTCCAAGGTCACCCAGTGGGTTTCCATGGCTGAGCAATGATTTGAACCCTGGTCCCTCAAAGTACTAGTCCAACATTTAAATCACTACAGCACACTGGCTTGTCATTGACAAAGTCCCACAGCTTAATATTCCATCTTGGAACCCTCCTTGAAAACTGGGCCAGAATTTCCTCATGTGTCAAGAAAATGTCTCCAAAACCATGCACGATGCTTTCCCTAAGTAAAAACAGCCTGCCTGTCTGCCCCACCCAGAAAACTTACCAATGCCCACCCAGATACTTAATGATACAACACTAGCGATGGGAATATAAGAAAAGGTTGGTATAAGGACATGTAAAATAAAAAGTTAGATTTAAAATAAACGAGCACCTAGCAGACAAGTCAGACCAGGTGTTTAAAGCGTGTATTTACAAGCCAAAGTTATATAGGGAATAGACCGGAAAGGTGCGGGTGACAGAGTTCAGTAGACGTTGAACCCTGGCACTCAGCTATTTAAAAAATAACTCTGTCACACCCAAACAGTCCCACACACTGGAGGAGGGGGCAATCAGTCCAAGGCCATTTCCGCACTAGAGTGCTATAGTGCTATTATTCCACTTTCAACATCCTATGGAACCCTGGGGTTTGCAGTTTAGGGAGGGACCTCAAAGGCCCTTCCCTAGACTGCAAACCCCAGGACTCCATAGGATGTTGAAAGTGGAATAACAACACTATAGCAGTTTAGTGCAGAAATAGGCCGAGTCTTGGCATCTTTCCTTCTCTCTCTCCCCCCCCCTTTTATACACCGATCCACATGATGCAGATATCGCCGAGGGTGCAAACACGACAAGGCAAGCGTGGCCTTGTTTTCTTTTTTACTGCAGTCCGACCTCGGGGGAGGGCGAGGGAGGAAGGGAGCGATTAAGCGGGGAGATTTCGCTGCCCTCAATCCTCCTTCCCTCGATCCGCCCTCGGCAGAGAGGCACGACCTCCCAAACCGCGATTAGCCGCATCCGCACGTGCGGCGGGACTGCGGGGGCGGCAAAGAACGACTCCCTCCCCCCCCAGGCTCCGCCGCACCGAAGCAGCTCTGGCCTCTGGTCCTCCTTCCT
The DNA here is from genome assembly GCA_948474755.1 of Ctenosaura bakeri. Taxonomy (NCBI): domain Eukaryota; kingdom Metazoa; phylum Chordata; class Lepidosauria; order Squamata; family Iguanidae; genus Ctenosaura; species Ctenosaura bakeri. The sequence continues at coordinate 236,654 of CAOLHI010000689.1, forward strand.
TCTTTCCGCGCCCGCCAGGCCCAGGAAGGACGGATCAGGGTAAGCCTAACCCTCCCAGCTGTTCCGGGCCCCCGGGCCAAGCCCAGGCGGGCCGGGGCGAGGGCGCTAATTCCTCCGGGCGCTGCTGGCACAGATACGCCCGGGCGGCGCAGGATTAACGAGGCGAAGCCATGTGCGAGGGAGGGGAGGGGCGCGGCGCAGCGTGACACATGGGCAGGGGCAATGTGAGGACGGGAGGAGGAAAAGGGGGAAGCCCGGAGTGCCAGGAGCCCCTCCTCGCCTCCCGGGAGAGCTGGAGATGGGCGCTTGATCGCGCGCCCCCTGTAACTCAGGGGAGACCCGCGTATTCCTAGGCCATTTCCGCACTAGCCTGTTATAGCGCGATGATTCCACTTTCAACCTCCTCTGGAATCCTGGCCCCTCCCGAAACTGCAAACCCCAGGATTCCAGAGGAGGTTGAAAGTGGAATCATCGCGCTATAACAAGCTAGTGCGGAAATGGCCCTAGAAGCGCGCGCCCTGAAGGCTGAGTTGACAAAGGAAAGGAAAGGAAAGGAAAGGAAAGGAAAGAGGGTGTTGCTCAGCTACTGTGCAGACTCCCTATTTATTCCCTGCTTAAGGCAGCCATTCTGAAGCCATTTCCGCACTAGACTGTTCGAGTGCTATTATTCCACTCTCGGCATTCCCTCAACTGCAGACCCCAGGATTCCATAGGATGTTAAGAGTGGAATAATAGCACTCTAACAGTCTAGTGCGGAAATGGCCCCAAGGCAGGAATTCAGCGCTGGCGTTTTCCCCAGCGTCTCTTTTCCGCGCTGGGGATGCGGGGTTTTCCGCCTAGGAACGGCGCAGAACACTTCTTGGGGTGTTGGAGTGTGTCTCCTGGGGGCGTGGGGAGAGTTAAAGGCAACACAATCAGTGTGGTTAATAGGTGTTGTTTTTTCCCCAGTAAGATGTTTTGGAGCATTCATTCCTCGCGGGGCTCCTGTAAGTGCAGGAAAGGCACAAAGGGCGAGACAGGAAATAGGTGGGATGTTGCCAATCAATAAGCCATAAATGTTACTGCTAGTCTCAACTAGCAGTTATCAATGGGATTTCCTTATGTATTGATCCACCATTCAACAACTGAATCAGTAGGATTCAAGTGAATGAATGTATCTGCATTACCTATGCTTTAATAGCGCTTTTGCTGCCATGGTTCTGTCCTTTGTTTTGACCCCTGGAAGTTGGCCATACATTTAGATTCACAGCAAGAGAGATGCAACTCTTAATGGGTCCTAGAACAAATCAAGCCTGAGGTCTCCCTAGAAGACAATATGACTAAGCTGAGACTGTCATACTTTGGACATACAATAAGAAGACATGACTTACTAGAAAAGACAGTAATGCCTTATAAGGTAGAAGGCAGAAGGAAAAGAGAAAGACTGTATTCCAGGTGGATAGAATCAATCAAGGAAACCATGGCCTGGAGTGTGGAAGATTGAGCAGGGCTATTCATAACAGAGTAGTCTGGAGGTTTTTCATTCATGTGGTTGGTATAAATCAAACTTGACTCGATGGTAGTTAACAACAATATCATGGAGCAAAAACAGGAAAGAAATTCTATTTGTAGACTTGAAAGAAAATACAAGTGTGTTCAGAGCTTTCTTTTGAGTAAAATTGCATCCTTAGCCTCTCTATAATATTTTCCAATGTTCTCACAGAATATTACTTTTATTGAAATTCTCAAAGACTGAGGTATAGGGGAAAATTATGAAAATGATGAAGCCCAATTTCTTCCACAGGGATAAATCCAATAATAGGTATATCTTAAAATGTATTGCAACCAAGTACGAAACAATAGTGGGGAAACAATAATGCTTCTGCTATTTTGAAAGTACTGTAATTTTCTAGGATAGAGATAGGTAATATAATTCTGCAGATGGTGTTGAATTGCAACTCCCATGACTTTGTACAGAAGCATATATAGGATAGGCTGACAGGAGTTGCAGTGCAGCAACATCTGGAGACTTACACATTCTACACACCCATTCTTAATGAGCTCTCTGCCTCTATATTCTTTCAGTTGCCCTATAGCTTAGGCAACTATATTAGTACCTTTCACTGCTCTTCTACAATTGCCTGCCCTTGACCAGCTGCATGCTCTCAACACAATTCAAGTTTGATCTTTGCTACATCAGTCTGTGACAACTTTCTTTCACTTTGGCAAATCTGCCTTTCTGTGCTGTCTTGCATACCAAGCTCCTCCTGAAGCTCCCTTGTCCAGAAATAAAAAGTTACTGATAAAAAGTTACCTAAGCAGTTATTATGCTTAGTCATGTCACTCCCCTCCCCTCCCCTCCCTTTCTTTTTGAGATAGTCTTCCTGGGCAATCAGGAGCCACTGTTGTTAGGAATCTCACAGATTTATGCTCCAGAATTGTCACATGAAGAAGGTTTCCACCAAGTGGCAGAGGGCTCCGTGAATGGTGCTTCTCTCTTTGTCAAGGACCTTTTAAAGAATTGTTGGGTCTGACGACTGGCAGTGTTGGGTCTCTCCATGAACTCAGTCCCGCAGGAGCAACAGCTATGTTCTTAATCCCATTCTCCCCAGGGTAAACTATGATAGAGGCCTTGGTAGGGAGTTTTTCTTCTTGTGTACCTTAAGACTTCAATCCCCTGCAAAAGCCAAAACACAGAAAAACTGAAAAGGGTGTTCTTCCCACACCGAGGCAACAAGGGTTCAAGGACATTTTTGCTTGTGCTTTGGCTAATGGAGAAAAATGGGGAAGCGCATGGAGGGGGGAGGTTCAGGAGGTTGAATAGAGCTCCTAGTAGCCTTTCGGTATTCTTCTGCACCATCTGATCTCTACCAGGCATTTCTGAAAGATCTCAAGGGATTATTATTTGAGGGATTATAGCAAGGGAGATCAAGGAGGGAAAAGTGGCCAATATGACATCACCAGATTCTGCATCTTCTTGTCCTGCCCACCTAATCTGGACCAGCCTCACACCCTTCCAGCATCCAAACAGAACCCTGCTCAATTCACTTCCCCCATTCACTTTCTTAGCTAAGGCAGCAAGGCATGCTGGGAGGCAAGTAGGCCGCAGAGGCGCTGGAAACAAGGGTTACTTACTGTAGCTGCTTGGGCAGCGTAGTAGCTGAGCTGGGCCAGACCCATCAGGCCAGGGCTTTCGACATCTGAAGGAAAGAGGCATCTGGGAAAGTTGCACCCCCTCACTTGGTGTTGAGCCGAGCCCCAGGCCTTCGGCAGGCTGCACAGGAAGGGGCGCAATAGCGAGAAGGGGGGCGGCAGGCTGGGCAAGCCGGGGGAGGAGGGCAAAAGCTAAATCCACCGCAGGAGGGGCGAGGGTGGCAACACAGCACAGGGGGGCGGCAGCCGCCAGAACAGCAGGCTGAGCGGCAGCAGGCGGAAGGGCAGAAGCAGCAGGAAGGGCGGCAGCAGACAGAGCAGCAAGGAGGTGGGCAACAAGCAGGGCACGGGGGCCGAAGACAGCTAGGGCAGCACATGGGGCAGGGTGGGGGGCAGCAGCCAATGCTACACATGGGCAAAGCAGGGTGAGGAGGGGGAAAACCCTCCCAGGAGCAAGGAGTTGCAGAAGGACTGGGAGCAAGTCACAGTAGCTCTCTGCTGCTGGAGCAAAAGCAAAGCACCCAGCTAGAAAGCCCCATGGCTCCTCTTGAGAGCCTTCCCTGCTCAGGGAGGATTCTAGGACAGGCAAGGGCCGGCAGGCCCACGGGACACAGCCGCCTTGACTGTATTTATAGCTCCCTAAGGCCAAGAGCACCCGCTCCTAAAGCCGTCTGAGCCAGCACGCGGACAAGGCTCCCTGGGCTGCTTAACACAAGGCAGAGCAATTGGAAGCCAAGGCTCCTTCCTTTTTGTTTCTCTCCTGTAGACCAGAGCCCAATGGACCTTGCCACTTTTTTTCCCGAACAGACAGAGGTTCTGTGTCTCAAACAGTAAGGCAGTGTAGTGCAGCAGTTAAAAGTGTTGGCCTTGCAAGATCCACAGTGGTCCCTACTTAGCAAAAACAAAACAAGTCCCTTGTTGTGGGCCAATCACACTCTTTCAGCCTATCGTACCTCACAGGGTTGTTGTGAGGATAAAATAGGAAGGAAGAGAACTATGTATGCCACCTTAAATTCACTGGATGAAGGGAGGGATATGCTGTAAATCTAGCAAATAATAATTACAAGAATTAAGTAAGACAGAATGAAATTATTGCAGTTTGGTATTCATTTGTGGCCTGCTGCATCCCAAAGACTTAGGTAGAACAAGGAATAACACCCATCTAGCATAAAATAAAAATGTTCTCTGAAATTTCCCACATCCTTTCCCAACTTAATTTTGAGCCAGATGGCTGGACAAAATTCTGTGCTTTGATGCCTTAGGCAAAATAATATGTTGTGATCCACTTTCATAAGACCATGAGTCCTGCTGGATCAAATCAGTAGCCCATCAATCTGGTCCAAATTCTGTTCACACGGAATGAGGTTTGCAATAGCACTTTCCTGTTTGTATTTTCCAGCAGGTGGTATTCAGACAGGAGTGTAGCAACATGAGGGTGCTGCCTTGCCAAATAAGAATTCTGCACAAACCCCCATATAAAATTTTCATCCAGTTGCCACATTTCTATCCTTGCAGAGAACAACACCCTGAAAATTGTTCATACATAGAACTCTTAAATTTGCTGTGTTCACATTCCTTTGGTAACTTTGTCTGCCCCTTTCTCTTTGGATGCCTAAAATTGTGTTTTTAAATGCTCAACTGAAATTTTAAGTTACTGCAATGCTGTAAATTTGGGAACTGAAAGAATATTGTTACTGTGGACCACTACATCAGGCAGAGTAAGGCATGGACAGGAAACCTGTGGTCTTCTAGATGTTGCTGGATTCTATAACTCATCAACCTTAATCTTTATGCTCAGTGATTTGGGGTGACATGAGCTACATCTGGAGGACCCTGCACTAAAGGAAAAGCAGCCGTAAGAGTCTAAACCATGCAGTGTGAACCTAGTTAGGTGAAAGATGATGATGATAATGATGATGATGATGATTAGATAAATTCTCTCTCTTTCTCTCTCTCTCTCTCTCACACACACACCATTTTCATCTAACAAGTCTTCAAAATGATATACAACAAGAGTGAGGAACCTATGGTCCTTCACATGTTGCTGGATTACAACTCCCATTGTCACTGACCATTGGCATCCTGTTTGAGGCTGATGGGAGAAGAAGTCTAACCATTTCTGGAGGACCACAGGTCCCCTCTTCCTGGCTAACAAAACTGGAAAAAAATTATAATAAAGTAAAAATCAATCAGAACAGTAAGAAGTATTTAAAGAAATACCAACAGCAATGGGGTCATTTTTTTAAAAAAAAAATCCATTAAATGCTTAGGAATACAAAAGATTTTTAGCTTGGTCATTAAAAGATAGAAAGGGGGAGCACTGACCAAATGTTTCCAAGGAAATTGGGTCACTTCAAAAAAAGATACCTACCTGTCCTTTGAAGGCAGAGTAGGAGCTGAGAAGGTGCTATTAAGAAACAGTCAGATATAGTTTATATGGGAGGAGGTGTTCCTTCATATATCAGGGCTGCAGTTCATGAAGAGAGTTACAAGTTGAGATGAACAATTTGAACTCCTCCATAAAACAAACTAGGAATCAATATGAAGATATTTTTATGAGCTACAAAGTATGCTGAGACTGGTAGCTCCCAGTTAACAGTCACACACTGTGTTCTATAGAACAAGATAAAAGTTTTGGATTACTCTTCAAAGGCAGTCCCAGCACACATCACAGTAAGCCAGCTTATTGTTCACCATTTCTTTCCATGAGGGCTGGGTGTGTAGGCTGGGCTAAACAACAAAGCGTTACATCAGATAGACCCAGATGGCTTAACACATTGCCGAAAAGGAGGGATTGTTATATGCTAGCAAGCAGAGTCATGGACCTATTGACCATTTTATTTTCATTTCCTTACATATTTCTGTTTTGCTTTCATTTGGGTCAAGGCATTAGATGTTAACAGCCAGTGCGGTGTAATGCTTTGAGTACTGGACTATGGCCATTTCTGCACTACATGGTTACAGTGCTATTATTCCACTTTCAACATCCCATGGATTTCTGGGGTTTGTAGTTTAGCAAGGCCAAAGAGCTTTCTGGCTGAGAATTCTAAATGCCCCTCCCTAAACTGCAAACCCCAGGATTCCATGGGATGTTGAAAGTGGAATAACAGCACTATATTAGTGTAGTGTGGAAAGGCACTATGGCTCTGACAAGGGTTCAAATTCCTGCTTAGCCATGGAAACCCATTGGGTAACTTTGGGCAAGTCACATACTCTTACCCTCAGAAGAAGGCAAACACCTCTGAACAAATCTTAGCAAGAAACACCCATGATAGGTTCATGTTAGTTTCACCATAAGTCAGAAATGACTTGAAGGCACATAACAATAATGGTGTTGGATAATATGAATGTCCAAAATCTGTTTGAATATTATCTAATATATAAAAGTCAAAGTTTGTCTGTGTCAGGCAAAGACCTCATAATATGATTGGCTGTGTCGGGCAAAGAACTCATATGATTGGCTGCCTAAGAAGATTCTATTGAATCCTGGGTTTTGCAGTTTAGGGAGGGGCCTTTAGCCAGAGAGCTCTTGGGCCTCAGTCAACTGAGACTATCTTGAATAGGCTGGTTGCTATGGAGATGAGACCTAGCAGCAAGGAGGAGGACAGTGTATTCCTTCAGGAAACCAATCTGTGTATGTTAATAACTCTGAATGCAGATTGGATTGGGGAATATGGGGAAAAGTTACAGGTACTGGACAGTACAGTTTGGAGAATTAGAGACACAGGATCTCAAATCTTTCTAACAAGTTTTACCTATGAGAAAATAAAATCCCGGGCAATGCCAGGTATCTACGCTAGTACATCTATAAATGGCAATTTTTAAATCACTGGGCTTTTTTTACCCCCTCAAGTCTTTTTGAGGAGTTAAGTCAAGCCAGAGCCTGTTGGGTGACGGAAGGGTTTGTGTGTATTTAAAGATAACCCTGCTTGGAGTCCATGGGACAGAGCGGAATATAAATCCAACAATCTGTAGGAGCCCAGATGAGAGCCAGCATGGTGAACTACGGCCGTGGAGACCAGGATTTAATTCTCCACCTGGCCATGCAAACCCACTGAATGACCTTGGGTGCATCACAGACTCTCAGCCCCAGAAAACCCATGATAGGTTCGCCTTAGGGTCACCATAAGTTAGAAATGACTTGAAGGCACATAACAACAACAGGAGTCCAGATGTTTCTGGAATGCAACTTTCAGCCCCAGCCCCCTTAATCAGTGGTGAGGGATGATGAGAGTTGCAAGAACATCAAAAGACATGACCAGGTTGAGGAATATGTAGCCCTCCCAGATGTTTTTAACTGCAGCTTCTAACACCTCTTGCAACTGACCATGCTGGGTTGGGCTGATGGGAGGTGCAGTTCAACAGCCTCTGGAGAGACACAAATTGTCTTCATAGATGGAGGAAGGAAAGAGGGATGAATAGTGGCCCCAGCAAGACTAGCAAGCGTATTTGCATATCCGCAACAATGTGCTCCTCTCTGTCTGCTCGGTGACGAGGATGTACAGGGGCTTGCATCAGTGATAAGGAGAAGGTATGCAGCCCATGAACACAGACATTAAAGTTTTGAGCATCACCTCTTGATATGCAGGACTGAACAGGCTCTGTCATGCAAAACATGTGCTTGACTGAGCTGTGGAATTCTGGCAGGTTTAACCATCCTAAGTTCTGTGGCTGTGGAGCATATGAAGCTGTCTCATGGTATGCTCTCCTGTCTATAACACTGGTAACAGCCACTCTCAGACATGGGTCTTCGCTAGCCCAATATGGAGATTTGGAAGACTGTATCTAGGGGATGGTGCATGTGGAACATGCATTCTGTCACAGAGCGAATGGTCCTTCCTATCTCCCCTCCACACCCTTTGGATTCATTTCTCAACAACAGCTGCATGTACTCTGACACTTCTTTTTGAATATTGGTAAAAAGCAAGCCTGTTCTCAACGTGTCTGTACAGCAGCTCTCTTTCACCTGGGAACTTGATGTGAAGAGGGCGGGGGCATTCCACCCTCTACCCCCTCCTCCACTGCAGATACTGCAAGATCCAAGCCTTGAGCATGCCTGTCATGTCACACTCTACAGGAGGATTCTAAATATATCTGGGCCACAGAGTGTAAAACTGGGTCAGGCATGAACGCTGGAGGCTGCTGCAGTGGTTGTGGAACTGAGCAACCTTACCTAACCCCTTCCTTCCTTTGTTGGCTCCTAGTGGCTTCCAAAGATCTGGTACACATTGTGCCTGGGCTCCTGCCAAGTTCCTGAACCTTCTTGCCTGTTGCTGTTTGAGAGTGCATTTCTTTAGTACCAGCCCCCATAGTACAGGATGTATGGAATGTAGAAAGTATACAGACTCCTGGACTGGGAGGTTATATGCATTAAATCAAACATCCCCAAGTCTTGTAGATAGATTTGACTACAAGTCACATCATCTTCAGTGGGAAGGATAGGAGTGGTAGTCCACCACATCTGAAGGGCAGTAGATCAGGGGAGACTGCACTGTAAGGACATGCAAGCATGATATTAGCTCTGTAAACTTGAAGAGGAAGCAGTAGGTCATAACACAGATCAGAAAGAAGGGGTTACACTTTGTTCAATAAAATGCACAAAGCTTAATGCTAACACCCCATTAGGGTAAGAATTCACTTAGCATGCAGACCTTGAGTTTTCACAGAATTCTTCTTCATATATTTTTAAATCATCTCTTTCATCTTAATGTTTCTGATGGGAGATATAAACTTTTTTTCTACATGTCATTCCAATATAAAATAGTTAACAGATCTTTCTCTTCATTTGGGTAGAACTATGCCTTATGTTGACCCCATAGTTTACCTAGAAGCATAATGAACGGGGAAAAAACCCTTCTCTTACATAGGTTATTCATGTCACCTCCCAAAGGAGGGCACACACTCAGAGACATATATCGCCACTTTTGACAACTTTTTTTCTTGAGTAGAAAACTGTCTTTAGATGGGTGGAAGACAAAAATGCAACAATCCTTAGTTCTCTATGGAAAAACATAAACATGTTGAATTTCTGCCTGTCTGGTAGCCTGTTGGTGGTGGTCTATGATACTAACAGAAGAAGAAAGATAGCAGTCCCACACATGTAAGCACTAAACTAAAGGGAGAAAATGCTTCAGCTCAGCAATGGAGGTCACAGAGCCACGGGTTAGAATTGGGATTGCCATTTTGTTTTTCCTTCGTTTCTGCCTGTTAGGCAGCTAAGCAATTACAGTTGCCAGACAAAATGATTAGCAAGATCTACAGGTTACTGGACTTTCTTTCATAGATGAATTTTACTGCAATCAAGAACAAGATAGGAAGGGGGAAACTAAATGAAGCACACCAGCATGAATTCCCATATTTATTCAGAGAAGTAAAAGTTAGATGTGTGTTACGCATGCTTCAGATCAATACCAGTTCATAAGTACAACTATTGTATAGCCAAGGCCAAGATAGTTATATAGCCTCTGTCCCAGTACACTTTTCACCTCATACTAAGAAAACACTGAAGTTGACCTAGCTAACTTGATTGTGTATTTTCTGCCACCTAGTGAACAAAAGTAGAAGTTAAAAATTTGCAATAGTAAGGTCTCAGTTCTATCTATGTTCTTTCTGCTCTGATAATTATTTGTGGAGAGAGCCAGTGTGATTCTGGAAATCAGGATTTGAATCCCCACTTGGCCATGGAAACTCACTGGATAACCTTAGGCAAATCACACTGTCTTGGCCTCAGAAGAAGGCAAAGAACAAACTTCTTCTGACTTGCCAAGAAAACCCCATGACAGGTTCGCCTTACTGTTGCCAAGTCAGAAATGACTTGAAGGCACGCAACAATAAGAACAAGTTAGTGAATACCGTTTCACACATTTCAGAGTCGCCACAGAGAAAGCATTTCTGTGTAGTCACTGATCATAATATTGCACATGTGGAGCCTTACACTAAATCCTGGCAGAAAGAGTAATACAGTACTTTTGTGTTTATCTAATACTAGAATACTCAGAACATACTGCTCTGTGATCTTTCTATCCTAATTTGTCTCACTAATTAGGAACATAGGGAACTTTCACATTCAACAAGAGAACCAACTCACCTAGTGTAGTATTGCCACTTTATTGGCAGCTTTGCAGGGTTTCAGGCAGAATTCTTTCCTAACTGGAGCTTCCTGGTATTCCTCGGTGGTATCCCAGCCAGTACTAACCAAGCCTCGTCCTGCTTAGTTTCTGAAATCTGACACTGTTAGCTAGGTCCTGTATGGTATTGTTATGATTATCCTTGTAAAGTAAGTGAGTATTTTTTAGCCCTATAGCACAGATGGAATGCTGAGGTTGAGGGACAGCACTGACACCCTGAAGACTAGCTAGACCAAGAGGAGAACACCACTGGCCCATGGATCTAATCTTTCCCGTAGAAGTTCCCCATGTGGACCAGAAGAATTCTGGGGAGGCTTCTCCACTCCCACTTCAGCAAGCCCTGTGCCTCCAATTAACAGGAAGACAAAAGGAAGCAAAGATTTGCTTCTGAAGCCAGCTGCGCTCATCAAGTATTTGCATGCAGCAGCCAAGTGGCCTCTATAAGCTTAAGCTGAAAGTACTTTGCTGCTTTTCTCCCTTATCCAGAAAAAGAAGAGGAAGGAAGAGTGAAGGTGGCCTTTCCCCCTAGGGAAGACTAGAAAGAAACAAATCTGGGTTTTTGGCTGAAGCACTGGATGGAAAAACTCTACCCAGTGTTTGACACCAACACCATCATATTTATTTCTTACCTGTCTCTGTCTATGAATTAAGCTGGGAAAGAACAGATTAAAATACAGTAACCATCATGGCATGTGACCCTCCTCATATCTAGCCTGCTGAGGGCTGGGAGGGGGATCTACTCTCTCTTGAGATAGTTGCCTACTGCTCTTTCACACTTCACAGTTATAGCACTATTATTCTACTTTGACTGTCATAGCTGCATCCTGTGGAATCCTGGGGTTTGAAGTTTGGTTAGAGGCACCAGTGGAGTTCTCAGGCCAAGAATTGTAAAGGCCCAAGATTCCATTGCATGGAGTCATGGTAGTTAGTGATTTCACAGCACACATGAAATTTCAAATGGGAACTTCATAATTTGCAGGATCTCCAAGAATCTGGAGTCTACATTGGATGGGTTTCAGGGTAGAGAACATGACCCCTGAAGGCCCCAGTACGTGCTGTGACGAGAGGGAGTTAATTTCTACAATGAGGATTCAAGGCAGTCTATATGAAAGACACAGCACCCCAGTCCTAACTCAGGAGACAGAGAATAGCAACTAGTGGCTTCCATGCCAGTAGGAAAATAATCTCCACTAGAGGCACTATCACATCACACTGTTACAATGCTATTATTCCACTTTCAAGATCCTGTGGAATCCTAGGGTTTGCAGTCCAGGGAGGGGCATTTAGAATTCTCAGCCAGAGAGCTCTGTGGCCTCAGGAAACTACAACCCGAGAATTCCACAGGATCTTGAAAGTGGTGTAACAGAACCATAACTATATAGTGTGTGGGTTTTTGTTTTTTTTAGATCTTTGTCAGAACTTTAAATGAGCTATTCAAGGTGCTAAACCTGTTTTGGGGCTACAGGCCATCACCTTTTGGTTAACTCATTTACAGTTCACAGAATCATAGAATCATAGAAATGTAGAGTTGGAAGAGACCACAGGATCCATCCAGTCCAACCCCCTGCCATGCAGGAACACCCTCAAAACACTCCAGACAGATGGACATCTAGCCTCTGCTTAAAAACCTCCAAGGAAGGAGCCTCCACTACACTCCGAGGCAGCATATTCCACTGCCGGACAGCCCTGACCGTCAGGAAGTTCTTCCTGAAGTTCAGGTGGAATCTCCTTTCCTGCAGCTTGAATCCATTGCTTCTTGTCCTGGTCTCTGGAGCAGCAGAAAACAAGCCCTCTCCTTCCTCTACATGGCATCCCTTCAAATATCTAAACATGGCTATCATGTCCCCTCTTAACCTTCTCTTCTGCAGACTAAACATACCCAGCTCTCTAAGTCTATCCTCATAGGGCATAGCTTCCAGGCCTCTCATCATTTTGGTTGCCCTCCTCTGGACTTGCTCCAGCTTGACCATGTCCTTCTTGAATTGGGGCCCAGAACTGGACACAGTATTCAAGATGAGATCTAACCAAAGCAGAGTGGAGTGGTACCAGTACCTCCCTCGATCTAGACACCATACTCCTATTGATGCAACCAAGAATTGCATTGGCTTTCTTGGCTGCTGCATCACACTGCTGACTCATGTTCAGCTTGTGGTCTATTAAGACTCCTAGATCCCTTTCACACATACTGCTATCCAGCCACGTGTCTCCCATCCTATATTTCTGTATTCCATTTTTTCTACCTAAGTGTAGGACCTTACACTTCTCTCTGTTGAATTTCATTTTGTTAGCTTTGGCCCAGCTCTCCAATCTACCCAGGTCATTTTGAATTTTGATCCTGTCCTCTGGCGTATTAGCAACCCCTCCCAATTTGGTGTCATCTGCAGATTTGATGAGCATGCCCTCTATTCCTTCATCCAAGTCAAAATATTGAACAGCACTGGACCCAGGACAGAACCCTGTGGCACCCCGCTAGTCATTTCTCTCCAGGATGAAAAGCAGCCATTCGTGATCATCCTTTGGGTTCGGTCGGTCAACCAGTTGCAAATCCAACTAACAGTAGCTTTGTCCAGCCCGCATATTACTAGCTTCTTTGCAAGAATGTCATGGGGAACTTTGTCAAAGGCCTTACTGAAATTGAGATATGCTACATCCACAGCATTCCCTTCATCTATCAAGCTAGTAACTCTATCACAGAAAGAGAGAAGATTAGTCTGGCGTGACTTATTTTTAAGAAATCCATGTTGACTTCTTGTGATTACCACGTTGCTTTCTAAGTGATTAGAAACTGACTGCTTAATGATCTGCTCCAGGATCTTTCCGGGTACTGATGTCAGGCTGACTGGGCGATAAATTATTTGGGTCCTCTTTTTTTCCCTTCTTGAAGATGGGGACAACATTTGCTCTCTTCCAGTCTGCTGGAACTTCTCCTGTCCTCCAAGATTTCTCAAAGATTATAGCAAGCGGTTCCGAAATGACCTCTGCCAGCTCTTTTAATATCCTAGGATGCAATTCATCTGGCCCTGAGACTTGAATTCATCCAGTGTGGCCAGGTATTCCTGTACCATCTCTCTACCTATTATGTGCCTCATTTCCCCTGCTTCCTCACCTGCTCCCCAACCGTCAGGTTGAGTGCTTGTATCCTTCTGGGAAAAAACTGAGGCAAAGAAGGTGTTAAGTAGTTCTGCCTTTTCTCTTCCCCCTGTTAGTAATTTGCCATCTTCTCTGCACAGCAGAGAAGATTAAATTACACTGTGTATTCAGATTAAAATACACTGTGTATTCACCACCTCAAGGAAATGGAAACCAGTAGCCATCATGAGATCTGCATCATAACCAGGCTCACTGAGAAAAGGAAGAGGAAGAAGTGACAGCAACTCTGCACAATTCTTTGTGGATCCTAACAATGAAGATATAAGTAAATCTAGACAGGTGTAACCATACGAAAAGGAAGTGCTCAGCGGGCAGCATCAAGGCCTTCTTCCACCAAAGCTCTGAAACCAAGGACAAGTCCATGACTACACTGCATCTAGCATCAGGGTCTCCTCTGATCAGAGGTCAGAAGGAGCAAATCAAAATAATCCAGCTACCTACAACATGTTACTTTGAGGGAGAGAGGGAATAATGAGAGCATAGAGAGCGTGAGAGCATATTTCAAAAGCAACACAACAAATAGTAATGGCATTATCAAGGTTTTGTTTACAAGTAGTAATGCATTCTAGTTTAAAGGACATTTCTGGACATCTTTAGAGGTAATTTTAAGGAACTGCTTGAGTTTTGTCCCATTCTATCTTAAGTAAACCATAGTGCTGGAAGGGTAAGTGACCAGTTATGTACATTTCCAGGGATAGCTGGACTGGCAAGAAAAGAAGAAATCACTGGCAAAACTCTACATAGATTGATGCATGCCATGTCTTAAAAACTTCCCCCCTGGCCCCAGGCAGCACTCAGTTTGTGGGATTTGTGTTCATCCTGAAAATGCCAGTTTGAAAAATGCAACTTAGGTCTCTTTCATATTATGCTTATAACTGTTGTTTTTTCCCTCCAGAGGCTGTTTGAGTCTTGACAAGAGAGTCGGTGTGGTGACAAGAAAGCCTCTGTCTGGACAGCCCAGTCTAGTCCCAACTCAACAATGAATGATCATGGACCAGTCATGTACTCTCAATCTATGCCAAGGATGTATCTAAGGAGGTACTGAAGAGTTCAATATTTTCAACCCAGGCCATTTCTGCACTAGCCTGTTATAGTGCAATGATTCCACTTTCAACATCCCCTGGAATCCTGGGGTTTGCAGTTTGGGGGGGGGCCGCCCGGCCCCTCCCAAAACTGGAAACCCCAGGGTTCCAGAGGATGTTGAAAGTGGAATCATCGTGCTATAACAGGCTAGTGTGGAAATGGCCCCTGAATTAAACCCCCTTGTTCTTCATGGAAATGGCCCCTTGTCCTTCATGGCCTGAAGGACAAGACAGGATGCAAATATGCAGCCTGCCTTGTCCTTCAGGCCATGATTGTGTTATCCTGCTTCTGTTCAAACAAAACAATTTATTTTGTTACAATATTTGTAGTTCATGTTTTCATTCTTCCTCTACTTCTGAGATAGCAAAAATAAGATAACATGTGGGTAGATAGCACAAGCTGTAGCAGTTTGCAGGACCTTCATTAGCATATGTTCCATTCACAATTTTGGTTGTCAAATGGGACAATTCTGTACTCTGACTGAGATATGAATGGAGCATTTGATGTTGTTATAGCAGTTAGTTTAAGCCTGAGTTTGATGAGAAAATAAGTATGTAGTTTGGTTTATATTTTAGTTTAGTATTGTTTTATAATCTTAGCATAATTTGGTTATATGTAATTGTCAATTTGCTTTACTGGATGATTTGTTTTACAATTGTATTGTATAGTTCTATACTTGTATTACTCATTCCTCCCCTCCATGTGTGTGTATCTGTGTGTGAGTGTGTGTGTAAAACATGCCTTTAGCAGGGCTGTTTTTTGTTGTTCTTTTAGTTACAAAGTGCCACAGTAAACCACATAAACCAATATAATATACAGTCATCCCTCCACATTCGCTAGGATTAGGGGTACAGGACCCCCTGTGAATGTGGAAAAAACATGAATAACTCTAGGCCCTCTCAAATCATGTCTAACACACACAAAAAGTAGGATCACCATATTCAACTCCTCTTGGATTCCTTTGAGGCATCAGGGTTCCTTCACAATGCAGAAGTTGGTGGCAGGTGGGGCTTCCTGCCACCCCCATTGCTGCCTCACACCATTTTTAATAGGTACTTACAAACCTTGTTTGTAGTTTCTCAGTCTTACGAGGCTTGCAGCCCCTATTAAAAATGGCCTAGGGAGGCAGCAGAGGTGACAGCAAATAAATCTGTGAATAATCAAATCCGCAAAAGTAGAACCCACAAATGTGGAGGGCTGACTATAATATAATATACTATAGTATAATAATAACAATTGCATAACTAAAACATTTTGATACAGCTTTAACTGCCCAGGCTACATACTATTAGAGCTCCCCAGGAGAATATTCTAAATGCTTCATAAAACTACAAACAGCAGAATTCCAAAGGATGGAGCTATTGCAGTTCAAATGGTATCAAAGTGCTATACAGGAAGCCCCCACCTTTTGATATACCATTTTCTGATGACCCACTCTTTTGATGGTTCTAAATTAAGGACAAGCTCCACTAATTCAAAGGGGTTTTGTTAGAGTTACTCCTGAACCAAAAAAAACGTGGGACCAGACCTGTAATATTAGGTCCACCACAGACTACCCCAAGTAAGTCAGCATGTGAGCCCTGAATAAGCGTGGAAAGATCCCCAACTTTAGCCATAGGAACTTCACCCTACCCCCAGGAAGAATGTGGTCAGAACTACTTCCTTCATGAGCAGAGACAAGGGCCCTTTTTTGTTAAAAAGAGGCATTTTTATAGGTTAAGATGACAATGATCTCATAAAGGATTCCACACATGTGCAAGAATCAGTACTTTCCCAGCACCAAAGTTTGGATACCTAGTTGCTAATAAAGTAACTGTTGGTAGACAATCAACAATGAAACCTAAATCACACATGTATTCAGTCAGCAATGAAGTATAGAAAATATTTTACAGAGAACAACAGTGCTGGAACTGATGCTGAGATCCTAGGCATTTACTTTGTCAATTAATATCGGCAATATCGGGTGCCCAAATAACCAAAACACAAACACAAAGGTGGGGAAATTAGCTGGAGCACTCTCTTAAGCAAGCGAGAGGCAGGGTAACTTAGCAGGGATCTTGTAACCCAATGTCTACGGGGTCAGGTCAGTCAAGCAGTCAGAAAGTTTTAAAATAGCCAAAATGATATCTTTATTAAAGGACAAACAAACAGAAAAGACACCACAAACGCACACAGCTAACTTAGGAAATTAGAAATGGGAGTTTCGGGGGAAATGGGTGATACGACACCTTTTCTTGTAGTCCTGAAGAAGCTGGAAGATGGTGGGGAAGAAAGTTCAGCGTGGTTCGCTGAGGGGAGCTCGTCAGACAAAGCGGCAGCAAGGCGGGATGGAAGTCCAGAGCGATCCGAGGTGGAATCGGGGAGTTTTTATAGGGTGAATTGTGCCTACAGGCCATGCCATACTCGGTGAGAACAATGCAAGTTTGGAGCGGGACAAAGCTTTGGCAAAGGTCAAGTTTAACATGATCGGCTTAGTGCAGAATCAACAATAGTGTAGCCAGTATGCAAATGCAAGGTGCTTAGCTTGGCTTTGTAAGACTGCCGGCTCAGAGCCAGGCGTCTTTGTTTAGAGTTGTGCTTAAGCAAGAAGGTGTTTGCAGGGAGGTCCCTGAAGCAACGGAGTGGCTTTGTTTTGCCTGCCTGAGTGGAGAATGGAATGTCCAACAGTTACCGGCCACTAGTTTATGTGCTTGTCTGGAAGCCTCGCATGTTGGGAGTGGCAACCTTTGCATGCCTAATTAAATGGCTAGTTTGTTTGCATGTCTATTGTAAGCTTAGAGAGATAGCCTAGAGAAAAAAACCTTCCTGTTTGTTGGTTAACACCTCTTCCTCCAGCACGTACACACATTCTTTGTTCTTAAAAGGTTCTCTTGCCACTTACTCCCCTCTTTTTGCCTCCACCTTTTGTCCTGAAAGCATGAGATCTCTTAACAGGGATTATTTTCAGCAAACATGTGAGTGCTTAATTTTCTTCCTACTGTTACCCTGCATGTTGGGGGGTCCCAGGAGGGGTGCCCAGATAGCCAAATAAAACACAAATTGGGAGAATTTAGCTGGACCGCTCTCTTGGCTGAACGAGAGGCAGGGTAACTTTTAGCAAGGGTCTTTAACCCTATGTCTACGACTTCAGGTCAGAGAGCAGGCAAGCAAGTTTAAAAGTAACAAAAATAGCAGTTTTATTGAAAGATAAACAGCAACTAAAACAATGCGCGCGCACTAGCTAACTTGGAAGCAGAAATAGAGAGCTTGGGGATAGGCAATACGACACCTGGTCTCGTAGTCCTGGAGAGAAAGACGGGGTTCCAAGAAGGGAAGCAGACTCAGTTGTGGAGAACTGAGGAGAAAACTTCACTGGACAGAGCAGCAGCAAGGCGGGATGGCAGTCCAGGGTGATCCGAAGACCGTTTGGAAATGAGGGGTTTTTATAGGGGAGTTTGTGCCTACCGGCCATGGCATGTCAGGTGAGAACAAAAGGATTTTAGAACTGGACAAAGGATTTGGAAAGGTCAAGTTTGCATGATGAGCTTAACGCTCAACGACAATAGTTTAGCCAGTATGTAAATGTCCTGTCTACAAGGACTGGTTCGGCTGAGGGCCATGCAGCTATTGTAAGGTTTGCAGTGGGAAGTTCCCTGAAGCTACGAGCGAGGCTTGAGTTGCTGACCTCAATAGGGTCTGGAATGTAAAACCATTAGCGGCCGCACTCTGTCTGTGCTTGTCCGGAGAACCTCGCAAACACGTGGAGTGAGGTGACTAGAGAAAGGTCAAGCAAAGGCTGAATTGTTTGATATCAAAATGATATCTGGAGTCCTCACCAACAGGGCCATAGCTGGAGTAACACTACCTACTTCAAGAATTGAACCTGTGTAGACTATGCACAAGATTTTGTGAGTAAACTCTTTTATATTTTTAACCAAACTGTTTTTGTGTTTATTTTGAGCTAGATTAAGTGTGTTTGGGGTGGAGTTAAAGAAGTGGGACTGGTGATCTGTTCAACTTCCATTTTTTGTGCAATTACTAAAATACTCTGCTGATTGAGAGTCTCATTACCAAAGTCTCTCAATTTCCCCAACAGGTTATGGGCCCAGAACAGAACAGTTACCAGATTTTTTGGGTTTTAGTTATTTTTTTGCTTTGTGTCTTTCTTGTGAAAGTGGCTGGTTTTTTCCCCTTCCCTCTCTTTTTTGGAAACACACATCTAGCTAGAGAATTTTTTACCTTTTACCTTTTTGGGAGCTGATTTCTCTTTTGGTTGGAATTGCTAACTAAAGCAAAAATGCTGCATGCAGATTTAGCAGATTTAGACCTAGCTTCCAACCCCAGACTTGTGTGACTCACCAATGAGAGTTATATAGAATGGAGACAAAAATTAAATTTAGCCTTTAATTACCATAATGTTCTTGATGCAATTGAAAAAGAAAAACCAAGTGGTGAAACTGCAGAACAATGGTTAAGAAAAGATGCCACAGCACAGTACCTAATTGGTAATGCATCGGAGGCTAATCAGCTACTCTATGTAAGAGACTGTAAAAATGCAAAGGAAATGCTAGATAAACTTAAAGGAGTTTATGGTATTTCATATGAAAAATCTCAGTCAATTTAGATGAAGGAACTTGTACAGTTTTGCCCTCATACTAAAGCAGGCTGTGAAGTTTATATCAGCAAACTGATTATAATTTTTGATAAGTTGAATTCCTGTGGATTCCAGTTTTCTGATAGACAAAAGGTTTGTTTCCTGACTGGAACTCTGGGGTCAGAGTTCAATCCCTTCATCTCTCTCTTACAAAACTTAAAAGGGCTAACCTTTAATGAAGCTTTGTCTAAACTACAAGAAGAATGCATTGACCAAGGGGCCTTCCCTTTTGATCATACACAGAGACCAAGTGGATCAAATTACCTGGCCACTAAGAAAGGCAGACCCAAAGCTCTGCCTAGGGACCAATCAGAGCTCAGCTGCTATAACTGCAACAAAAAGGGTCACATTGCAAGAAACTGTACCCTTCCCAAAAGGCCCTCAGCCAATGGTAGCTCTCCAACTAAGGCAGCATGTAGGTGAATCAAGCAAACAGTCTTACAGAGGAAGTAATCTTCATTTAATGGGACAGACTCTGGCAGTTAATGACTACAAGCAGAAAAATAATTGTTGGATTATAGATTCTGGCTGTACCAATCACAGCACATTTTCTGATACTTATTTTGATAAAATGGATGCAGATGCAACAGGAAAAATTCAAGCTGCAAATGGTGAATCCATGCAGATTCTGGGATCAGGAAGCTGCACTTTAAACTGTCTATTGCCTAATGGCAAAGTTGCCCAGAATGTAGCAAGTGATGTCTTGTTTGTTCCTGAATTACACTGCAACATGCTCAGTGTGTCTGCTTTAGATAAGAAAGGATTTGAAATACTTTTCAAACAAGGGAAATGCACAGTTACCAAAGATAATGTCCTTTTTGCAGAAGCATTTCAGAATAATGGTGTCTATGAGTTACATCTTTCAGCTCAACAAGCTAATGTTGCTAGAGCACAGATGAATGAGGACAGCCTTGACCTATGGCACAGACGTCTTGGACATCGTGATCCAAAGGCAGTTCTTGAACTACAGAACCAGAGCTTGGCTACAGGAATCAAGGTGAATCAACAATACAATGAAAGTACTACCAGGTGCGTAACTTGTGTTGAACAAAAATCAGTCAGACCCTCATTTCATCCAAGGACTGAAAAGAGAACCACTAAGGTACTGGATCTCATTCACAGTGGTTTGTGTGGTCCATTTAATGTTTCTTCACTTGGTGGAAATAGATATGGTTTAATTTTTGTGGATGATTTTTCAAGGTATTGTGTTACTTATCTTCTGAAAGAGAAGAGTCAAGCTCAAGACATGCTACAGAAGTATGTTGTCATGGTGAGAACCAAGTTTGAGATGACACCTAAAGCTACCCAGACAGATGGCGCTGGTGAGTACATTTCACATCGCACACAAGCTTTCCTGGAAAAGCATGGCATTTTGCACAAGAGGAGCATTCCTTACACTCCTGAGCAGAATGGGATTGCTGAAAGGAAACTGAGATCTCTCCTGGAGATGACAAAGTGCATGTTGGCAGATGCTCATCTTCCCAGTAAATTTTGGGGTGATGCCTTTATGACTGCAACGTATCTCCAGAATAAATTGCCAACAAAAGGCACCACATGAACACCATTTCAACTATGGCATGGCAGAGTACCAGACATGAAACACATTAGAACCTTTGGAAGTATTGCATATTCATACATACCAAAACAGAAGCAACACAAACTAGATGCAAGAGCAGAGCAGACTATTCCAATTGGCATGCTCCTGGAAGCAAAGGCTATAGAGTAATGAACTTAAAGACTGGTGAAGTTTCTACTAGGTATGTAGTTTACTTTGATGAACAAAGCAGAGTTGATAAGAGAAGAACTGTCATAGACTTTCCAGATGAACGAGAGACTATCTTAGAATCACTGGAAGAAGAAGAGCAAAATGTTGAACCTCTCTTAGAAGTGCAAATGCTATCTTCATCTGAAATACCACAAGCAGCTACACAACCTGATTCTGAACAAAGGACTGAGATATATGCTGCAGAAAGCAAACTAAAGGCAGAGAGCAGTATACTAAGAGAAGGGGATGCAGATGGCTCTGACCTGAGCACTGGACCAGATGATGCTGCAGAGACAGAACAGGTTCCAGAACAGGTTCCCAGACGCTCAACGCGACCCAACAAAGGTGTACCAGCTCCACGCTTGTCCTACCTCGCAACATCAGCATTACCAAATGAACCATCAAGCTTTGAAGAAATTGAGCAGATGCCTGCTGTTGTCAAATACAGTACCATAAGACTGCTTCTCAGTCTAGCTGCTTCCAAACAATGGATGTCAGACACCTTGATGTGAAAACTGCTTTCTTACATGGAGAAATAACAGAGGAACTGTACATGCAACAACCTGCAGGCTTTGTAGACCAGAAGCAACCACATCTGGTTTGCAAGCTGAACAAGGGTTTGTATAGACTTAAACAGGCTGCTAGAGCTTGGAATGAGAAACTAGACACAATGTTGAAACAATTAGGCTTTAAGCAAGGAGAAGCAGATCAGTGTCTATACACCAGAACCAAAGAAGGTTATTCAACCTTTATCCTGACCTATGTTGATGATTTGATTATAGCCACCCACAGAAATAAAGACCACTCAGAAGTTGTACATCACTTGAACAAAGAAGTGGAATTGAAAGAGTTAGGAGATGCAAAATACTATTTGGGCATGGAGATTCAAAGAGAACAAGATGGATCTTTTCTACTAAATCAAAAACAAAAGATTACCGAACTTTTAGAAAGTTTAGGACTCCAAGATGCCTATACTGTAGCAACACTCATGACCACAGATGCTAGATAAACAGATGCTAGATAAAGTGATGCTTTACCAGATAATAGTCTCTACAGAACAGCAGTAGGAAAACTCCTGTACCTGTCTACCAACACAAGACCTGATACTGCATCTGCTGTAGGGATTCTGAGCAGGAAAGTTAGCTCACCCACAAAGAAAGATTGGACTGGAGTAAAAAGGGTGGCTAGATACTTAAAAGGGACTATCAACTTTAAATTGAAGCTACCAGCTAGTAGCAATCCAAAGTTAGTATGCTACACTGATGCAGATTGGGCTGGTGATACTGCAGATTATCACTCAGTCAGTGGTTTCCTATTTTTGTATGGAGATGGACCTATTTCATGGGGCAGCCACAAGCAGAGTGTGGTGGCTCTATCCTCTACAGAAGCAGAGTATATTTCAGCATCGGAAGCATGTAGAGAATTACTATGACTTGATCAATTGTTGTCTGACTTTGGAATAAATGAAGAAAAACCAATTCAAGTTATGGAAGACAACCAGAGCTGTATTAAACTTTTTCAAACAGAGAAGATGGCACCACGCAGCAAGCACATAGGAACAAGATACCACAAAGTACGCGAGCTCAAAGAGAATGGACTGATCAAGATGATCTACTGTCCAACCACTGAGATGGTAGCTGATATCCTGACCAAACCTCTACCAAGAGACGGCTTTGAGAACCTGCAAGTCAAGATGGGACTTCAGGGGTGTATGCACGGTTGAGAAGAGGTGTTGGGAGTGACAACCTTTATGTGCCTAATTAAATGGCTAGCTTGTTTGCATGTCTATTGTAAGCATAGAGAGATAGCCTAGAGAAAAAAAACCTTCCTGTTTGTTGGTTAACACCTCTTCCTCCAGAACGTACACAGATTCTTTGTTCTTAAAAGGTTTTCTTGCCATTTAGTCCACTCTTTTTGCCTCTGCCTTTTGTCCTGAAAGCATGCTCTGAGATCTCCTAACAGGGATTATTTTCAGCAAGCATGTGAGTGCTTAATTTTCTTCCTACCTACTTCAAGAATTGAACCTGTGTAGACTATGCACAAGATTTTGTGAGTAAACTCTTTTATATTTTTAACCAAACTGTTTTTGTGTTTATTTTGAGCTAGATTAAGTGTGTTTGGGGTGAAGTTAAAGAAGTAGGACTAGTGATCTGTTCAACTTCCGTTTTTTGTGCAATTACTAAAATACTCTGCTGATTGAGAGTCTCATTACCAAAGTCTCTCAATTTCCCCAACATCGCAAGCACGTGGAGCAGGGTGGCAGAGGAAGGCTGAATGGTTTTGATATCAAAAACAGATATCATGTGCTATCACCAGGTAGGCCTGGGCCGAAGTAACACAGGCCTCTAACTTCAGGCCCATAGACTCTGCATTACTGGAAATTACACTAGATCATAGCTCAGTTTCATAAGGCTGTACATGAAATTATCACCAAAAAAACAAAAACAAAAATACCCCACTGACATGGGTGGCCGGCCTGCCTGCCTGGCTGCCTGCCTGCCTGCCTGCCTGCCTGCTTTCCTTCTTTCTTTCTTTCTTTCTTTCTTTCTTTCTTTCTTTTCTTTCTTTCTTTCTTTCTTTATCAGGCTGTGGCTTCCACAAGTCCACCAAAGGGTAGAAATTCTCTCAAACAAGGTTGTCATCTATTATACAGAATTTGTTCCTCTAGAGAAAAATTAAGAACTCAAACCACCTGAAGTATACCTTGAGAGGGCCTAATACCCTAAAGGCACCAGATGCTGTCTGATACTGGAAGCTAACCACGGTCCTCCAGGAGTAGTATTTGGATGGGAGACCATGAAAAAATACCAGGTACTATAGGCTATATTTCAGAGGAGGGAACTACCAAGCCACCTCTGAGGATTCCTTGCCTAAAAAAACCTTTCAGGGGGTTT
The DNA here is from genome assembly GCA_948474755.1 of Ctenosaura bakeri. NCBI lineage: Eukaryota > Metazoa > Chordata > Lepidosauria > Squamata > Iguanidae > Ctenosaura > Ctenosaura bakeri. The sequence continues at coordinate 260,438 of CAOLHI010000689.1, forward strand.
CATGGGGTCACCATAAGTCAACAAGCACCTTGAAAGCGTGCACACACCACACACACAGAAAATGCAACATAAATCACTTATTGGGAATCTCTCCAGACACACACTGAGCCAGACAGAAGAGTGTGTGGTTTCACAGGCCTATCCTTCTGCTCCCCAAATCCAAACACATGATACAATTCTGTAGTGATCTGCAGAGTTTTTCACTGCTGCCCACAACTCACAGCAACCATCACTTTCTAGTACACATCCAGACAATGCCCTGGTAAACAAATAAACAAAATCTCAAAGCTTAATGATGAATAAATCTGCATGTACTTTGCCAGGTGACTGTAACCCTGAACTAGATTGTTACACAGACCCTTCACTCTTTGTATTGCAAAAATCAGCAGAAAAACATCATTTGCTACACAGTCTCAACAGTACAGGTTACGTTGCCATTCAGAGGCTCGAAAAAAATGCTGTCATGATTATGTATTAACAAGACAAAAGAGGCCAACAAATGAGGAGATCAAGAATAAGTCAGACTACACTCAGAAGACAGCAAGACAGCTCTTGAAGACTATATTTCACAGATCCCTGTCTTCAGATCTTACAGGAAAATACCAGGAGGAACTATGCAACTGGACTGAAGATTTTCTGTGATGTTCTGGACTTTTCAGGGGAAAATGTTGTATCATTTAATAGATATTAAGGTAATATAGTTATGTGAGTCTGAGGGATGTTCTTTTACTTGCAAAGCACCATGTATAGTGATGGCACTTTATAAATAAATAAATAAATAAATGACGACGACGATGATGATGATGATGATGATGTATGCACTGCATATTAGATGTTAGAAGGAAGGCTAAGTGACAGGGTCGGGAATGAGAGAGTAGTCTGTGAGGATTAGGAATTAGGGAAGTAAGGTTTAAGAGTTTGATTATTTAGGAAAGTAAGAGTCAAGGTCAGATTTAGGAGATGAGTGAGCAAGAGAGTGAGAGAGATGATTTAGATGTATTAAATAAGCAATCTGTGCTATTATGTTCAAATTCTGTTTTAACAAATTATTACTTTTACATTATATGCTTTTGCATTCAGGAATGCTACATATTGGAAAGTTTGAATTCAGACATGGGCCATTTCCACACTACACTGTTATAGTGTTACTATTCCACTTTAACTATCCTATGGAGTTTGCAGTTTAGGGAGGGGCCTTTAGAATTCTCAACCAAAGAGCTCATTAGCCTCAGTAAACTACAAACCCCAGAATTCCACAGGATGTGGAAAGTGGAAGAATAGCACTATAACAGTGTAGTGCAGAAATGGCCATGGTGTTCTGTGGTGGTAGCAATTAATAAACAGTGGTGTGTCTGGTGGGGATAGAAGATAGATAAAGTCTTGCTTGGGAACAAGGGCCTCTAGGAGGTACTCACATTGATGGCAAAGGTGGAGATAAGGGAAAGCCCTCACAGTTGGTGGGAGTGGTTGGGTTAAGTCAAAGTCCACCCAGATGGTGGCAACAGAGGGAAAAGCAGAATTCCACACAGACCTCCAGACCTCAGGAGCTTTAACTAGGCATCTCTTGGTTCCCAACATACCAGTCAATACTGGATATTTCATTGTTTTGCTGGTATTAATTCTCAAAGTCTGAAATGACTTACAGGCAATGAGGAGAAAGTGGTGATGAAGGAAGGGGACTTTATTTTAATTGCAAATATGAGGAAGTGGGGGAGTTGAAGAGGATGAATACAAATGATATAATAATGATTTAGGCATATGTCCAAAAAGACACCTAATCAGTTAATACACTTGTATAATTCACACTCAACTGTAGAAAAAGTAGTGAGCATTGAGTATAGCTCAATGCTATACTCTGAGCATTTCAGAGCATTGAATATAGATGATGCATGTTTGTCTTTCTGGTCTTTGGTACAACAGCACACAGGACTGAAACCCGCCGACCTTCATGTGAACTTCAAGTTGACAGGATTATCAAATTTAAAAGTACATAAACACCTATAGATTTAAAATAGCTTTCTAATACTCAATGGATATAATGCAAATCCTCCAGTTTTCTTGAGGTAAGGTTACAACCACCTCTCTCCCCCAATTTTACAGATATATTTGAGTATTTTGCTTCCTAGAGGATACTACAGGCTTGTGGGATCAGGGCTGGGCTTTGTTTTTTGAACACTAAGGTTCATCTGCTGAAACTTACTGCAAAATAGTGACTCAAGCACACCCTCCAACTGTCCCAATCAATCTTCCAGTGTCCTGTTTTATTTTTGTTTTTTAGTTGTTTCACCTCTCCCATGTTTTCTTAAATTTCTTGACCTCAGCCATTTTGCTGCTATGAGTAAATAATTAGGAGTCAGATACCTTTGCAGATCCATTGCAAATCATCTCCTACAGCAATCCCAGAAGATGAACTTCCCCCTGCTCACTCATCAATGAACATCCTTTGGCTACATACTAAATTGGTGCTTTACTAGAAATTGTACAATTATGTTACAGTTGACCATAACATGTTACTGAACCTCTGGAAACAGAAAATTACAGCAGTTGGGTAACCTTTTCCTGGATGTTGGTAGCTTTGTTTGCAACCAACTAGGCAAATCAAGAGGTAGTCTCTTTGTCCTACAGTCTCAACTCATCCCAATTTTTTTATTTATTTATTTATTTATTTATTTATTTATTTATTTATATCTTGCCTCTCCACATGGATCAAGGCAGCGAACAACTTACAAATAGCATGTATTTCTATACATGCCCCCAACAAGCTGGGTACTCATTTTACCGACCTGCGGAAGGATGGAAGCCTGAGTCAACCTGAGTCATCCAACCACCACATTCTCCTGCAGCTGTAAATTCAGTCTTATTGTTCACTGCAATTTTTTTTCAGAGGGCCTGGAAGACTTGTAGCTGTCCAGATGTGCTTGGACTCCAATTGCCATTGGTCCTTGCTAGTCTAGTCAATAGTGCTGGGTGACAGGTGTAGGACTTCACCACCATCTGAAGGGTCACAGGTTCCCCAGGTTTGTTTTTTAAGTCCGCAATCACAGTGTTTTCTGGGGGCTGAAGTGTGTGACTCGTCCAGGATCACCTAGTGGCTTTCCATGGCCAAATGAGGAATCAAACCGTGACCTCCATGGTCATACTCCAGCACTCACACTGGTACACCACGCTGGCTCTCTAAACACACGTATAGGGTCGTATTTTCATTCTGCCTGCTGCCATCACGGAGTTCCTGCGGAAATGCGAGTGGAAATGTTAGCTTGTAGCCATGGCAAGAGCAGGTGGAATAAAAATACGATCCTATAGGCATGTTTAGGAAAGCCGTGGAAATCAAGCTCGATTCCTCGCTTGGCCATAGAAACCCACTGGGTGACCTTGGGCGACTCACACACTCTCAGCCCCCAGAAAACACCATGAGAGGTTCGCCTTAGGGTCGCCATAAGTCAGCAAAGACTTGGGCCTTTTCCACACTACACTGTTATAGTGCTATTATTCCACTTTCAACATCCTGCAGAATTCTGGGATTTGTAGTTTACTGAGGCCAAAGAGTTCTCTGACTGAGAATTCTAAATGCCCTTCCCTAAACTGCAAATCCCAGGATTCCATAGGCTATTGAAAGTGGAATGATAGCACTATAACAGTGTAATGTAGAACCGGCCATGAAGGCACGCAAGAATACGCCTGTTTACACGGAGGCAAGTCCCACTATGGGGCGTATGTCCATTTCCGCACTACACTATTATAGCGCGATTACTCCACTTTCAACGTCCTATGGAATCCTGGTGCTGGCCCCTCCCTAAACTGCAAACCCCAGGATTCCATAGGACGTTGCAAGTGGAATAATCGCGCTGTAACAGTGTAGTGCGGAAATAGCCCTCGTTAATATGTGAGGAGCCTGTAACCTAGATACCCTTTACAAAAGCGTACCCCTCCCCGCCCCGAAAGAGCCCAACACAGAGGCCATTTCCGCACTACATTGTTATAGGGCTATTATTCCACTTTCAACGCCCTGTGGAATTCTGGGGTTTGTAGTTTACTGAGGCCAAAGAGCTCTCTGGCTGAGAACTCGAAGTGCCCTTCCCTAAACTACAAACCCCAGAATTCCACAGGGCGTTCAAAGTGGAATAGCAGCACTTTTAACCCTGTAGTGCGGAAATGGCCAGAGTCGAGGCCCGCGCAAAGGCCGGGGGGAGCGGGGCGTCCAGGCCTTGGCGCCACGTGACGGCCGGGCGGCCTCCTGTCACGTGACGGCAGGCATGGCGGCTCCCTGCACGCTTCTGTGTATGGGAAGTCTGGCCAAGAGGAACCGGAACCGGAACCGGGCGGCGCGAGCGAGCTGAGGGGAAGCCAGAGAGCGGACCGGAGGGGTTGCCGCTGGACAGGTTGGTGCTGGGCGGGCGGAGTTCGTCACGAAGGGCGTAATGGGCTAAAAGGGGATGGAGACGGCCGAGGTGCGTCTGTTTACCGGCTTAGGCGGGCTGTCGGAGGGAGCCCTTGCGAAAGCTAGCCGGGGTGGGGGTGGGGGTGGGGGTTCTGGCTTAGGAGACCCTGAGGCGGTCGAGGGGGTTTGTAGGGGGAGGGTGGAGGAGCCGAAGGGGGCCGAGTCTCCGAGAAATGGGGGTCGGAGGCGCAAAGGGCGCGTTGCCTTCTCAGGGCCGTGGCTGGAGGGCATACACGGGTACCCCTGGAGAGGAGATTCCAAGGTATTGTCCGTTTTGGCAAGAGCAGAAAACCGTTGATTCAGTTGGGTTTGCTTACGTGTCGATTCACTGGGCGACAACTGATGTGGTGGGTCTGCTCTGGTTGGGAGGAAGCGACAGGATTCCAGCCCGCATCTCCGATTCCTCCTTTCCTAAACCGAGGTCCCTTTCGCTTGACATCTGTGCAGCTTTACATTCTGGACATGGGAGGGTGGGTTTGTGTCTGAGGGAGGGCAGGCGGGGAAAGGGGCGGAGGGGGAGAGAATTGGTAGACATGCTTCATATCCTGCTTTCAGATGCATGGTATTGGAATTGCCTGTTCTGTAGTTATTCTTTAAGGTGTGCATCACAAGCAATGCGCCCTTTTTTTTTATCAGAAACATTTCCTAAAAAACTGAAGAGCTTAAGATGCTTAATTATTTGACTTACCTGGACTTTCACATATTCCCTAAATGTCCCTGTAAAAGTCAGGCTTTAGGCTTTCTTAACTCAAACGGTTGCTGCTTAATGATCACGAAAGGGAAATGCTCTCACCTCCTCCACCTTCTTAATGTTCATACAAGCTAGGTGGCTCTTCCAGTTTTAAAACTGAGGGACTGAAGCTGAAATGTTATCTGTCTAAGGCCCACAGATTTGTCACCCAATCTCCATCTGAGTAAAATTATCTTCTAATGTCCCGTGGTTCATGAAGCTGATAAAGAGTTCATAGAATCATAGAAATTCAGAGTTGGAAGAGACCACACAGGCCCATCCAGTCCAACCCCCTGCCATGCAGGAACACCCTCAAATCAATCCCGACAGATGGCCATCAAGCCTCTGCTTTCAGTGTAACTTTAAAATCTAGATAGGATAGGTGCTGCACCTGTAAAGAAATCATTTTCAGGGATTAGTGATAACTGACTATATGTTTGATGAGTGAAGCAAAACAATAGGATAAATATTTCTAATCCCCTTCTGGACTTTTTAAGTCTGAACAGCACTTTCTGCTTTTCCTTATAGATATTTCCATGTAATTAAGCTGAGGTGTTGATTAGGTAAGGGTCTGACTCAGGTGCAGGTAAGAGCCAAAAACTGAACATTCAAGTTGGAAAGAGGATTGTGTGGAAGTTGTAATTCAACATTAGTGCAATCATACCACACTGGTTGTGTAAATTTTTAAGGTTCCCTTAGCTGTAGAGTCATCCTAATTATAGGCTCAAAAAATGTCCTTCAGAAATGTTATTGATTCCCCTCATAATGGTAGTAGAAGAAAGATGGTCAATTCCGCTGGTAGATCTTGTTTTTCACTGCTTGTGTGGTAAATCACCACAAGGAACACTTAAATTTAGCATCCTCTAATAACCTCTAGATCACTGCAGTACCTGTGATCTTTCTTTCTGTTTCTTGCCAGATTTCCTCCTATCCATTCTGAGCTTCAAGGGAGCCGGCGTGGGATAGAGATTTGAGTGTTGGACTAGGAGTCTGGGAGACCAGGATTCAAGTCCCCACTCAGTAGTGGGAACCCACTGGGTAACCTTAAGCTAGTCACACTGTACTAGCCTGAGGAGAAAGCAGTGGCAACCTCCCTCTAAGCAAATCTTGCTGAGAAGACCCTGTGATAGGTTCACCTTACCATCACCGTAAAGTCAGAAATGATTGGAAAATGCACAGGAACATATCCCAGGGCTAATATCTTTACTGACACTGTGGTCAGTTTTACACAGCAGTTTAGCAACCACACAGATGAAAAGACTGCTGCACATTTGATTCCCCAGAGACATTAATTACCTGGCAACATGGAAAAGACAGATGCTGTGTTTCAGGCAGTAAAGGACATTTCAGTAGGTCTCATTGTGGGTGTACTGGAGGAAACACTGATTCAGGAGAAAAGAAGGAAGCGTATGTATTTATTTCTGTCAGGCCTTAAGAGTCTGCTGTGTGAATGAAGTTGGATAATCTGCAAAGTCTTAGCTTTCTTGAAGTAGGACAGTCCTCATGAGGATGAAGGAAAGTGTTTTGAAATATTTTTATGGACTGTTGTAGAACAAAGCCTTGAGCAGCCTCTGTTTGTTCCATAGAGTGAAGCTTTGGGTAATTGCTTTCACTGCATTATTCACTATCAGCCTGTATTCTCCTGTAGTCATTTGTATTTAATCTCCATGTCCTTGCCTTTGCTTTCATTTTTTGCTGTTCTAGTCCAGGCCAAAACAGTCACACTTAGCCTTTCAAGGTGACATTGAAGCACAAAATAATATATACAGAACAACCAATATTTTAAATGAATTGAGGTATGTTATTCATGTATGTTAAGTAGCTGGTAGTGGTAGTTAGGTGGCTTTTTAAAACTGGCATTACATGTCTACAAATATTGATGTTAATCACTTGTGAAAATAAAGGCTGTCACAGGTTGTCTAGTCTGGCTTTCTCTTTCTTTTTTATGTTTTTATTAGAAACTTTTCAACACAAATAGAAAAACAAAGAAAAAAGAAACGAGAGTGGAGAGAGAGAAAAAAGAACAATTAACATTGACTTCCAACTATCCTAATTATGTTATATATTTTACTGTAAAAGCATTTTTGTCCTAAGTACAGCCAACCAGTTATCCATTTAACCCAGTACTGGCAACTCTGACTGGCATCCTTTTAGTGTATCAGGAACATTCCAGTTCTGCTTGGAGGCATCAGGATTAATTTGGGACCTTCGGCATGCAAATATGTGCTCTCTCACTGAGTTATGCCCCTGTTGAACGCACTAGGCACCTAATGTTCAAAGCCATATAGCTTTGGATGGGAGATTCTGCTTAGTGGTTGCAGCTAAATGGTAGCCTTCACAGCTGCTTATTATAAGCATAAATATTTATTTCTGTATTCCACCCTTCTGATATATGCAGAACACTTAGGGCAACGAAGGGCAATGAAAAACAATAAAACACAGTTGAGTTAGAAATTGTAGTAAAAATAGTTCACTGATATACAGGCATACCTCAGTTAACAAAGCCTCTGACAAAAAAGCTGCTTTTTACAAAGTCTTTTTATAGCTGCCCAGCTCCCTCTTTTTTCATTATCCTTAGTCTAGCTAATTTTTTTTTAAAGCAGCATCAGCATTGAGAGGATGGTGAAGGTGAGAGCTGAAACATATACTTTCAGGGTCAGGTAGCAGTTGTCTGTCTGCAGCAAATGATCAATAAAACGAGGTGGGGAAAAAATGGGATTCTGCTGTAGTAGATCCTACTGTAGCTATGTGTGCCTCCCTACAACAGGAAGGGTATGTAGCAGCTGTCTCCAGAATCCTTTACTGAACGAGAACAAACAGCAGAACAGAGAAAACAGGACAAAGCAGATAAGCCTGCCTTACTAGCTACACCTAGCATGTTAAAAAAAAAAAGATAAATCTATAAACTTGGCCACCAAAATGAAAATCATAAGGAAACTGAAGACTGATGAAGCAAAGGGGAAAAAAAATCACCTTGGATGCATATTGGAAGAAGCTTTCAGGTGATCTTCAGAAGGTTCAAAATGTTTCTCCTGACTTATCTAACCTTTCTCATTTCCATATTGTTAATTTTGAATAACAGGTTTGTTGAAACATATTGAACTGCTCTTCCTTTTTGTAGTGTAGGAACCTATGCCTGTTCTTTCCATGTTATACCTGCCTCTGGTACCAAAGTTTCCATTAAAGAAGTAATGTACAGGAACACATCTACTTTGTTAACTACCTGTGAATACAAATGCAGTATAAATATGTGGAACACCATGCCATCAGAGAAGAATTTTTCTGCCCACTCCATTTTTAAAAGATTTACTTTCTGCTTATCTGGATGTGATTCTTAACTTGCTGCAGGTGATCAAGCAGGAGGCCTGTAACAAACATATTGAATGTGCGTAGCTTCTTATTTTCAAAATTAGGAGGACTTGATCAAATTTGGGTGCCTTTATCAAACGCAGGTACGGGCAGGAACATGTAAAGTGGCATGGGGAAAGCCTTTGGAAAGAAGAGTGCACCTGATTTCTGAAAGTCTCACACATTCATCTTTTTCAGGTACGTTGGAGTTGCTCTCAGGAGACGCACATGATGATTTGAAGCATCATGCTGATTGCTGCCTATGTCGCTTTTGCTTTCCTGCTGGTGATATGCATCAGCTTGGAGTTCTCCGCCTGCCGCTCCAAGCTCACTGGCAGATCTTGCTCCAACCCAGCCTTCCTGCGCTTCCAGCTAGACTATTACCAGGTCTACTTCTTGGCTCTTGCAGCTGATTGGTTGCAAGGACCGTATCTTTATAAACTGTACCAGCACTATCACTTCTTGGAGGCCCAAATTGCCATAATCTATGTGTGTGGCTTTGCCTCAAGTGTGTTATTTGGGCTGGTCTCTACTTCCTTAGTGGACCGCTTGGGCCGTAAGAAATCCTGCATCCTCTTCTCCTTGACTTACTCCATCTGCTGCCTCACTAAGCTTTCCTGGGACTATTTTGTGCTCATTGTTGGGAGGATATTAGGTGGCCTCTCCACTGCCCTGTTGTTCTCTGCCTTTGAGGCATGGTACATGCATGAGCACGTGGAGCGCTATGACTTCCCAGCCGAGTGGATCCCAGCAACATTTTCCAAGGCAGCCTTCTGGAACAGCGTCATTGCTGTGGGAGCTGGGGTTGTAGCCAACGTCTTTGCCGAATGGCTGGGCTTGGGTCCTGTGGCTCCCTTCATGGTCTCCATTCCCTTCCTCATGCTGGCTGGTGTTCTGGCTATGAAGAATTGGGATGAAAATTACGGCAAGAAGAGGGCATTGTCCAGGACTTGCACCGATGGCTTGAAGTGCCTCCTCTCTGACCGCCGTGTCCTGCTCCTGGGTACCATCCAGGCCTTGTTTGAAAGTGTCATTTACATCTTCATCTTCCTCTGGACTCCTGTCCTGGATCCTTACAACCCACCCTTGGGCATCGTCTTCTCCAGCTTCATGGCAGCCAGCATGGTGGGCTCATCACTCTACCGCATTGCCACCTCCAAGAAGTATCACCTCCAGCCCATGCACATCCTTTCCCTTTCAGTCCTGATGGTATTCTTCTCCCTCTTCATGTTGACTTTCTCTACCAATCCTGGGCAAGAGAACCCTTCAGAATCTTTCTTGGCCTTCCTGCTCATTGAGCTCTCCTGTGGGCTCTATTTCCCTTCAATGGGTTTCCTCCGGCAGAAGGTGATCCCTGAGAAGGACCAGGCAGGTGTGATGCACTGGTTTCGTGTTCCACTGAACCTACTGGCCTGTCTGGGCCTGCTCATTCTCCATGATAGTGACTATAAGACAGGCACAAGGAACATGTTCACCATCTGCTCTGTCATGATGGTGATGGCCCTCTTGGCTGTTGTAAGCCTCTTCACCGTGGTCCGTAACAACACAGAGCTCCGGTTGCCCAGTCCATCAGGTCAGGCTGAGAGCCCTTCTCCTGAGCTCTGATCGTGGTGTGTTGTGGAGCCTTGAGGGAGATGATACTTTGGCTCTAGCCAGCCGTCCATAATACATCATAGCACAGGAATTGTATATAGGCAAGAACTCTGTAAAGAGAACCGAGACTCTGCTGAGCCCTGTGTGTCCCCTTTGCACATGCACGGGAGTGCAGAGTAAAGACAGCCCACACCGGGCTTGATTGAGTCTGTGGCAAGCATATCTTTTCTTTTCTGCAACTTGGAGTTACTGACTGTTTGAGACATTGTGACCTCCACTAGCAAAACTTGGGGAGGGGGCTGCTTTCTACTGTTTCATCCTGGATACTGGTAACAGGTAATGGGCTAAAAGGACACAGGCATCTTTTTAGAAAATGAGCAGGGAGGTTGATCAATTGATCATCCATTGTCAGTATTGAACTACATCACCATGTCAGCCAAATTTTATGTTGCTGAACCTCCTGCTCTTTTACAATAAAAAAAATACATGTAACGCTTCTCTCTTGACTCAGTATTAATTTTGGAGATGTATGGTGTTACTTCAGGAAGTATTGGACAGCTGTAATATTTTGATTACAGATAGCAGTTTTCTACACTCCTGGAATGTCAGGTATCAGATTTTTGCAATTTGTATTTTAACTCTTTGCAATTATACTACTCATCTATTTTACAGTATTGCTGTGAATAAGAATGTATTTTTCTTCTGAGTCCATGTTTTTAAGGAATTCCTTCTGTAATATCTGGCTCCAGGTAAGCTGGAGTGGCAACTTGTGGCCCTCCAGATGTTAAACTTCACATCCCATCAGGTCTAACCAGCATAACCAGTGGTGAGGGGGTGGTAGGAGTTGTAGTTCCAGCCGTACCTGGAGCGCCAGTTATCCACCCCCTGATTTGCACAGAAGAGTAAAAGAAGAATGTGTTGCTTGGTGCTGTGTTTGTTACCACTTTGAATACTTGGAAAGTCAGGATGAAAATGTTTTAAGCAACTAGAAAAGCTAGGGGTAGAAGGAATTTTTAGTGAATAGCATGAAACACACATTCATAGTATATCTAGGTTTGTAATGTAATCTGTTTGCTTGCAGGCACAGTAGATTTTGAAAGAAACCTCAAAAGTTTATCTAGTCTAACCCTCTGCTGCTTCAGGAAATCCACAACTGCAGCATTCTAGTGTGGGCAATGTCACACTGCCTGCACCGCCCTGGCCACAACTTCTGTAGTATAGGCTTGAAATTCTGTGACCAGCCAGGAAGAGTTGTGGCAACAAGGGCATTTTCTGACAGCTTCAACGGCTTACAGTATTTTGTTGCCAAATTTCAATGCTGTACTTTGGGAGGGCTGTAAAAAGGATCTTTGGGGTTACATGTTGCTCACGGTACTATAGGATAGGATTTTTATGCATAACGGTACTGGATCAAAGTTTTTTGTAGCCCAGCATTTTGTTTTCAACCGTGGCTAGCTATACATTGCTGCAAAACTCACAAGGAGAGCATAAAAGCAATGCTCGTCCCTCTCTCACCCCCCAGCTTTGCTGTATTCATAAGTACAGTTTAGCTAGCTTAAAATAAATTTTACTTCCATGAATATGTCTTATCCCAATAAAATACGGTCACATTTTGCTGCTCTTGCCTTTTTTTGAGAAACATACATGTAGTTTTATCTGTTAAAGAGATGCCAAGGGCTAATTTAGTGGTTTCATTGGGGGGGAACAATTTATTAAAAACTGTCAGCATGCAGGCCTCATTTTCCTCTCTGATGCATAAAGAGGAGGCACCTTTTCCAGAATGATACCTGCTGTGACATGTATATGCTTCGTCTAAAAGTGAATTCATAAATGATTGCTTTCAGCAGGGCTGTTGTGGAAATGGATAAGCAAATGTCTGCATATTTAGTTGTTAAGATAATGGACAGCCCTGCTAATTAATAATGTGCCTACACTTGCTTGCTATTCCAGGGTAATACAGTGTTGGTTGAACTAGTTAACTCTGATTGTTCTTCCTGCTGATTTTTTATCCTGTGCACAATTAAGTGTACTTTGAAAGAGAAAAGAGCAGAAGGTAATTGAGATTTTAAAAAGGAATGTTCTATCCATGAACTCGTCCTTCCTTACAGACATGAAATGGGGAATAACTAGCTGTGTAAAAGTCATTGATCTGCAGCTCACATCATTCTTCCCCTTTGCCTAAGGTGGTGAGGGTTGGTGTATGTTGTAATTCAAAAACATCTAGGTGTCCACAAGTTGACTGCCTCTGCTGTAGATCCTGGTTCCAGTTCTCTTCCTCACATGTTGCATCTCCTACATTCCTCATCTCCAACACCACTCCCCAATTTCTCTTCTCCACTCCCTGCCTCCGTTCATGGTGTTTAAAAACCTGAAATTTTGCTGCTTCGGGAAACTGACTTCAACCTTTTCTAGGTAGGAAGCAACTTTATAAGTTTCTAACCGGTCTCCTGTTCAGTAGAAGGGAATAGTAGCTTTCTTTGGGTTTTTGAGATCTTGGTGGTTTTCCTCCCAGGAAGTCTTCTATTGATTGGAAGTTAATTATTGCAGGCTTATCTTTATTTTTTAGTTACAGCAGCAAATGCAGGGGTTGCACATGCTAATCCTTTCCAGAAGTTAATATCACCTGGAGTTCTGGCAGAATGATGACCAAACCATTAACATATTCCAGCCTGAGCAGGGCCAGATGGAAGACTTTGATCCCGTTGCCAGTGCAAGCAGCAGCATTTCATGGGGACCCAGAGGATTCTTCTCAACAGGCTGAGTCCTAAAAACCTTCTGTCATCTTTTGGACCATGCACCCCGAGCCAACTGTCTGTTCAGTGTTTTGTGGACAGGCTGCCTTACACATAAGTTCACCAAGCTGAGAGCCAGCGTGGTGTGGTGGTTTGAGCATTGGACTAAAACTCTGGAGACCAGGGTTCAAATCCCCACTCGGCCATGGAACCCCGCTGGCTGACTTTGGGCAGGTCCCACTCTCAGCCTCAGAGGAAGGCAAAGCAAACCCCCTCTGAACAAATCACGGCAAGAAACCCCATGATAGGTTTGTCTGAGGGTTGCCATAAGTCAGAAATGACTTCAGAGCACACAAAAACAACAACAAAGCTAACTAGCCCATTGAACTGCACGTGCAGCTAGTTACAAAACTTACAAACACTATACATGCATGTGGTGCAGTGGTTATATTCGGACTTTAGTGATATGGGTTCTAGTCCTCGCTAGGTCATAAAATTCACTGTGTGACTTTGAACCAGTTACTCTTTCTCATCTTGTTCTTCCTCACAGGTTTGTTGTGAGGATAAAGTGAGGAGGAAGACACGACTCTGAGGTTATCCTGCCTTGAGCTCACCATAGGACGGGCAGGACATGTAACTAATAATAAGCTGAGGTGCACTAATGACCTAGGACTGTGTGGAGGGGGAACCACAATTACAATAGCATTTTTGAAATTGAAGTTTTAAAATTGCAGAAGGTTTCCTGCCTTTTCTATACATGAATCTTAGCACACGTGAGGAAATAAGTTGTTTTTGTTGTTTGCCTTCAAGTCCTTTGACCAATGGTGACCCTAAAGCAAACCTATCACAGGGATTTCTGGGGCTAAGTGTGTGTGATGCACCCAATATAATCCAGTGGGTTTTTCATGGCTGAACAGGGACTCAAAGCCTGGTCTCCAGGGTTGTAGTTTAACGCTCAAACTACTACACTATGCTGGCTCTTGAGGAAGTAAGCAGCAATGTTTAAACCTGTGACTGAGTGATTACAGTAATGGCATAAGAAAGAAGAACAGGTTTTGTTCATTTCTTCCTAAAACCCCAGTGATCTCTTGTGGGAACAATCTCCACAAAGACTCCAGCTACTACAGTTTCCTTTGGTCTCTATATTATCAGTAGTGCCAATTAGTTGACCCATCAGAACAATGGGATTTACCTAAGTGTTGACTTACCATTCAATAGTTTATTCAATTGGTCTACTCTAATTGTCACTAACCATTAAGGTTCAATCTCTGTCTTCCAAAATACGCTCTCCCACTCCAGTTTGAGCTCCAAATGTAGGGCAGTCTTTCTCTGCAGTGGCAAACTGCCAAATTCTACCACCTGTCTTGGAAATTTGTTTGCTCAGTTAGTATCACTGTATTATGGAGAAAGCTGTGAGAGCAGTAATACTTGACAAACCTGAATGCTCAGCCTGCATTCATGCTAGTGGCAATTGTTCTGGAGAGTTCTTAACACCCACACATAACTATCTCATGTTAGAAATAAGGACAGTCCTATCTTAATGCACAGTGATATAACACCTTACATGTTAGGACATGAGGCATTACATGTCTGGAGTTTGTGTGAGGGTGGTATCTGTGTATCTGAAGTCCCGTCATCTTGCCAACATGAGTCAAGGAGGTCAGGTCCTCCTTCATACATGGTGCAGTTGTACCTGCCTTTTGGCATGGGACTAATTAGCAAGCCAGCCCTACACAGTGCAGCTACTACCATTAGGCAGAGTGAAGCTGTTGCTTCAGGCAGCAGATGCTGTGATGCAGCAGCAAGCTATTGGGACAAGAGACCTGTAATACCACGTGGTTTGATCTGCATCCCTTAAGCTACCTTGCAGCAGTAGAGAACACAGTCAATCAAGCCAGTGTGAAAGATGCAGCTGCGGTCCAGTCAGCTTTTGCACATAAAATTGAAGGTAGTGCTCTCTTATTCTTTGCCTCAGGCAGCAAAATGTTTTAAGTTTGGTCCTGCTCTTACATGACACAGTAGAATATAGAAGATGCCAGAGATTGGTTACCAGGTCCCAGTTCCATATTTGCATGAACATTCATAACAGAACTCAATAAGAAGCTACATTTTATATACTCTTTGATTCAAAATAAGTTTTCTTGTACCTAGGACAGATATGCGAGATCTCAAGGTGCTGGATGAAATCTCAGGGAATGGTTGTAACTTATCTGGGTGTCCAGATGAGGGGGCTGAATCTCAGGACAAGTGGCTGTGAAGGAGAAGGAAGTGTGGTTTTGGTATATGAGATGGATTTGAAATTTGGATATCCATCCCCACCTGACTCCAGGACTTTCTGACTCTCTGTGAAGGTGTTTGCCTTTATGTTGTGTTTGTGCAATGTCAGTGATGGAAGAGAACTGAGGAGAACAATGATGGATGCATGCACTTGAACCCATTGTGTCATTTAGAGTAATGTAGAGAATGGAGTACCCATGTTCCAATTCATGAGCATGCTTGTTGTACAAGCCCTCACAGAATCAATGTGATGGCCTGGAATTAACTTCCCACATGTTTTAGTAGGTCAGGGCCATGTATAATATGATCCCTAATAAGAATGGTGGAAGCTGCAGGGCACATTTTGTGATCTGAAAATTGAAAAATGCATTGTTCTTGTTTTTCCTCTATCTCAGAATTGCAATATTACCTGGTTAGCTATGTCTTACCCAAATTCTGGGCCCATTGCCCTCATAGCTGTTTCCACATTCAGCTATCCCAGAAGCAGCTCTGGCGCTGTAAGAACCCACCTCTGTATGATTTCACAAGGGCCTGATTGTGTGACATCACACAGAGCCACCACCTGGGCTCTGGCTTTGGCCCTGAAATTTCAGGAAAGGGATGCTGCCAACTTGGCAACACTAGCCATGTAGATATCTCACTGATTAGGGGAATGGCCTGCTTAGAGACTACAATAACCATGTAAAGTTATTTTTGTATGACAGTTATTAATGGATGCTGACCCTAAATGATACAAATAAGTTTTAATGCCGCACAATAAAAAAGATGGTTTGTCACTTCTGTGCTGTGGATGTCAAGAAAGGGTGCCTTAATAGTACTTACTTTTTCACAAATAAATTGTAAGTGCATTATATCTTATCTTAAATCGCCGAGAGAAATATTTGGTTCTAGAGATGTTCTGGGCTGAAATGTCCACAGTCCTTTACTACTGGCCAGGAAGTCACACACCAAAAGATTTGGGAGGGCCAAATATTCCCGTCCCTGCCTTATATCCTTAAATCAAAAGCAGTTTGCTCTTAAACCAAAAATTGTTTTTTTTAAAGGAAATTCATTGAGTTACATGAGCCTTCTTGGATGTAGGTATGTAACTTCCTTGTGGCACAATTTACTTGGCATTAATGCAGTATATAATATCTTTAAAGCAGTTCTTCACATTTATTGGTATTCTTTACATCAACCTTGTGAAGCAAAACATTTTTAAAAAATTGTCATATCATTTCTGCTTTTATTCTCTTGGTAGTACTTCATTTTTCAAGATGTGTGCATGGCTCCCTTCAGCTATAAGTCCTGAGAAAGTTCCTGTCAGTTGGTATAGACGTTGGAAGGGGGATGTGCATTTTCCATCATGCCTGAGCATTCACCATGATGGCTGGGCATAATGGGAGTTGAAGCCCAGCAACATGTGGGCCAAGGGCAAAGGTTTCCCACCCCTAGTGTAAACAATGAACCAGTGATCTTAGCATAAGGCATGTTCCTCAAGGGATGCTTTGCCCCTTTGAAAGTCTTTTTTATAGAGCTGTGCCCAAACATTTCACCAACTCAGGCAGAGTAGCAAGTGGCACTCTCACCATCCCCACAAGTCAAGGTCCGTAATACCCAAATAATTTTGGCAGCCATGGCAGAAAACCCTTCACAACCTTTCATCCCAGGAAGAATACTACAATGCCAAAAATGGACCGGATAGGATGAGAGGTGAACAGAAAAAACAGTTTAGAACATGGAAGGCTGGTGCAAGGGATCAAACCCAGACATATTAGAGTGATCCTCCTGCCATCCCGAAAACAGCAAAGCTATTCAAAATCCCTTTCTGATTCCCCAAAACACCTACTTGTGGTGGCTACCTCGCTCTGATAAGTTGGTCTTTTTTTCCTTCCCAAGAGCATAGCCACCTCTGCAGATGCTCAGAGGCATTCAGCTCTAGGTAATAGCATGCAAACTATGGCTGGAATCGGTGGCTGCACTGTGATAGTTTGTTGTGTGCCTTCATGTAGTTTTGACTAATGACAATCATAAGATGAACCTATTATGGGGATTTCCTGGAAAGATGTGTTCAGAGGGAGGCTCTCAGAGCGGGATTTGTCTAAAGCTTCCATGATGAACTCAGGCTTCCAGGTGAACTCTAGTCTCCAGAATTGTAGTCCAGAACTCAACGACTACACAGTGCGAGCAGTTAGACTTTTCCCAGAACCACGCCATGGTGACAAGGGAAGGCAGGTAGCATCTGCTAGTTCTATGTGGCCTGTTTCCCCAGTGCTTGTCACCCCAGTATAGTTATGCCTGTGTAGTGTACCAGTAGGATTGTAACCAATGTGTATACCAGCAGGATTCAGGCACCCCAGCAACTCAACATCTGTAGCGAAAGGTATCATCTTAGGATAGATTTGCATGTTTTCTATTTTTAATGTGGTGAGCATTAATCCAAGTATAACAAGGGCCATCATTCCATCTATCACCCAGGTAGTTTTGCATAAAACAGTATGTAAACTTTAATTAGAGAAACGGAACATATAATTTGAGTACAGTTTATCAGCCCTGTTAGTGATAGATAACTAATTACTAAAAAAGAACTCTTCCTCCAGAAGGATACATTAAATATGAGAGATATGAACAGTTCTCAGTTAAATTTTGGTAGGCCAAACATTTCTGGCTTGAAGTCATTCATAGACCGGAGTACGAGGGTTGCTTCTTTAGTGAGTTCTTTCTTCAGATTTTCATCGGGAACAATGACCACTTGCATCCCGGCTGCTACCGCTGCTTTGACCCCATTGGGCGCATCTTCAAAAACAAGACACTTGGCCGGAGATGCTGAAGGGTTGAATCTCTTGGCACAGATTAAAAAAATATCAGGGTGTGGCTTTCCATTTTTCACTTCTGGGTCTTCGCCCAACACAATATGATGGAATAAACCAAACAAGGGTTTGAGATGGCCTGTTTTCATCTCATATGAGTCTCGAGCAGAACTGGTAGCAACTGCTATGGGTATCTTGTGCTGGTGTAGATGGTGGACCAGTTTTTCAACTCCTGGCAACAGTGAGGCTGTTGGAAATAATCCTTTTTTCTTCTTGGCAACTTCACAAATAATTTCTTCAGTAGTTAGGGGGATGTCAAGAATCTGCCGAATTGTTTCTATGCCTTCTGCTTCTTTTCTTCCCATGATTATGGCTTTCTCCTCCCAAGTGAATTTTTTCCCAAATTGGTTACAGAGCTCTTGGAAAACAATGGTGTAAAGGGATTCAGTATTCAAAAGGGTGCCATCCATGTCAAAAATAACATGTGTGACGGGCTGCAGTGGCTTGCCACTTGAGGTGGCCGTCATGCTGCAATAACTGGGACCCCTGTGATGAACAGTAAACAAGGTTCCACAAAGCCAGAAGTCATAGGGTGGACAGAAGAGGGTGGACTGATTTCTTATCAGTCTACCTAGTTGCACTGTATGCTTCTGTTGCCCTGACAGCTCTTA
Source organism: Ctenosaura bakeri (assembly GCA_948474755.1). Classification (NCBI taxonomy): domain Eukaryota; kingdom Metazoa; phylum Chordata; class Lepidosauria; order Squamata; family Iguanidae; genus Ctenosaura; species Ctenosaura bakeri. The sequence goes on from CAOLHI010000689.1 coordinate 279,016, forward strand.
TGATTTCACGTTACTCCACAAATGCTATTCAGGTTTCTGTTTGACATTAAGGTGCCACCATTCAGACTCTGCTATTGGCGCAGCAGTGTAACAACATCACATCTTCTCTTCATGTTAATTCTGATATTAGGCCGAAGCTGTGGAACTCTGCTTCATCAATAGCAATCAAAAGGTTTGTTTGGGTCAACGTAAAGGCCAATTGATCATTCTCCCTACAAATTAATGGCATCTGGTGTCTATTAGGAATGGTAGGGCAAAGTGGAAGTAAGTCAAAGTCAACAGTATACAGAGTTAACTACAGTAATTTTGGTTTTGTCACCTTCTTCTTCCCCTGACACTGTAGTAGAACTTTTCAGCATGAACCAACAAAAAAGACCTAGTCTTTTTTGTTGGTTCAGGAAGCTTCCACACCATGTACTTGATTTTCTGCTGGGAGGAAAAGTGTGGCCTCTAGCACGTTTCTAGCCATTGCATGGTGACAAATAGGGATGTTGTATATTCAAGGAGTAGGGAAATTGTGTATTCAAATTACATAGCTCCCTGCCCCATCTCACATGAAAACAAGAATAAGAGAAGGATGCCTGCAGAAACATTTGTCATAATTGGCCTTCTTTTTAAAAAACTTGTTAAAAATTATTTTTTAGCACGAACAGTCTAATTTACAATCAAAATAATATGTAATCAAAATGAAAGGAACATAGAAAAGGAAAAGAGAAAATAAGAAGTGGAGACATACAACTACAGTAATATACAGTAGGGCTCTGACCCTTCTCTCCAGTCTTGACTGTAATTAAGAGAGAAAGACAAAAGGAAAAAAAAATCTACCATTATAGATCCAACTAAATAATCTTTCTAAAATTACTAATAACTGTAGCTACAGATTATTACATCATTAGATTTCTGGAGTACAAGGCCTGTTGTAAGTCTCATAGAAGAGACAATGAAATTTGGACAGTAGAAGATACAAACCTTCAGCATGATTTGTAAGAAATCACTGCTCTGGAGGGGATATGAGCATTTGGCCTTTAAGGTGTCATTGCCAGGCTCTTCATTGTCATAGCTGCGTCAAACTCACACAGCTTCTGTCCAGTCTCAGAATTAACATGCAGAGAGAAATCTGTGTTGTTAGCCTGTTGTAAGCCACCTTGGGTTCAATTGGTACCAGGCTGTACAACCCCACACTTTGATATGGTTTAACTGGCAAAATATGATTTAATTGGCAAAATATATTAATTGGCATAACTATAAAACATATCCTGCTATGGCTATACAGCCAGGCCAGATAAGAGGAAAAGGCTGGCCAAACACATGCATTAGGTCAGAAAAGACCTCCATGTAGAACCAGGTCACAATCAGGAAATCACCAGGAAATTCCCAAGATAATAGAATCATAGAATCATAGAATCATAGAAATTCAGAGTTGGAAGAGACCACACAGGCCATCCAGTCCAACCCCCTGCCATGCAGGAACACTGTCAAATCAATCCCGACAGATGGCTATCAAGCCTCTGCTTAAAAACCTCCAAGGAAGGAGACTCCACTACACTCCGAGGCAGCAGATTCCACTGCCGGACAGCCCTGACTGTCAGGAAGTTCTTCCTGAGGTTCAGGTGGAATCTCCTTTCCTGCAGCTTGAATCCATTGCTCCTTGTCCTGGTCTCTGGAGCAGCAGAAAACAAGTCCCCTCCTTCCTCTACGTGGCATCCCTTCAAATATTTAAACATGGCTATCATGTCCCCTCTTAACCTCCTCTTCTGCAGACTAAACATACCCAGCTCTCTAAGTCTATCCTCATAGGGCTTGGCTTCCAGGCCTCTCACCATTTTGGTCGCCCTCCTCTGGACTTGCTCCAGCTTGTCAATATCCTTCTTGAATTGGGGTGCCCAGAACTGGACACAGTATTCAAGATGGGGTCTAACCAAAGCAGAGTAGAGTGGTACCAGTACCTCCCTCGATCTAGACACCATACTCCTATTGATGCAGCCAAGAATTGCATTGGCTTTCTTGGCTGCCACATCACACTGCTGACTCATGTTCAGCTTGTGGTCTATGAAGACTCCTAGATCCCTTTCACATGTACTGCTATCCAGCCACGTGTCCCCCATCCTATATTTGTGGATTCCATTATTTCTGCCTAAGTGTAGGACCTTACATTTCTCTCTGTTGAATTTCATTTTGTTCGCCCTGGCCCAGCTCTCCAATCTATCCAGGTCATTTTGAATTTTGATCCTGTCCTCTGGCGTATTAGCAACCCCTCCCAATTTGGTGTCATCTGCAAATTTGATCAGCATGCCCTCTATTCCTTCATCCAAGTCATTGATAAAAATATTGAACAGCACTGGGCCTAGGACAGAACCCTGTGGCACCCCGCTAGTCACTTCTCTCCAGGACGAAAAGCAGCCATTCGTGATCACCCTTTGGGTTCAGTCGGTCAACCAATTACAAATCCAACTAACGGTAGCCCTGTCCAGCCCACATTTTACTAGCTTCTTTGCAAGAATGTCATGGGGAACTTTGTCAAAGGCCTTACTGAAATCGAGATATGCTACATCCACAGCACTCCCTTCATCTATCAAGCTAGTAACTCTGTCATAAAAAGAGATAAGATTAGTCTGGCATGACTTATTTTTGAGAAATCCATGTTGACTTCTCGTGATTACCGCGTTGCTTTCTAAATGATTAGAAACTGACTGTTTAATGATCTGCTCCAGGATCTTTCCGGGTACTGATGTCAGGCTGACTGGGCAATAATTATTTGGGTCCTCTTTTTTTCCCTTCTTGAAGATGGGGATAACATTTGCTCTCCTCCAATCTGCTGGAACTTCTCCTGTCCTCCAAGATTTCTCAAAAATTATAGCAAGCGGTTCCGAAATGACCTCTGCCAGCTCTTTTAATATCCTAGGATGCAATTCATCTGGCCCTGGAGACTTGAATTCATCCAATGCGGCCAGGTATTCCTGTACCACCTCTCTACTTATTATGTGCCTCATTTCCTCTGCTTCCTCCCCTGCTCCCCAACCGCCAGGTTGAGTGCTTGTATCCTTCTGGGAAAATACGGAGGCAAAGAAGGTGTTAAGTAGCTCTGCCTTTTCTCTCCCCCCTGTGAGTAATTCGCCATCTTCTCTGCGTAGCGACCCTACTGTCTCCTTCTTTTTCCTTTTGCTGCGGACATATTTAAAAAAACCCTTTTTATTGTTTTTAATGTCTCTGGCCAGCCTAAGCTCGTTCTGTGCTTTAGCCTTTCTGACTTCCTCCCTACATCTCCTAGCTACTTGCTTAAATTCTTCTTTGGTGGTTTCCCCCTTCTTCCATTTCCTATACATGTTTCTCTTAACTCTTAGCTCAGCTGAGAGTTCTTAAGTCAACCATTCTGGTTTCTTCAGATGCCTTCCATTTTTCCTCCTTAATGGCACTGTTTTAGACTGTGCCTTCAGTATCTCCTTTTTAAGGAACTCCCATGCCTCCTGAACTCCTTTCCCTTTCACTATTCCTGACCACGGAATTCCAGCCAGCAGCTCCCTAAGTTTACAGAAGTCCGCTTTTTTAAAATCTAAGATGAGTGTCTGGCTACCCTTATCTTCTCCTTCCCACTGAATGCTAAATTCCAACAGGGCATGGTCACTCCCCCCTAAAGATCCAACCACTTCTACCTCATTCACAAGGTCATCCCTATTGGTCAAGACCAGATCTAGAATATTTGATTCCCTTGTGGCATCTTCCACCTTCTGGACCATGAAGTTGTCTGCAAGACAAGCAAGAAACTTGCTGGACCTTGCTGTCTTGGCAGAGTTTGACTGCCAGCATATATCCGGGTAATTGAAATCTCCTATTATTACTGTATCCCTCCTCTTTGAATGTGCAGTCATTTGGTTGAGGAAGGCGTCATCCAAGTCCTCAGCCTGGGTTGAAGGTCTGTAGTAAACCCCCACCAGAATATCCCTATTGTTTCTCGCTGCCTTAATTCTTACCCAAATGCTCTCTACCTGGCTTTCTGGGTTTAAGTCCTGGATCTCTTCACAGGTGAAAACATCCTTGACATACAAGGCTACTCCTCCTCCTTTCTTGTTTGGTCTATTTTTACAAAACAGGCTATACCCCTCTATTCCTGTATTCCAATCATGAGACTCATCCCACCAGGTCTCAGTGATGCCTATCAAATCGTATTTATTTTCTTGTACTAGGAGTACAAGCTCATCCTGCTTGTTTCCCATACTCCTTGCATTAGTGTAGAGACACTTAAGTCCCTGGGCCCTTCCTGCAAGTCCTGTACTATTGATTCTACTCCTCCCGCCATTGGCCACTTGTACTACTTGTCCAGTATCATTTGGGCCTTTTCCCCCTGTGTTCTCTGAGTCCTTGCCCTGAATAATATTGTCCCCCTCCCCAGTGGAACTTAGTTTAAAGATCTCTTAATCTTCCTTGCAAGACTGTTAGCAAAAACATTCCTGCCAAGTTTTGTGAGGTGCAGCCCATCCCTCGCCAGAAGCCCACGTTCATGGAAATTCAGGCCATGTTCCAAAAACCCAAACCGTTGTTGGCGGCACCATGTGCGGAGCCAGTTGTTGACCTCTACTATTGCCCTTTCCCTATGTGCGCCGTATCCTTGAACAGGGAGGAGAGACGAAATGACCACCTGCACACCAAGGTCCTTAAGCTTTGTCCCCATACGTTCGTAGTCCTTTGCAATGTGGTTTAAGCTGCTCCTCGCAGTGTCATTGGTTCCGACATGAACCAAAATGAGGGGCTTATAGTCAGTGGGTTTGACTAGCCTGGTTAGCCTCTCCGTTACGTGGTTGATCCTGGCCCCAGGAAGACAACAGACCTCTCGATTGAGCTTGTCCGTTTTGCAGATTGCTGTTTCAGTTCCTCTTAGCAAAGAGTCCCCAACAACCAGAACTCGCCTCTTCGTGAGGCTTCCCCTGGGCTCCTCGATAAGCGTGTTTTACCAGGACTGCCTGAGCATTCTGTTGAGGCTGGGAGCGTTGATCTAGTTCCTGTTGCCGATGTTGGATTCTTTCTTGTTGACATTCTGTTCCCTCTGCGTAGTGCTCCTCTTTGTCTGTAAGTCCAAGTACATCAAAGCGATTGTGTAGGTTAAGAGTCTCTGTTACCTTTTTGGTCCTTTTACTCCTCCGTGTAACATTTGCCCAAGCCTCCGTTTCCTGGCGCTGTGTACTGGCTTCCTGATCTGGCAGCTCCTCCTTGTATTTGGAGTTCCGGTAGGTCTTCTCTTCCCTATCCAAAAACTCCTCCCCTTCCCTGATAAGGTGGAGATCAGAAACTCGTGCCTCCAGCTGGCGAACCTTCTCCTCCAAGAAGGTGACCAGCTTGCACTTGGTGCAGGTGTATCCAAGAACCTCTTGTGGCAAGAAAAGGAACATGCCACAAGTATTACAGGTGACTACAGCAGCTCCCTCTCCTTCCATCCTTGAAACTACAGAGAGTAGTACAGGAGAAGCTCGAGAAAGTAAAGGAGTTCAAGTGCGTGCGCCGAAGGCGCTTGCCGTTGGTAGCTCCTAATAAAGCTCCTCCCCGCTAGCTGCCTCCTCCCCCTTGTTAGTCAGACCGTGTGATCAGGCAGAGCCCACGGCCAGGACAATAGCCAGCAATCAATAGCAAGCAAATAACAAGCAAGGCCCCTCAAGCACAGCAAAAACAAGCAAGGCCCCACAAGCACAGCAAAAACAAGCACAGCAAAAAAAAAAACAAGCCTGTAAAACACACCTGGTCTAGGATGTCTTCACAGACCCAGCTCTCCTCTGCTCTTTCCTCTGGGAAATGAGCTAGAGGCCCGTTGGTAGCTCCTAATAAAGCTCCTCCCCGCTAGCTGCCTCCTCCCCCTTGTTAGTCAGACCGTGTGATCAGGCAGAGCCCACGGCCAGGACAATAGCCAGCAGTCAATAGCAAGCAAATAACAAGCAAGGCCCCTCAAGCACAGCAAAAACAAGCAAGGCCCCTCAAGCACAGCAAAAACAAGCACAGCAAAAAAAACAAGCCTGTAAAACACACCTGGTCTAGGATGTCTTCACAGACCCAGCTCTCCTCTGCTCTTTCCTCTGGGAAATGGCTTCTAGTTAGCCTTAACGACTTAACCTTTTGAGACAACAGCATCTGGAAGATTCCTACAAGTCTGCTGATTGTCTTAGCTCCTTTTCTTCTGACCAAGCAAACCTCTCCTTTGTCCCAAAAACCTGTCCGACAAGTACTGAGCTATCAGGACAGCCATTAGCTCTTTGTCACCTAACACCAAGACCATTAATCCATTCCAGAACTCATCCACTCTGTGAACTCCATTATTTACTCGGCTGGAGAGCCATTAACACCCTTGCCCTCTAGACAGAAATAGCATATTTAAATCCCAAGTTTTGGCCAGTCAACTCACAGTACACTGATTGCTGGTTGCCACTCTGCTGCTCTGATTCCTGATTGTGTACTGTCACAAGTCTAAACCACGTTGCCTTCTTTTCCATTCTTCTAGACTGGTAAATATCATGCACTATGGCCTAAAATCTCTCTATTGAAAACTTTCCTCCCTTTTCATTCAGTTAGCTTTGTATGATTGTGTGATTGCTTGGATCTTCTGCATGTGATTAATTCCCCCAATAAAATACATTAAGTTTACTTTTGGATCTCTGGCTGGTTCTTCCATGCAGAAGTACTGGCAAACATAGGTGTAAAAGATCTCATTAGGTTGTCCTTCTCTCACAGGCCTCCTCTTTGAGCTAATAATTCCCCACTGTTTTACAGAGGTACTGGCATCATGAGTGGACCTCTGTGTCACCCACGCTTTGGGGTAACACCATGTTGGGAGAAAGATGGGATATTAATAAATAAAATAGGCATTTATGCAGACTTATTTGCCTGTAACTATAGCATGCTCAAATCTTACAAGTTTTACTGAAGTCAAACAAATGCAGTATTAGAATACACTGATCAAGCAGTAGGCCCATCTTTAAAACAGGTCTGGAAAGTGCATTTTTGGCATGGGAATCTCATATATTGCCTTAATGGCCTTGGAGGTCTTTTGGAGTGCACTGTGACTAATTTCCAATGAACAAAAGCAACATTTCATTCACTAATATGGCTGTACATACATACATACATACATACATACATACATACATATATAGAGAGAGTGAGTTAATGTGTTTTAGGGGTTTAGAAGGGTTGGTGGGTGGGGAGAATGGGTTATATTTTAATGTTTTTAATGTATTTGATATACTGCTGTAATGCCATCCATTGGGAGAGGCAGGATGATATTATTATTATTATTATTATTATTATTATTATTATTATTATTATTATTATATATCATATTAAAAACTTGGGCATAAGAACTGCTAGCATGGGTTCCTCCCATCCTCCACCTCCCTTCTTACATTTCTCTTTTTAGTAATTTCTTTCCTAACTTCCTTGCAGGTTTACTGTACACAGTTAAGAATATACCGGTAGTTCCTGTCACCAAAAAGTGAAACAATCACCTTCAAGTGTTTTTCTTCTCGCTGTGTTCCAAAATACAACAAAACAAGATGTCCCTCAAATAAAGCTTTCCTGATCTGCACTCCTGAATTTCACAGTAAAATAAACCAGATGTTTCTTCTTCTTTCCTTAACTGATAGAAGCTGGAGTAGGAGGATTCTTCACACATCAAGGCAAAACTGAAGGTTACAGCACCTTCCTAGCCATTGTCCCAGTCCAGAGCACCAGCACACAAGCTTATTGGCGCTGGGTAGATGCAGCTTCTGCCCACCTGAGCCCTGAACAAGTCAATTGATTCCCCGAGTCCACTAATTGAGCCTGTTGATCTTTCTTTTTCTTCTCAGTGCTTCTTTTTTTGTGGTTACATGTTTTCAAGTTGTTTCCAACTTAAGGTAACCCTAAGATTAACCTTTCAAAGGGTTTTCTTGGCAAGATTTGATCAAAAGAGGTTTGCCATTGCTTTCCTTTGTGGCTGACAATGTGTGACTTGCCCAAGGCCACCCAGTAGATCTCCATGGCTGAACAGGAATTTGAACCCTGGGCTCCTTGGCAACAAATCTTGCCAAGATAACCCCATGATAGGTTCACTTTAGGGTCACAACAAGTTGGAAACAAGTTGAAGGCACACAACAACAGCAATAACTCCTGGTGTCCAAGTGCTGTACATAACTCAAACCATAATACCACACTGGCTCACACTGCTTCTTTATGGACAGAGAAATCTAAAGTGGTTTCTCCTTAGATGGATGCTAACAGCTAATGACACACAACAGACCAATTTTAAGTAAGGAGGCAGTCAGGAGTAGGCTGGCTGTGGGTAGCTTGACCTAGGGAAGAGACAGCATCTCACTGACCATTTTAGATTTAGACCTGGTGTCACAAATATCTTCTTTTATTAATGACGCTCACAACAAGAACCTTTATTGCCATTGTCAGTGTTGTGGGGAGCTGGAGAAGGAAAATATTTATTTATCTTCCCGTGACTATTACTGTCCTGTGCAATATACATGTACAATGTATACCCCAAATCTAAGTGCCACTCATTTGACTTCAAGCTGAAAGGCTCCCCTATTGGCAGTGCAGTCCTATACCTGCCTATGTAGAAGTGAGCCCCAATTGAATTGAAACTTTTTGCAAAATAAATGTGTGTGGGATTGCATCTTATGGTGTACAAGACTGTGATTTTGACATTTTGTTCAACAATCAAAATGGATTTTCTCCTCCATAGTCATCTTATTTTTGGTGGGAGTAAAATCCACGTTGAAATCAGTGGGGCTTACTCCTGAGGAAATATTTGAGGCCCTGGATTGCACAACCTGCACACTCACAAGTAGGTGAGGTTGATTTACCAAACTGAATATCCTGCTCTCTCCCTTTTAAAATGTTGCTGTATCCCATTCCAGGATAGTCTAAACATCTACATTTTAAATCTAATCAGAAATAACTGAGTTTTGTGGCACCTTGAGGACTATCAGATGTATCAAGACTTTCTGTATTTCCAAAAACAGTGGCAGCTGGTGGCTCCTATGCTGGTGGGTCAATGAATCAATTCCAGGCTTTGGCTAGCTTTAAGGGAACTGTGGAAGGTGCTAAAACCATTTATGAACAGAGTTCAGTACCTTAGAGAACTCCTTTAAAGCCTGGATTAAAACCTGGAGTGGATTCACAACATCACTGACACAGAAGCAACTAGTCACACTGTGCAAAAGGGATGTATTGCTCTTGAGCACACATTCTGAAAGTGTAAGGCTGTCCAAAGATATTTTGCCATCTAACTGAGATTAAAAAATGGTACCTCTACCACCACCCCTCACCAAGTCAAGATGCACAGCACCCAACAAATGGAATGAATGAATGGGGAAAAAATAGCACCTGTGGCAGAAAAACACTCAAGCACCTTTTCCAGTTTCTGGTACTAATAATCTTTAGTCATATTTCAAACAGGGAACAACCAGCTGACCTTTCTGCTGCTGTATTTGCTGTCTTTATGGAAACCCTAAGGCCAACCTATTATGGGATCTTCTTGCCAAGATTTGTTCAGAAGGACTTTGCCTTTGCCTTTGCCTTCCTCTGAGGCTGAAAGAGTGTGATTTGCCCACGATGACCTAGTGGGTTTCCATGGCTGACTGGGAATTCAAATTCTGATCTTGAGGGCCATATTCTGATGCTCAAACCACTACACCACACTGGCCTTTCCTGTCATCCAAACCAGTTCCCTTATTCTGCCAATGATAAGATTGCCCTCTCTTCTTTCCCAATGAAAAATGGAACTCCGCAGAGGCTCAGAGGCACTCAGCCATCAGTACCCACATTTCTGCATGTATATATAATAATGACACATCACATACACTCAAAGTTTATCATCTGAAGACAAATTTGTATCTTGTCTGATTCAGGGTGGTGAAACACACAAAAACTGAAAATCATTTTGACAGGCACCCTTTATGTGCTAGTAAAATGTCTGTGATTATAATGAGCTCCCTCCCATTTGACTTTGAGATCCTCTGCATAAAACCTTGTTGTCTGTCTCCCCACCTTGGGAAGCAAAGTTGGTGAGTAAGCAAGACAGGTCTCTCTGTAGTGGCACCTTGGTTGTAGAAATCCTTTCCTGGGAAACTCAGCATGGCACTATCCCTTTTGAGGTTCTGCTAGGCAATCCCAAATTGCATTCACCTATGTAGCTTTTGGTTTTCAAAACCAGGATTGGCAGTTATTACAATCTTGTGTGTGCTTTTTAAAACTGTTTTCCTACGATTTTTTTAATTTTTTGTATGTCTCATCAGGGGCCCAAGCAGGCTGTGAGGTAATTAATTAATTAATAGTATGAGGGACAGAAAAAACTTGTGTTTGGGTGGCTTAGGAGCTGCACTGTATCTCTGGTTACTGTACACAAAATGACCTAAATCCAACAGTTACTGTCAACCAGAGCTACTGAATAATTACTTAATCGGTAAATAAACCCTTAAGTAATTCCCCAAATTCAGTGGGTGTACTCTAGTTGTGACTAACAACTAGATTTAGGTGAAGAATATGTTTAATTTTGTGAAACTTTTAGGATTGAAGGCCTATTTTTCCATCTAACAGCGGTGTGGATTTGAACAGAAGTAAACTTTCATTACAGAAACTGAGCATATAATTGCAATAGGGGCTGTGAACTCTTTGGACAATTTTTAAAAGGAATTCCACCCAACAGAGGAAACTAAATTCATAGGAGAGGCACGAACAGTTCTCAGTCAAATTTGGGTAGGCCAAACGTTTCTGGCTTGAAGTCATTCATGGACCGGAGTACCAGGGTTGCATCTTTAGTGAGTTCTTTCTTCAGATTTTCATCGGGAACCATGACCACTTGCATCCCGGCTGCTACCGCCGCTTTGACCCCATTGGGCGCATCCTCAAAAACAAGACACTTGGCCGGAGTTGCCGGAGGGTCGAATCTCTTGGCGCAGATTAAAAAAATATCAGGGTGTGGCTTTCCGTTTTTCACCTCAGGGTCATCGCCCAACACAATATGATGGAATAAACCAAACAAAGGCTTGAGATGGCCTGTCTTCATTTCATAGGGCTCTCGAAGGGAGCTGGATGCCACCGCGATGGGTATCTTGTGCTGGTGGAGATGGCGGACCAGCTTCTCGACCCCTGGCAACACCACGGCCGTCGGAAATAACTCTTTTTTCTTCCTGGCAACTTCACACATCATCTGGTCGGCCGTTAAGGGGATGTCGAGGAGTTTCCGCAGGATATCCAGTGCCTCCAATTCTCTTCTGCCCATGATTACGTCTTTTTGGTCCCACGTGAATTTCTTCCCATAGCGGCCGCAGAGATCTTCTAACACCAGGGTGTACAGGCTTTCAGTGTTCAGAATGGTGCCGTCCAAGTCAAAAACGACGTGAGTCACCGGCTGCAGCGTCTGGCCGGTGGAGGCGGCCATCACGTTCCAACAACGGTCCTCTCAACGGACAGCAGAGGCGGGAAGACACAAAGCAGGCACGCGGGCGAGCCGCGCGTGCGCACTGCTGCCGCGCCTACAGCCTCTATGATTTCACTTGCCTCCTTACGTCAGGATTCCGTTTAACGGCCTCTATGACTTCACTTTCCTCCTTACGTCAGGATTCTGTTCGACTTCAAGGTGCCGCCAGCCAGACGTTCGGGGTGTGTGTGTGTTAATATTGGAGCAATAGATTAAGGAGACGCGGGGGGGGGGGCAAGGTTACTGTTGAAGCTGACGGAAAAGTGCTGTAGTCTGTTGCTAATAAATAACGGCCAAGTTTGACGGGGGCACCTTAAAGATGAACCCAGAATGCCGACATATTAGTTATTAGTTAGTGTATTACCAGAAACCCTCATTCTGGTTGTAAGCCGGGGTTGTGAGGATCCAGACGAGCAAAAGAACGAGGCGTTTTGAGCTCGTCGTAACCAGCCCTCACCTACACAACTCACAAGGCTCGCGTTTGTTTGGGCTGCAGATCCACCTGAGCGGAATAACTGCTCTGCTGGCAGGAAGGTCCTTCCACATAGATAACCACCCTGAATTCAGTGGAACTCACTCCCAGTAAACGTGGATAGGATTGCATGGAATGCGGGGATTTCCGTCCCGTCCGTCCTGTTGTTGTGTGTTTTCAAGTCATTTGCGGCTTATGGCGACCCTATCATGGGATGTTCTGGGGCTGAGAGTGTGTGACTTGCTCAAGATCACCTAGTGAGTTTCCACGGCCGAGCAGGGAATCAAACCCCAGTCTCTATTACACGACGCAGGCTCTCCCCTTCCACCCTCCTTTCGCCGGTTTTTTCCCCCCGGGCTACACTTCGGCCATTTCCGCACTAGCCTGTTATAGCGCGATGATTCCACTTTCAACCTCCTCTGGAATCCTGGGGTTTGCAGTTTCGGGAGGGGCCGGATGGCCCCTCCCGAAACTGCAAACCCCAGGATTCCAGAGGAGGTTGAAAGTGGAATCATCGCGCTATAACAGGCTAGTGCGGAAATGGCCTTCGTTGTTTGGTTGTAAAAACCCAGCTGACAGCCGCGGGGCTAACTCCTGAAGATACATTTTAAGCCCTCGGGCTGCAGGACCAGTAACGCCCTCCAGGAGCCGAGGCCGAAACGTCAAACTTAATTTGCACCTCTTTTCTTCTTTAATATGTCATTTCTTCCCGTTCTAGGATCGGCAAGTGCATTGAAAACAACAATACTGTACGTACAGTAGAAGTCAAGCCACAAAAAGCAAAGTCTTGCGCCACCTTGAAGACTATCGGATTTATCTTAACTTGCTATATTTGTAGAGCCAGCCTGAGTCATTTCCCCATTACACTCTTATAGTGCCATTATTCCACTGTCAGCCTCCTCTGGAATTCTGGGGTTTGTAGTTTCCTGAGGCCAAAGAGCTCCCTGGCTGAGATTTCTAAATGCCTCTCCCTAAACTGCAAACCCCAGGATTCCACAGGATGTTGAAAGTGGAATAATAGCACTGTAACAGTGTAGTGCAGAAATGGCCCTAGTATAGCCGTTTGTGTGCTGGGCTAGGACCCTGGGAGACCAGAGTTCCCATGTTGCTTGGTCACTGGGTGGGCAAGTCACACTCTCTCAACCTTAAGGGCAAGGCAAGGGCAAATCCCCTTCTGAACACATCTTGCCAAGAAAATCCCGCGATGGGGTCGGCATACCTCTTAAGTGACTTGAAGGTACACAAAAACAACAGCTATCTTTGGCTTTGTTTCAGTTGTTCCTAAGACTTCCCCACTAGGGCTGTCTGAAGGCATTTTGATTTTTCAGAGGGAGGGAGAGAGAGAGTTCGCATGTAGAATCACGGAGCTGGAATGGGTCTCACGGGCCATCTAGACCAGCCCCCAAATCAATCCAGGATCTCCATCTACAACATCTCTAGCAGGTGGCAAACAGACAAAAGTGTACCAAGAGGGCTTCCAATTTATGCGCGAGAAGAGCCGCACTCTGTTCCGCGACAGAAAGACACGCACGTGCGCATGCAGTCCCACGCACGTTTCCTTCAGTTTCCTTCAACGCGATTTATTCTTAGGAAAATGTACATGTAACGCTTGTATAATAATTTTTACCCCGCCTTCTAGGACAGAGGTGTGAAACTCTGATCTTCTCGTTGGTCTGAATTTCAGCTGCCATCAGCCCTAACCAACAATTATGGGAGTTTAAAACATCAGAGGTTTCCCGTCCGTGGCCATTTCCGCACTACGGTCTTATAGCGCGATGATTCCACTTTCAACATCCTATGGAATCCCGGGGTTTGCAGACTGCAAACCCCGGGATTCCATAGGATGTTGAAAGTGGAATAATCGCGCTATAAGACTGTAGTGTGGAAATGGCCCTTGTTTTAGGGCAGCCTGTTACCCTTTAGATATTGTTGGACTGCAACTCCCAGCGTCCTTTGCCATTAACTAAGCCAGCTAGAGCTCAGGGAAGTTGCGATCCAGTAACATCTGGAGGGCCACAAAGCTGACCACCTTGCAATCAAAACGTTATAAACAAGATAAATATTTTTAAAACCAAGAAGAGATTAAAAACATTTGTTGCCTGTGGCAAAAACTTGGCAAAAACGACATCTCAGGACTATTTCCAAGCCACACACACACACACAAAAAGCGGGAATGGAGGCTTTCCCCTCAAAACGGCAAGCGGAATCTACGATAGTTTCCACACTAGGCTGTTATAGCGCGATGATTCCACTTTCAACATCCTATGGAATCCTGGGGTTTGCAGTTTCGGGAGGGGCCAGCCAGCCCCTCCCTAAACTGCAAACCCCAGGATTCCATGTGGAAATGGCCTACGACTCTTCAACAGCAGTTCCGCTCCTGTTCTGTGGTGAAGAGCCCAAACGGGGCGTTGACACTGTCGGCTCCCAGCAGGCAGCGGGGGAAACAAGGCGGAGTTAGAATGGCGCTCCGGTGATTGGCCGCGGGCGGGGATTTGAACGGGGCGCGAGCCGGTTCCGCCGGTGCCCTCGTTTCCCGTCGCGGCGGTTTTGTGGAGTGTTTGGCCGGTTGGGACGAAAGGCCCCGTGTGAGCGGGTACGTGAGGAGTGGCCTGGATGGTGGCTGTGGGGGACGAAGCTGAGACAGGAATAGCTTGCCGGGTGGTGGTGGTGGGTCTTCGAGATTGGGGGCGAACTTCCGTTTCGAGCTGAAGCTACATGGAATATCGGCTCTTATTATAAAGGGGATTTTGGTTTCATTTCCAACTCCTTCGGTAAACTTCGGGTTAATATTTCCATACTAGAGAAGGAGTTTATTCTTATATATATTATTTTATTTTTCTTATTTATCATTGTTAATATTATAGACGCGAAGTTCCAAGCTTGAGGGGCAGGAGGTGGTGTGGTGGCCTCTTAAAAACACTACACCGGTTTTAATTTTGTTAGGTTGAACGGTCGTAGGACGCAGCCTGAGGCGAAGTATGTTGGCAGGGAAGCGAGAGGTGTCCTTGCAAGGCCATTTCCTCACTAGACTGCTATAGCGCTATGATTCCACTCTCAACACCCTATGGAATCGTGGGGTTTGCAGTTTAGGGAGGGGCATCAAAGGCCCCTCTCGAAACTGCAAGCCCCAGGATTCCGTAGGGTGTTGAGAGTGGAATAATAGCGCTATAACAGTCTAGTGTGGAAATGGCTTAATTGTGTGTGTGTGTGTGTAGAACTTGTGGCTCTCCAGATGTGACCTGCCACGTCTATCAGCCATGGCCAATATGATCAGTGATGAGGAACTAAAGGGGTTGTGTTGAGATATTGGGCAATTAAAGAGCCTGGTCTCTGAAGAGTAAGGTTGTCTTAAGGAAAAGCTGGTGTGCACAAACTGTTTACACTCAAACAGGTACCTTGCAGGCTGATTTCACTTCTGGCTGTTAATTTTAGTTTCAAATACAGCATGGAAAAATATAAGATGAATATATTTACTGCTTACATAGCTCTTTATGTTTATATATTCAAAATACCCTAAAGGCACAAGATCTTGTCTGATCTTGAAAGCTAAGCAGGGTCAGCCCTGGTTAGTACTTGAATGGGAGACTACCCATGAATACCAGGTGCTACAGGTTTTACTTCAAAGGAAGGATCTGTGAAAACCACCTCTGAGTAGTCCATTGCCTAAGGAAACCCTATGAAAATTCATGAGGCCTTGCTTCGAAAGCACAAACACACATCTACTTATGTGGTGCTTCACAAAGAAACAGAAAACATCCTACATCCCAAGGGGCCCATAATCTAAAAATGCAAAGGTGACAATGGAGGAAGTAATAACAAAAGGAGAAGTTCTGTGTGTACAGCTGTCTTTGTACATGTGTGTAGAGGAATGGGGCAGTTCTGAATTGGGACTCCTGCCAAATGAAACTCTAGTTTCAGTAATCAGAATATCACCTCTTCAACTTTTTTTTGTGGCAGAAGAATGCAAAGTGTCTGAAGGAACAGGAAGGGTAGTATGAGGCAGGCAGGATGAATTTAAATTTTGTTGGGCTTGAAGGTTTTTGGGATGACATCATATGATGCTTGAGTAAGGTTAAGGTTACTGTGCTTTCGTATATTTTAAAGACCTCTAATATATAAGTAGAACAATTCTTATTTTGGACATGTCTTCTAAAATGTCCCTCGTATGTGTAGAATGGCAGCTGGGAAAGATTTGGCTGTCTGTCATGAGAAGAAGTCTTGCACAGGGAAATCAAGAGGCTTAAGTCTAGACATTACAGTCTGTCTGCTTAAAGTGTGCTTAACATAAATTTCATTTAGTCCAGTCCAGTCTATTAGGCTTCCTAGCATTCTAGCTGCTGTCATTGCGCCTTTGCCACAGGTAGGATTGAGCCCACTATTTGGGTATAAAGAAATGTTGTTGCTCTAGGGCTGGTAAAGGAGATACTGTATGTGACCAGAAACGGTGGTAGTGGCTCTGTACTGTAATAAGTTAGAGAAAGGAAGTAGGAGACTAGATTTAGACTAGATTAGAGAAAGGGGAGATGCCTGTCTCAGCTCCATGTGTGGTTAATCAGTTATGTACATGTGCTCCTTTTCTGCAGGATGCAAGATGAAGCTCCTCAAAGGTGTAGATTTTGTGGTACAGACCAGCACTCCCGAAGGAACCCTGGTGTTGTTGTCAGAGCTGAAGGTGAGGTTCCGAGATGAGTTAATACCTGTTGGTTGGGGTAGTTCTGGAAGGTGGGCCCATAATGGGTATTAGCAGTGATAGTAGACTTTGAGGCAAATGGCTTCTGGGCTTTCTGGAAATATCTGGTTGAGGGCTGGCCCAAGACTTTTCACTTCTTGAAACAAGATAATGGTTCCTAGAGAATGTTTGCATAGTTTCTGTAGGACTTTTGCATTGCCTGGGCCTTGTGGGTTGCTAGCGTGTGTCCCCCAGGGTGGTTTGTGCTGAAAAAGAAAAGTGATTGTCATTGGGGCATTGCAGTAATCTAGGTTTGGAGTATTGCAAGTTTCTGTTTTTAAACACAGTTCTTCCATACAGTTTCACCCAACTTTAACAAGGAAAGATTGTTGTAAAGTTTGTGGGAATACCGTATGTCAATATTCTGGGAAGCTCTACTCTGTTTTTCCAAGTCTCGTGCCTTCTAGATATGCTAGACTCCCAGCTTCCATGATCTCAGTCATCATTGCCAGTGGGGGATGATGAGCATTGTAT
Source organism: Ctenosaura bakeri (assembly GCA_948474755.1). NCBI lineage: Eukaryota > Metazoa > Chordata > Lepidosauria > Squamata > Iguanidae > Ctenosaura > Ctenosaura bakeri. The sequence goes on from CAOLHI010000689.1 coordinate 296,137, forward strand.
TGCTACACACCCAGAGGCTATCACTAACAAGAACAAAAAAGATTAAGAAGGCTGCTTGCTGATATTTAATGGCTGCTCTTAATTTCAGGAATGTCTCATCTCTGGAGCAAAAAATATAGAGACTGCAGTCCTAGCCTCCAAACAGACAACAGTGTGTGATCGAATCTTACGGGCTTGCATCCACAGATTTGGGGAAAGTCGAGACTTCCCTGCGCACTTCAAAAACCTCCAGGCCTTAGCTGAAATGGCTTATCATGGCTATGTTGCAGCCAGGCTCCAATACGTTCCCCTCTACTTGGAAAGACTGCTGTATCACTTGCTGAAAGGCACAGCTGCCTGGGGCCCATCTGATGCCTGCCTGAGATTTGCTGATCTCCTCTATGCGGACCTTTCAAAGTACCAGCCTCCTCAAGTGCCTGCTGATGACTTTATCTCCATTGCCAAAAGTGCTTTCAGTGTGCTGTGGAAAAGTACAGATGCCATGGCGAAAATGGATAAGACACCAGCAGAGCTCAGGCTTGTGCTTTCTACCCATGTGCGAGCAGTCCGTTTCTTGGTGCTTCTGGAGCACAATGCTACTGCTTTCTTGCTCCAGGAGCCTCCATTCTTTACTTCTACGGTGGCTCGGCATGCCTCAGCTGCAGCTGCTGTGTTTGAGGCCCAGCAGAGCCCTCTGAGCAGGGAAGAGGCCTGTTTTCTTAGTGACCAGCTCTTCCACCATCTGGTTGAAGCCATTCTGGAAAGGAAGACCAAAAAGGAAGCTTCGGCCTTCCAGGACTACCTCTGTGTCTTTGAGCTCAACCTTATAAGGTCCCGTTACCTTTGCAAAAGTGGCTGCTTCAGAGAGTGCAAGGAAATTCTCCAGCAATCCAGCAACTACTTGAGCAGGTCCAGCGGTCTGAAGCATTGCTTTACTTTAACTTTAAATGTTCTCTCAGCTGGACTTGAGCTGAGCAGAGTACTGCTGCTTGCTGAGGGTTCAGTGGGGCCTTTCTTCATCCAGATTGCTGAGGGAATAAACTCCTCATCAGACGTTGAAGAACCCTTGCTTAAACTGCTGGTTGAGAGCTGCCAATTGCTGATGACCCCTTTGTATGGACATGTGAGGAAGAGTAAATGGAGGCATTTCAACTTGGAAGAGCTTCTAGGGATCTCTACCTTCATGGAACATTACCTCAGAATGCTTAGCAAGCTGATAAGTATGGTAAGTCATGCTTCCCTGGATTGGGGAACCCTAGATTAGCATATCAAGGGCAGCAGTCACATGGGTGGGACTTGAAATCTGTCTTGTTTTCCTCTGCCTAAATGAACTCTACTGAGGAAAGCAATTTTTTTTTAATTGAAGAACCAATTTTCTCCCATGGAGGCATAGGTGGATGAATTGGTTGGTTTAAAATATTAGGAAGCTTTATGGAGAAGAGATGAGGATAGAAGGGAGATAGTGAAGCATCTTTTTCTAAGTTATTATTATAAGGTCTTGAAACTTAGTTTTCATAGCAGAACTTTTTTGCAAGCTGTGTTATGTAGTCATATTTGCAAAATGCTAAATTTTGAGCTACATTCCAGGAATCCTTATTTCTCCATTTATTTTCTTCGTTCTCATCTACTGCATTTCCCCCAGAGCTGTAAAAACTTTGTAAACTCAGTTTTTTACCCTTTCCTTTGTTATCCATAAAGTACCATTGTATGTGTGTTATGTGTATTTTTTTTTAATTAGGGTTGTATCCAATTAAATACTGAGTAACTTTGTCAAGGGTTGGCTTGGGACCACTCATGTCTTCTCCTGTGTTGTATCTCATCCACAGGTTCCTCCAAACAATGTGAAACAGAAGCAAGCCCTGAAGAAACTAATGTATCATTATTTCCAGTTGTACACAACTATAGTATATGACTCTCTTCAGACTCTACAGGTATGGGAAATGGAGAAGCAGCATGTATTCTATGAAGTTTTGAACAGATAAGAGAAATTCTGTATATAAGACCAAAGTGTTTTCATCTTCTTATATTTTTCAAGATCAAAGGTCCTTAAAGTTTTAGCTTTGTGGAGGCTCTTTAATGGATCAGTAACTATGCACATATCTTGTATCCAGATAGTTTTGAACATCTGTCGAAATGTCTAGTAGTAGTGCTGTGACAGAGAGGTACTGTAGTACTGTTGCTCATTGGAGTAAACAAAACAGCCCAAATAAATTCATGGTCTAACTGAGGATGGCAGTACTCTTATCCTCTGTCTCAAGAGTGGAGAACATGTGGCCTTGAGTTGCACCTGCCATCAGCTTTTCCCAGAATGGTGGGTCATAAAGTGTTATGGGGTTGAGTTGAACAACATCTGGAGAGGCAGGCATTCCTCTCCCATCCCTTGGTCCTGTAGATTAGGGATGTGAATTCTATAGTTCCTAAGGCTGTTTCCTCCAATCGTGTATGTGTGTGTGTGTATGGTTGTGGTGGTTGAAAAAGGACTGTCTCTTGGAGCCTAACAGGATCAGTGTTTTGCCTTTTAATCAAGCCCTGCATGTTTTACAGGTTAAACTTCTCTTATCTGGAAATCTGAAAACTCCAAAACCTGAAACTTTTTGCTGTCAGCTACACACTTCTGACATTGAAGTGGTGGCTGCAGCTTCCTGTTTGTTTGCCTCTCAGATCCTCAGTCTGTCTCTTTTTGCTGCCAGCTCCACATTTCTGAGGAAGCAGCTGCAGTGCTCCTGCTCATTTGTCTCTCAGATTTGAGGAATGTGGCAGCCACTGCCTTGAAGGCAGAAACAGATGGCTAGTGACAAAAAGAGAGACACTGAGGATCTGTGAAAAAAGTGGGAGGTGTGGATTTTCACCAAGCACTACACTTGGAATCCCACCATTTCACAGATCCTGAGTCTCTCTCCAGCCTTGCATCTCATACAGAACATAAGTAGCAAATGAATGTGACGTGAGGCTATTCCAAAAAAAGTACTGTATTCCAGAATCTGCAGAAATCCAAAATATGGAACATTTCTGGATCCAAGCATTTCAGATAAGGGAGGCTCAACCTGTAAAACATTTTAAAGAAGAAAATTGGAGGTAGATTTTTAGATATTTCCGGATCTGTTTTTTCCTATTTAAAAACAAAACAAATGGAGTCAGTGCAGCCCTTGGTGGATCTCAGGCAAAGAAATTAGCCCTCAGATTTCTGGAGTGTGCCCATCCTTGCCCTAGGTCATCTTTCTGACAAGAGAAGTCAAAACAGCCAGAGAGCTGTACAACATCTGTCACTCCCAACCAGTATGGCCAATAGTCAGGGTCTGTAACTGTAGTCCAGAATATTTAGAAGGGCCTGAGGGGACTTCCGTAGAAAAGACAGCAATATGAAGTTTTGTTTCAGTAGTCAGCAGATTTGATTCTGTTTACTGGGTTTTGGTATACTGCTCCCTAGAAATAACAGAATGTTCTGGGTTCAGTAAATGAGAGGGGCAGTTTGGACTTGAACTTGAAGTCTAGCATTTGTTCTATCATACACTGTTTTGTACACAATGTCCCATTTATGAAAATAGGCATGTATGTACTATAATAACAATGAATAGCAATGTGGCAAACAAAGAGTAAATCTTTAGCAAAAATTAATATTACAAGATGCCGTGGCTCAGCCTTGCACTTCCGCAATGAGTAACTTTTTTTTCTGTAAAGTTTGTAATATCAAAATAGAATTGGGAGACAAATCTATACATGGCAGAAAATTGCTAGCATCTTGCCATGCCATCAAGTATGTGTGTAGTGTGTTTATATGTAAATGATGAGGTGCTTGGGTAATAGTACTGAGAGAGCAAAAAACAGGATGTACAGTTGGCAAACAGACAACAGGAAGCCGGAGTCTAGAAGACTGGGCCAGAATCAAGTGTAAGTTACTGACATATCAGTTTGGGGAGGGGCCTATAGAATTCTCAGCCAGAGAGCTCTTTGGCCTCAGTAAACTATCAACCCCAAAATTCCACAGGATGTTGAAAGTGGAATAAGAGCACTATAACAGTATAGTGGGGAAATGGCCTAAGTCTAACTGGTGTTTATTTTAGCATGAGCTTTTGAAGATAAACCCACTTTTTAGGATGCAGTACCAAGCTATATCCTGCATCTGAAGAACCTGGTGTTTGTCCACCAAAGCTCATGCTACAATGAAAACCAATTAGTTTTAAAGGTGCTACCACATTCCTTTTTAACTCCCTCTCTTCTCTTCCTTTTTATTCCACAAGTGACTAACACAGCTACTTCTTTGAAAACTATGTTTGTCAGTATGTGTTTATTTATAGTTATGGAAGGCATGAGAGTTTTCTAGTGTGGGGAAGGACAGGTTTTCAAACAAGGCCAGCAGAACAATGGAGGAAAAATAACAACTGTCAGGCTGTTTGGTGCCTCTCACCCTCCACACTAATATAGAGGATGATAATCTTTTGATGCTCCCTCAGCAACCTAGGACATAATTCTAAGAGGGAAGAGTAAAGAAGTGGCAGACATTGAAAAACCAGAGTTGAGAAGAATATGTTCTCATTTATTATGCTGTTACTCCTGTTTAGCTTAAAGTAATTCTGTTGGTGTACACATATCTGCTAAAGGCAGCAAAAATCCTTGAGTCAACTTGGGGTTTTTGATATAATAGGTTGTATCCACAATTGATAGAGTATGGGCATTTGAGACACAGCTCTTCTTTAAAACTGCAGTATCATTCCCAGCCCACGATGGAGGTCATGCCTCAGTTTCCGATAGCAATCTTTATTCCAGGTCTATATCTGTATGTGTATCTTAGAGACTGTATAGATGAGGACAAGTGCATCTCAAGGATGGATCATGTTGGTGGGTCACTGCTGTTATCCTGTTTACTGGGGGTCCCGGGAGAGACACCTAAATAACCAAACAACAACACACTTTGGGGGAAATTAGCTTAGAGCACTGCTGGCAAAACGGGAGGCAGGGTAACGCAGCAGAATCTTGTAACCCAATGTTTACGGGGTCAGGCCAAGTCAAGAAGCAGACCGTGTTGAAAATTAACGAAATGATCTTTATTAAATACAGGCACACAATGTAAGCAACACATGAACACAAGTAACTATAGAAAATAAAGGTTGGAGTGGTATAGAGGAATTTTGAGAGGGATTGTTGAATTGGGTAATACGGAACCTGTTCCTGAAGCCCAGAAAGAAGATAGCGAAGCTGGGGTGCGATGTATCTCAGCTACCAGAACTCAGGGGAAGGCTCGCCAAGCAAAGCGGCGGCAAGGCTGGATGGAACTCAGGAGCAATCCGAGGAAGGTCTCAGAATCGGGTTTTTATAGGGAGAAACGTAACTGCAGGCTATGCCATACTTGGGGAAAACAATGTGATTTAGGAGCGGGACAAAGCTTTGGAAAGATCAGAATTTAGCATGATTGGTTTAAGTCCGAATTGACGAAGAGTTAGCCAGTATGCAAATGCTCAGTGCTTGGCAGTTGAGTATTCAGCTTGCCAGGTTGCCTCCTTGGGGCAGGGAGTCCTTTGTAAAACAGTGTGCATACTTAATGAAGGTGTTTGCAGAGAGATCTCCTAAAGCAAGGATCTGGCTATTTCTGGCCTGCCTGGGTGGAGAATGGAATGTTCAGCAATTAGTGGCCGTGCCTAGTCTGTGGTTGTTCGGGTGCCTCACAAACACATGAAGAGGGGTGGTAGAAGAGAGCCAAATTATGATATCAAAATGATATCTAGGGGTATCTCCAAGTAGGCCTAAACTGCAGTAACACTGCTTCTTCCTCTGGCAAAATGTTGCTTGAGTTTTGGGAGTCCTTCCTCTTATTTCTCTTACTAAAATTTGTGTGTTTTTCTTCTCCAGGGGTCAGAGGCTGCTGGGCTACCAAAATTGTTGGTGTCTCTTCAAAGCATTGTTAATGGATTTCTGGACATGCTAGAAGATCTTCATGAAAGGGAACAAGCTGAAAACTTGGATCTCTCAGGTTGATATCCAAGATGGACAAACTTTGTCCTGTGATCAGAGTCAGGAAACAGATGGTACAGTGTACTGTCATTTGGAGGCTAGTGTCCTTCATAATGAGAGCGAAAAGAATGTGTTGTCCCTATTAGCAGATATCTCAATCAGGAAGTTTATAAGAACATAAGAAGAGCCATGCTGTTCCAAAGGGCTGTCTAACTCAGCATTCTTTTCACAGTGACCATATCTTTTTTTTTAGCTGTGGTGACCAGAATGCAGCACAAGTATTCTGGGTAAAGTTGCACCATGGATTTGTATAAGAGCATTATGCTGACTGAGAGATTTATTTCTTTTTCCTTTCTAGTTATTTTCAGCATAGCATCGTTTTTCACAACAGCTGTACACTGGCTCTTTTCATAGAAGTATCTACCAAAGCCCTAAAATGCCTTTCTGCTCTAGGAAAAACCATTGTCTGTTCACAGGGCAGGGTTTTTTTTTAAATGTATGACCAAGACCTAGGAACTCTCAGAGTGGAGAAGCAAAAGAGTCATAGCAGTATCTCTCCTATTTTTGTTATCATGCCTTGACCAAGGTGGTGCTGTTGAGAACCAGTTAAATTAGTGTGAGTAAAGCACTTTTTTCGTGATATGCCACATCAGCATGAATAGTTCAAAGTGGCCTCTCTGCCTGGTATACCTGATTATACTATAAACAGTCTACAGTCAGTCCTCCACATTCACTAGGATTGGAGCTGTAGAACCCATGCAAAAATGGAAAAACTGCAAATATCAAAATATATGTGTATGTCTGTGAGAAGGAGGCTGAGACATAGTGGGGAGAGCAGGTACCCAGAGTTCAAACCAGGTCAGCATGGTGACCCTATACTTCCTCTCTCTCGCCCATCTCCTTCCTTGACTGTGGGGAGGGGCATCGGGAGGGGGTTTGTGGTGCTGAAAACTTGGACTGTGATAGCTGGGCAAGCAGCTGCTGGTGAAGGAGGAAAACCAGAGGCAATTTTTTAAGGGATTCAGTGGCCCGATCAAAGCTGCTGAAAGGAAAAGTTCCCCTGGAAAAGAAGCACCTGAGGTTGTGGGGGAAAGGATTTGAAGAAACTCACAAATAATGTTTTACATGTCCAATTCTGCTACATGTGCAATCATTATATAAGCAAATGGAAATGGGCAGCTACGGTAAAGAAGGGGTAGAATTCTGCATAGCTGTTGCTGTGAGCTTAGGAATGGAAGACTCTTATGTGTACTATTTTATATGAGAGTTCATGAGCAAACACTATTGACCTTTCTGTCTCTTCTTGATTAAAATCTTTCCCTGAATGAGACTTGAGTACTGAGTTGGGGACTTCATGATATAATAATGGCTTGCATCTTCCTTCATAGTAGAGAAATGGAAGGGGCAGGTGTCCTGCAAAGGAACTGCTTGTTGGAAGTTTAGTGGTACATACAAAATCAGTTGGCTATCTTCAAGAGACGAGTCATTAATTGATTGAATTCTTTGTTTTCTTCTAACAGCCTGCTGTGTGTCACGGCTGGCATATAGCTTTTACTGTCATAAAATGTATGTGGAATCTAACTCCATAGCAGAGCTCTTCTCCAAATGGCTGGCTAAGAAGGAGCTTTCCCGATATCCAGAACTTTTTACAGAAAAGGTAATTAAGCATTTTCTTTCTAGCCTGATAAGCTGGCGTGAAGGAGGGTTGGGCAGACAAGATAAGTTGTATCTGTTAGAGATAGATCAAGCTTCTGGAGGGGCTGCGAAGTGGATGGGGGAGAGAGAGAGAGTTGATGTGAAAAAGACCTCAGATTCAGTGTATTATGGTATAATGTATTGAAAATGGACCTTGGGCTGGAGTTAATACACACACGCACACACACAGGATGTTGAGTATGGTGGGGGAGAACACTTGTCAAATTATTCTTGTCAACTGATCCTATGCCTATTTAATCAGAAACTTTAGGCCCTCTGAATGCAATGGGTGTTACATGCATGTAAATGGGTATAGGAAGGTTATGGATATGTGAATCTCCAAATGTTGGACTGCAAATTTAGTTAACCTTAGTCAGCATATTCAATGGTGATGGTTTATGAGAATTTCAGTCTAGCAAAATATGGAAGACTATACGTTCTCGATCTCTGGTTTATAGCAGCGTTTCTTAATCTTTTCCTTCCTGGAGACCCAGTGTAAATATAATTTGTTGTGGGGACCCACAAGACTTAACTCACGATTTAAATATAAATATTAATTGAAATACATAATTTAGATTTAAATATTCAGAAATTTGTTTTTTTATTTAAGGCTTCTGAAGACTAGGATTCAAATCCCTGCTGAAACACTGGGTGACCATGGGCAAGTGGCACTCTCTCAGCCTCAGAAGAAGGCAAAGGCTATCCCCCTCTGAGCAAATCTTGCCAAAACCACCCAATGATAGCTTCACTTTAGGGAAGCCGTAAGTCCCAACACGACAACAAAGTGCTGCTGACAGGGGAAGGTTCTTTCTAGCCATCATGTCTCTCCCCTTTGAAAACTAACTTATGGTGACCCTAAGGTAAACACATGGATATTTTCTTGGCAAGATTTGTTGCCTTTGCCTTTCTCTGAGGCTGAGAGAATGTGATTTGCCTGAGGTCACCTAGTGGATTTCCATGGCCAAGTGAGAGTTCAAACCCTGGCCTCCTTGGGCGCACACACATGCCTGCTGCCATGTCCCTTTTTTCAGGATTGGGGTTGTGGGGAGGTGGTGCCTGCCATCATGTCCCCTCAGCACCCACACTCCCTGTGCCGCATCCCTAACAAAAGGGACACAGTGGTGGAAATGCACATGTCGTTTGCAAATGAGGTGGTAATTTCAGCATACACACACACACACACGCTGCTGCATCCCTGTTGCTGCTGCTGTTGGTGTCTAGCAGCAGGGCTCCATGGACTCCCTATGAGGGCTCCATGGACTCCCAAGATTTCCCAGACCCCAGGTTAAGAACCACTGGTATATAAGATGGCAGCCTGATACTAACCTCTCATAGTGATTTAGATAAATGGTACAAGAAGAGCCTGGAGCTGAAGATTTGAGTGGCCAATTCAAATTAGTTATTTACAGACTTCTCTTCTTTATGTTCTTGTTGACCTTTTCCCACTAAACCTTCTGATGTTATGACTCTTCTCCCATGTTTCAAATGCTCTCTTATGGCCCTGCCTGCTCTATTCCAAGTCTCTTTTGGTTTTCACTCCACTGGTATCCAGAAAGCCTTTGCCAGGGCAGAGAATGTGTTTAGGTGTGGGTTAATCTTGTACCAGTGACTGCCTAACACAAATAATCTCCCTTGATGGAAAGACTGAATGCAAATACCATCATCTGGTCTCTGAAGTTGCTTGGTATTCTTAGGAAGTCTTTAGCTTGAATTGATGTCAGTTGATGAAGACTTGATTGGACAAAGTGGCCCAGTGGCCTGACAGTTTAAACTCTGGAACTTTAGTTCAGAGAGGTTTGAGAGCTCTTGCCCTAGTTAATGAGAGTTTGAGGATTGGAAGGACTTTATTTTCTTTTTGCTTGCATTTTATGCCATCTAAACTCTCTTCTCCCCCTTCACAGCTGCACAATTGTTTTAAACTGCAAGTGGAAAACTACAGAAAGTTGGGCTTGTTAGAGGAGGCTCTGCAGGCTGTGGTACTCTGGCTGGCTTCTTATTGTAGCAAGATCCCAGAACACATGGCAGAGCCAGTTTCTTCCTGGGTCAAAGTCAAAATGGATGCCAGCAAAAATGGGGTGGATGATCTGAAACTGAAGTAAGAAAGGACTTGCGCGATGAGTATGTTACTGCTAAAATGGTAGATTGCTGTTAACCAGTTCATGCTTCAAAGTGGAAGTTTTTGATAGTGGTGGTGGTGCATAAACAGCTGAATCTGTGTTGTATTGTTTGTCCTTTGTGTGTAGGGAAATAATTTTTCTTCAAATGCTGCTCTTCCACTATAAAAACAGAGAACAGAACATCTTGCATCCTTTAAAAACAAAGTATGCAATATCTCTCATTAATGATTTATGTTAAGATGACCACAGCAGATTACAAATTACCAAAATAAAGTACAGCTCCTTGTACCTGTGGCTAGGTTCTTCTTCATGCAGGAGACTGAAGAATCCAATTGTTCTTATTGGGATGAAGGAAACACAGTCTTGAAAAAAAACCAGCAACACTTTTCCTTAGCTGTCATCCTAATGGTGAAGAAAGCAGGAATAGAGGCCAAAGATATACTCTTTGCCATTTAAGGCTTTCAGCCTTTAGCAACAGTCAACTTTCTGTTGCTTTAGATCAACAATAAAGCACATTAATGTTTATGCAATTCCTGTGGGGGAAACTCTGCTATAGAACAAAAGAACTCTTTCTTAATTGTGTGTAAATAAAGTGGGAATGCTCTGACCAAGATCTTGTTTGACATTGGTAGAACATAGTGTTCCATCACCTTACTTATGCAGGGGGTCCAGTAGGATGGCAACTGCCAGCCAAACAATAGCACAAGGAAGCTCTACCAGTGCTCACACACTTCCCAGCTGAGCAGCCTTCCTAATTTCTTTATTTATATCCTATCCTTCTTCGGAGTGGGGCTCAAGGTGGTTTACAACAGGGATTAAAACAAGGTACATTAGTTTAAAAACTAGTAATGAAATTAGTAATGAAAAAGTAAAAAAAAAACCACCCCACCTACTTTAATATTAAATGTCTAGGAAAGTTGCTAAATACCTCTTTGTTCAATGAAAAAGACAAAGTAGTTAAAAGTAGTTATGTTACCATAATCCCTGTCTTTCATCTGCTGTTTTTATTCTCCCTGGGATTTTATTCTCAACGGGAATGGAATTTCTCTTGAGTAACAGAATCCACCAAACATTGTAATTCTGAACACAAAAAGCCTCTCAAGATAGTGTGTCATTAGAAGCATGGTTATTACTGCTCCTTTCTCCCCATATTTCCAGCTGGTAATGTCCAGCATATATACATCTGACCTACACAAACAGAACCTCTTAATACCATTTTGTAATGATTAAATCTGCACAGGGCCTCATTTAAGCACAGATTTGTTATGCATTTTAACATGAGATGTGGCAGATACGGGATCATGGCTGCCCACCTAAATGTATCATACTGTGCATAGGCCACACTCTTAGATTCTTATATGTTCTTAGATGCTTATAGTGAACTAGACATGTACTCTAGAAGTCTTACAGTGTGGCCTGATTTCAAATAAGGGGATCAGAACTACAGACATACATATTATCAAAATCTAATATGGCAGTTGGGAATGAGGAGAAAGGTACAGAAAACAGCAGCTGTAATGATAAAGGGGTGGGGGCATCTTCTATATGAAGGAAGACTAAAGTGTTCAAGGCGAGTATAGAGAAAGAAGCAGAGACATTTCTTATGTGGTCTTCAAAATTATGAACAACGTAGAAAGAATGGAAGACATATTCTTTCTAAAATGAGGGGTCACCCAACGAGATTTCACTAACTTTTTACAATTTTATCTTGCCTTTCCTCCAAGCAGTTTTATTCAATGAAATATGCTGCTACAGAATATGGTGATGGATGCTAGCTTAAAATAGGAGTGAATTAATAGAGCGTAGGTCTAACAATTTCTGTGCAGTCTCCATGAGCAGAGACTGCTAATCTCTGTATGCTAGATGGCGGTCCAAACAGGAGGATGTGCGGTTTTCCATACCTCCCAGAGGTATCTGGAAGGATGTTTTGGAAACAGAATTATTTTTATGGCCTGATCCAACAAAACAGGCTACCTTCTTGTTGAAAACCCCATCTTCTGTCATGGGGGTTATCCAGAGGAAGGATTATGCGATGTACTCAGTGGAAGAAATTTGCTCCAAATTCCCACTTTGCCTACTCATTAACAAAGTCATTCTTGTCATTCTTTGACTATAGCTCAACATCAGCTCATCCTGACCAGTTTGTATATTTATTACAGGACTTTAAAGGAGGGCCTGGAAGGCTACAATTTAGATGCTGAGATTATTGTGGAAGTACTACTGGAGGAACTCAAGGCCTATAAGACTGTGCGGGTAGACACTGGCCAAGAGCGTTTCAATGTAATCTGTGACCTACTAGATATGTGTCCAGAAGGTAGTAATTGGATCCACAAGCGAGCTGTGATCTTGGTGGAACTCGCTCAGGTGCTGTGCTATCATGACTACAGTGAACATACAGAATGGTGAGTAGAGACCAGTGTGGTTTAGCGCTTCTCTTGTGGTTTGTCCTTGGGGTCCAAGATGATGTGCCAACTCTGTAGAAGTAGAGATGACTGATCTAAGATTACCGTGCAGGTAAATCTCAGTTTAACTTGAAACTTTACCATTATATTAGCCAAATTCTGTTTCAGTTGTAATTTCTAACTCATATCCTTACTATTGAAGAAGATTTTTTAATAGGACACATTCTGTGATCACCATGCATGTTTCACACCTGCCTTGTTTGTTCCTTAAACCTTCAAAGCGTTGAAATGTTAAATTTAGTGATAACCTGTTAACCTTAAATAGTTAAGGATACCTCATCTTGTGACATTCAACTATTAAGAAAACATTAGTGAAGTTAGTTGATTCATTAGGTAATTCATTAAATTGTATTTAATGACTGAACAAAATTATTGAACATTCTAACAAAATATTTCTAACATTGTTCCAAAGCTTTGAAGTTGACATCCTGCATTAAGAGTTGGTTAAATTCCAGAACAATCTGCATTGAATGCAGGAAGCAGTTGGTAGGTCTTAACCTTGATTCCAGATTCATCCTGGTTGGTACAACTCCTTAACTTAATCGCTCAAAGGATCAACTGTGCCTTTAAGGATGATATGCTATTAACTGAGGTTTTGAAGGCTATAAAGATTTAAGAGTTGTTCCAAATCTACTGTTGCTGTGCCATCTTTGGCCACATTGCTTGTTGGTGCAGAGAAATGAAGACCCTTGGTTTATCCAGAAAGAGTCCAGATTATGACTTTGCAAGTTGGTCTAAACTCAGGTCTTTTCTTCTGTAGTTCTGCCCTGGACGCTGTACATGAAGCCTTGCGGCTGTTGGACTCTGTGCCAGAGACTCCACAGAATAAGGAACAGCTCCAGGACGATAAGGCCCAAGCCTTCCTCTGGCTTTACATCTGTACAATTGAGGACAAAATGCATGAAGTAAGTTGCAATAAGTAAGGCAGTATAAAGATCTTTGTCTAAAATCAGGAGCATAGGAGACAGTGGTGTAACTTGTGTAAACTTTCTGCTTTCTCTGCTTGTATAATTCTGCACCTCTGCATAGTTTCTTGCCAATAATGGGAGTCATTTCAGAAGCTCCCCCATCCAAGACTTCATCAAGCATTGCCAACTGGTTTCCAAATATGCCTTTACAACCAGAAGAACTAAGAATTTTTCTCTTCCTCTTGGAGCTGAAAAGAATCTGAGATGACCTAAGAAACTGATTGCTTTCCCATTTTGCATTGTTGCTGTTCTTGTTCCATTGAAACTTATAAATCCTGTGTAAAGTATGTGTGACCGTGCAGAACCTCCACAGCAAGGTAATGCCTTAGAGTAACCAGTAATGGCATAGTGTCTGTATTGGGGAAATAAGACAAAAGACAAGTCTCTACAATGCCAAATGCAGTTGCTGCTACCATGAGGCATTCTGGTATTTCAGCAGGTAACATCTCATGTTCAACACTAGGATGGACATCAACACAAAGTCATAAATACAGTTCTTCCTCCACATTTGCGGATTTCACTTTTGCAAATTTAATTTTTCATGAGGTGCCTGCTTGCCCCCCTGTTCTCCCCCTCCCATTCCCTGGCCTTTTGCCCAAGTGCAGGGAGGGAGAAAGATCGGTACTCCTGTGCACTCTCCCTCCCCTTGCCGGCAGGGGCATGTGGGCAGCAGCTGGCAGGAGGGTGCAGGGAGAGTGATCATCCGTTCCTTGCACTCTTTCCACCGTGGCCACGGGTGCGGACGTGGCGGGGCATAAAATTGCAGGGAGGGCGATCGCCCATTCTCTGCTCTCTTTCCACAACTGTCTGTGCAGGCGCTTTCTGCGTTGGTGGCAGAAAGGTGCAGGGAGGGTGATCACCTGTTCCCTGCCTCCCTGCCCCCCCCACCTGGGTGAGTGCACCAGCCTTGGCAGAAACCTGTAGGGAGGGCACCCTATTTGCGAGTATTTGACATTTGCAAGGGTTCTGTATCCCTATCCCTTGCGAATGTGGAAGGCCCTACTGTAGTTGTTGTGTTATGCAACTGAAACTGTAATCTTTGTTGACTTGAACAAAAGCAATGTGTGTTACTTAACCCCGAGGTTTGTGATCTAGAGTGCCTTCATTGCTTTTCTAACCCTAACCCTGTCTTTGCAGGCCTCCATTGGCACCCAACATACTGAGGCATTTGCTAGATTCAGTCACAGCTGACAACTTTTTTCATTCTCTGCCATGATGATTTAGCTACTAATCTTCACTTTTGTTTGCAGGGTTACAATTTGGCTGCTGCAGCATTTGGCTTAGGATAGTTGTACTGTGTGCCCTTGACTCAATGTAATTTCACTTATGGTTTCAGAGTCACTTGTCTTAACTCGTTCCACAAGAATAACAAGCTTATACTAGAATAGGAGAGACAAAACATCCTTCTGCTTAAATACTGACTGTCTCATACAGGTTTTACAGACTGTATGTTTTGTTTTTTAAACATAGAGCATCAAGCAGGAACAGAGGATCAAAAATGCCCAGAGACAAAAGGACATACAAGCATTAGAAGGCTTTGAGACCAATGATCTGGGATATGAAAATAAGTCTCATGATGACAGATTTCTATATCTTGGCATTTCCTTCAACTTATCTGCAGATTCTGGTAAGGAGGTCTGCTGTTGAAGTGTAAGAACACCTGTATTTATTAACCTCTAATGAAGTGATGTGAATAGAGAAGCATAACTGACAACAAGACTAATAGGAACTTTTTTGTTTTGCCCCATACCTTAAGTGGAATTCTCTACAAACAAATCTAGTTATGCTTGGCCAGGGCCACTACCAGTTTCAAAAGGTGAAGCAAAGTTAAAATACTGCGCAGCAAAGAAATAATGTATAGTAATAATAATTTTAAAAGCTGACAAAAATACCACAGGGGGAAAAACCTAAAATGGCTTGTGGAGGAAAGAGCTCCTGCTAAAATGCTAAAATAACCACAGAGTGACCACCAGGTGAGCCTCTCTCACCGAAATCTTCCACAGATGGGGTGCCACAAATGAGAAAGACCACTTGCTACCTATAGCGGGAGAAAGAGTCTTTGACATCCTGGCAAAGTAGTTTAGGAGACAAAGCGGAACAGTAGCTACCTGATGGCTGAAGAACCTCTGGGTCTCTAAGTGTCTTTGATTTAAAGCTCCTGTCAACCTGACCAGTATGACAAATAGTTAGGGGTTGTGTGAGCTGTGATTTAAATCATCTGGAGAACCAACACACCTTCATTCTTGAGCTGTTTGGGTCCCGTGTTGAATCTTGTTCTGCACATCGAATGGATCATGAGCCAAATGCTGAGAACATCTGTTGTGTTTTCCTTTGGAGCAGATTTGTTATTGGTATGCTATTTATGATTAATATATTGTATTCATATGTTTTGCAGTGAAGTGGGTAGGGAAGCCCAGCTGCCTTCACGCTGTTCTTTACATGACTTCCTGTGTATCTATGTTTTCTGTGGTAGTCAGAAACTGTCCTATATTTCTGACCAGAAGTAGTGTGGTATATATTCTCTGCATAGAAGAACCACTGTTATTCCCAGGGCCGGCTTTTATCTCCTACATAAATATGCACAAGAATTCTTTTCAGCTGTCATCAACTTGCATGTGGCCAGGAAGCATATCTGAAATAAAGAATCTTGGATGCACTGTGAAATAAGGAAAAAGGAAAAAAAAAAAACCCACAAAACCTAGTGTGGCTTGAGACATGGTCTGAGCTCTTGTTGCTCTTTGCCTATGTGTGTACCTTCACGTTGCCTATCAATTTTAGGCTACCTCATGAATTTCTTAGGGTTTACTTAAGCAAGGAATATATAGGGATTGTTTTGCTAGTTCCTTCTTCTGAAATATAGCCTATAGCAGCACCTGCTATTTTTTTGGTGGTCTCCCATCCAAGGGCTGAATCCTGTTTCACTTCCAAGATCAGATGGGATCTGGTGCCTTTAGGGTATTAGGCTGTCACCCTTTCCCCATCCCTGTCTTAGTGCCCAAAATGCAGTCCACAACATATGGAGGGTGGCAGTTCACATCAGTCCTAGACAGCATAGCCAACAGGGAGGAATGCTTGGATTTGCAGTTTGAGAACATCTGGACTCACATTTTACCTACCTCTAGGCTAAGGCATTGTTATTTCAAACAGCATATAAAGTTTTAAATCTTGTCTGGAGTATGCCACTTGCATGGGTTAATATCTTCCGGGGAAGAAAATTACAGAGAAAACAGTCTGCAGTGTTACCATGCTTTGTAAGAACCTAGCCTGGTGTACATTGTGTTTGTGCCTGCAGCCTATGAGTCTGCCAATATCTAAAGGAATTACAAAAGACATTATAAAGTTCTCTGGTCCTTTAAAACCATTTAATCTTTCTGCTGCTTAGAAGGGACAAGTGAAAACAATATTTATCTTGCCTGGTGGTTCCTTGTAGAAGGCTAAGGCTTAGGTTTCTGTGTGTGACACTGGAGAAAGAACTGTGTGCTACTGCAGAAAGAACTGAGTTCTGACCAGCCTTAGGCCTAACAGAAGGTGATCAGATTTAAGGTTTCTCTTGCCCATCACTTTGTTTCCTTTACAGTGCAGTCAAAGTGCTTGGATGATGCTCTTGACTTATGGAAAAAGCTCATCTCCAGAAGTAGGATCCCAGCTGTTCGTAGCATTGAGCAGACAGCAGCATCTTTGCACATCATGGCAGCTTTATACAGAGTGATGGGGAAGGTAATGAGAACTGGACACCTTTTTTTGGATTTCTAAGTCTACATATTGGTTTTGGTTCTCCTTCAGCCTTTTTTTTCTTATCTTCTCTCTCTTTATTTCTTGTCTTTTTCCCACTTGAACGTTGTTGGATTTGCCATAAAAAAGACTAGGAAGAAGCAGAATTAAGTGTCCATGTTGAAATCCACCCCTCTTCCCTTAGAGTCCTGCATACCTTGCCTTCTCCGCCACCCCTCACATGTGAGATGCCTCTTTTCCGAACTGGGGAATGTAAAGTGAAAGAAAAGAGTATTGTGCACCTTTCTTAGGCTGAACCTGTTGCCACTTGTAGTTGCTGGTGTTCCGTGGGTGAGGCATCTTCTGCCCACAGATTCATAGTCAAATTGTAGCAATAAACATAGGTCACTCATCAACTTTTACATGTATTGTGAAAGATGAATATGCTAATTGTGGCAGCTTAACAAGAATGTATACAGTTATATAGGCTCTCCAGATATAAAACTGAGGCAGCTGCACTTCAGGAGTATCCACCCTTTTCATTGCCCTGTACGATATGAGGAAGACCAATAGATCTGATGTGGGAGGATAAGAACTTCTAATTTTCTTGGTCTGAACTGCCAACTATCGTTAGTAGTAGAGGCAGTTTAGAAGAAGAAAGGGGAAAGAGACTTGAGTGGTGCTTTCTTGCAGAAAGAAATCACTAGGAAATACCTGCCAGTTTGAAGTGGCATCTCCTCATGCTGGACTGTTGGAAGCCCAAAGTACAAGTGATATTTATAGAATCATAGAAATGTAAAGTTGGAAGAGACTGCACGGGCCATCCAGTCCAACCCTCTGCCATGAAGGAACACCCTCAAAGCACTCCCAACAGATGGCCATCTAACCTCTGCTTAAAAACCTCCAAAGAAGGAGACTTCACTACACTCCGAGGCAGCATATTCCACTGCCGGACAGTCCTGACCATCAGGAAGTTCTTCCTGAAGTTCAGGTGGAATCTCCTTTCCTGCAGCTTGAATCCATTGCTCCTTGCCCTGGTCTCTGGAGCAGCAGAAAACAAGCCCTCTCCTTCCTCTACATGGCATCCCTTCAAATATCTAAACATGGCTATCATGTCCCCTCTTAACCTTCTCTTCTGCAGACTAAACATACCCAGCTCTCTAAGTCTATCCTCATAGGGCATGGCTTCCAGGCCTCTCACCATTTTGGTCGTCCTCGTCTGGATTTGCTCCAGCTTGACCATGTCCTTCTTGAACTGGGGTGCCCAGAACTGGACACAGTATTCAAGATGAGGTCTAACCAAAGCAGCGTAGAGTGGTACCAGTACCTCCCTCGATCTAGACACCATACTCTTATTGATGCAGCCGAGAATTGCATTGGCTTTCTTGGCCGCTGCATCACACTGCTGACTCATGTTCAGCTTGTGGTCTATTAAGACTCCTAGATCCTTTTCACACGTACTGCTCTCCAGCCATGTGTTCCCCATCCTGTACTTCTGTATTCCATTTTTTCTACGTAAGTGTAGGACCTTACACTTCAACCGAGAGAATTTCATTTTGTTCGCCCTGGCCCAGTTCTCCAATCTATCCAGGTCATTTTGAATTTTGATCCTGTCCTCTGGCGTATTAGCAACCCCTCCCAATTTGGTGTCATCTGCAAATTTGATGAGCATGCCCTCTATTCCTATATCCAAGTCGTTGATAAAAATATTGAAAGCACTGGGCCTAGAACAGAACCCTGTGGCACCCCACTAGTCACTTCTCTCCAGGATGAAAAGCAGCCATTCGTGATCACCCTTTGGGTTCGATTGGTCAACCAATTACAAATCCAACTAACAGTAGCCCTGTCCAGCCTGCTTTTTACTAGCTTCTTTGCAAGAATGTCATGGGGAACTTTGTCAAAGGCCTTACTGAAATCAATATATGCTACTTCTTCTTTGTCTGTGCCTCACACATTAGGAGCTTTCATGCGTGCACGGTAGCTTTCGGAAGATTCTAGAGCTTAGTAGCTTGGTGGGAACCCCTCCCCCATGCTGGTACTACGCATGCTCCTCCTGCCGAGCAACGGTCACTCCTCAGTTCTTTCTCATCCGCCGTTGCGAATGGAAGGTTCTTGGCTAGTCTCTTGCGGTTTTTCTTCTTCTTACGGACTTAGATTTGTTTCTTGACTTCGTCTTTTGGATTTCGGACCCCGGATTTGGTATTTGGATATTTCCCTCCTCTTTTTTCGTCGCTTCTTCGTCTTCTACAAACCTCCTCGCTCTCTCTCCTCTCCATTCTATGTCTGCACTTTTCAAGAAGTGCGTGTCGTGTGGGCGGAAGGTCGCTCTCACCGATAAGCATTCAGAGTGTGTCTTTTGTTTGGGCGAGACCCACAACACCAGGTCTTGCCCAATTTGCCGTGAGTTTACTTCCCAGACCCTCAGAAACCGATCATCACAACTGAAGTTGTATTATTGGGAGCAGTCGTTGAGGGCGAGGGAAGAGACTCCACGTGCTACGATGTTGGAGACACCGAGGGCGATGGTACCATTGATGGCATCGGTGGCTGCCCTGCCGTCCACTCCGTTGGTATCGGGCTCGGTACCGACGTCGAGGACACCCATTTCCATGCTCCCGAGGATCCCTAAGTTGTCGTCGGCGGCTAAGACATCAAAAGGGGCACCCGCGGCTGCGAAGGCCTCTGACCCATCCAGGCCACTGACTGCGGTGCAAAAGAAGCGCCCTGCTCCTGAAAATGGGAAGGAGAAGGAGAAAGAGAAGAAAAAAAAGAGGAAGGAGAAGCATCGCTTCCCAACTCGGGAG
Organism: Ctenosaura bakeri; assembly: GCA_948474755.1. Classification (NCBI taxonomy): domain Eukaryota; kingdom Metazoa; phylum Chordata; class Lepidosauria; order Squamata; family Iguanidae; genus Ctenosaura; species Ctenosaura bakeri. Next base: position 315,819 of record CAOLHI010000689.1, read on the forward strand.
GCTCGCCCTCCAACTCCACCGCCAACTCAGCTCCCAGAAGATCAAGGGGAGCTGCTAGAACCTGATGAAATGGTCGAGCTGTCTGACAAGGAGCAATTCCTGTAGGATCTGCCCTCAGAGGACCAGCCCGTCTTGCCCTCAGAGGACCCGCCTGTCTTAACGGTGGTGGAGCCCTCATTGAGACGCCGCAGGTCGCTGGGCCGATGAGAGGAGGTGATGGCACACCATCGGCCTTCGCCCAGGCAACGCTCGGCCTCGGCCAGAAGCGAATCCCGCTCCCCAGAGCGGAGAGTCAGGCCGCCATCACCGCGGCATCAAGAGGTGTGTGACGATCCACACTCCCGCTCTTCCAACTCGCACTACACCTTGGCTTCCCACATTGCCAGGTGCGCTCGCGAGTCTGAGTGGAAAGAACATCCAGCGCTGTACCGCTCCCATTCACCATCATATCAGGACCAGTATCATCCTGACGCCAGGCACTGGGTGCCCCGCAGGCGATCCCGCTCACCGGCCAGGGAGGACTGTCGGTATGAGCGATCCCGCAGCCGCTCGCCCAGGGAGGGCTGTCGGTATGAGCGATCATACAGCCGCTCTCCCTCTCCCCGTTATCGGAGATCTAGGGAACCTTCGCCACACTATCGGGCTGTGTCACCTCCCCCGAGAGTCATAGCTACCATGGCGCGCCCTGTCGAAACCACCACCTTGACACGGGCCACGCGACAGGCATCGACTGTGACCGTGGCAACGAAGAGAGTGCGGTCAACGGTTGTTCCCGTGACCACCTCTGCAGCACTGCCGGCCTCCACAACCACGACAACCACGTCTGCGGTGGTGGCTACGGTGGCGGCAACTCAAACGGTGGCAGCACGCCAGCCTCCCCGGTGTACATCCAGGGGCAGGTCACCTGAAAGGTCTGCAGAGAGGTCTCCGACTCCATCTTCTAAGACCTATGAATCCAGGACTGAATCCGAGGACTCCACCCCAGCATCCCATGGGTCGCCTCCGCTGGTATTTGGTAACCCCATACCGGCGTCTGCGCCGGAGGATGTGCAACAGTTCTCCGCCATCCTTCTCCGCATGGTGGCGACCCTCGACCTTAAGACTGTGGAACCAGAGCCGGAAGAGGAAGACCCTGTGTTCCAGTACGTGGAGTCTCGGCAGCCGTCCACAGCTCCGCTCCTCGTACTGCTGAAGCTTCTGAAGGCTGTGAAACAACCCTGGGCCAAACCGGCGTCTGCACAGCCTATACCTCACGGGCTGGAACATCTGTACGAGACGCAGAAGGAGAAGGCGGACTTCCTCTTCAGCCACCCGGTACCAAACTCCATCGTGGTCGAGTCCGCCCAGACCAAGGGAGGTAATAGGGCGCACACGACACCGCCGGACCAAGAGGGTCACAAGTTGGACACCTTTGGTAGGAGGTTCTACACCGCCTCCTCCCTCATCACCAGGGTGTCCAACACGTAGGCTTGCCTCGCGGCATGCCTGCGTAACATCTTGGATCGTTTCGCTCCTCTCTTGGCTGGTATTCCAGAAGAGAATTGCTCGACCGCCAGCCAACTCTACAACGAGGCCGTGGCGATAGCCAGCCAACAGATCATCGTGCTGTGGAGGTCGCTTCGAGGGTGATGGTGGGATCGGTTGCGCTCTGCCAACATGCCTGGCTGCGGTCGTCGGGACTGCAAGAGGACATCCGAAAGCGGATTGAGGACCTCCCCTTTGACGGTCAGGGGCTGTTCAACTCCGCAACCGACGAGACCATGGACTCCATCATCAAGGCGCGTCTCACCGCCAAGAAGATGGGGATAAACCAACCGTCCCAGGTCCGTCGGTCTTCTGGCTCGCGCCACTCTTGGCGCAGATCCTCGGTCTCCTCCTTCCAGCAGCGATCTACACAATCTGGACAGTCCCGACCGTCGTCGGTTTCCTCGGCATGGGGATCGTTCAGGCGATGCTTGGCTTCGTCATCTAAGAAATCTTCGTCCAAGGCGAAGTCCAGGTTTTGACCGCTTACGCAGGTCGCCGCCGCACCCAACCTTCAGCCTCCCATCAACCTTTTAAGATCAACCGAGCCTGACCAGACACCTCGCCGAATGGCAACTAGTCACGACAGATTTCTGGGTGCTTTCCATCATCCGTCTCGGCTACACCATAGAATTTCAAGGTATTCCACCGCGAGGCGTCTGCTATTCCAACCCAGCCAGTTCGGTCCTGCTCGAAGAGATCCAGTCCCTACTTCAAAAAGGGGCAATCGAGCGACTTCCGTCTTCAGCCAAAGACACCGGCTTCTTCTCCCAGTACTTCACGGTACCAAAGGCAGACGGAACCCTTCGACCCATCCTGGACCTTAGAGGGGTGAACGAGTACATCCGCCTCAAAAGGTTCAAGATGGTGACGCTATCCTCGATCCTGCCCTTCCTTCGTCGAGGGGACTGGTTCGCCTCCGTCGATCTTCGGGATGCCTATTTCCACATGACCATTCACCCGCAGCACAGACGGTACCTACGGTTTGCGGTCGATGGCACCTGTTACCAGTACAAAGTGCTACCGTTCGGACTCTCGACCGCACCCAGGGTCTTCACCAAATGCATGGCCCCAGTGGTATCATTCCTGCGTCTCCATTTATCCCTACCTGGACGATTGGCTGTTGCTGGCATCCTGCAGACAGAAACTCTACGGCGACATCCACTGGACCTTGACGCTCTTAACTCGTTTGGGTCTCCAGGTCAACCCGAAGAAGTCCCAATTCGAGCCGGCGAGGTTGCTGGACTTCATCGGTGCCACACTGGACTCGATATTGGCCAGGGCTTACCTGCCAATGGACCGTGCACGGACGCTCCGTCAGGCCGCATTAGCAGCCTACGATGCCCCGACGATGTCGGCCAGGAGGATCCAGCAGCTCCTAGGCTACATGCTTCCACCACCGCCTCACCTACCTCTCCAGGCTCCGTGCAAGGCCTCTTCAGCACTGGTTCGTCAGAGCCTTCAACCTGCTGCAGGACGACCAGAGGATGCAACTCCAACTGCCTCCACAGGTCCGTCCCTCCCTCCTTTGGTGGCAGTCATACGACCATCTCCTGTCAGGGATGCCCTTCCGAGAGGCGGCCCCGCAGATTACGGTGACGACGGACGCTTCCTTCTACGGTTGGGGAGCCCATTGCAGCGAACTAAGAGTCCAAGGCCGGTGGATCGAAGATGAGACCGTCCTCCACATCAATGCCCTTGACCTTGCTGGCTATCTGGAAGGTGCTGAGGGTGTTTCGCCACCACATAACGGGGCGTACGGTGCTGGTCCTGACAGACAACACGGCGGCAGTCTGCTACATCAACAGGCAAGTAGGGACCCACTCTACCACCCTCCTCAACATAGCCCTTGATCTCCAGGACTGGTGTGTTCCGCTACAGATCCATCCAGTGGCTGTTCACCTGGCTGGGCAGGAAAACACCACAGCGAACGCGCTCAGCAGGGACGCCTCTTCCCACCACAAGTGGTCCCTCTCCAACACGGTGTTCCAGATGATCCGCGACTGCTGGGGCGAGCCGACGATCAACCTCTTCGCAACCAGCAAGAATGCGAAGTGTCGTCGGTACTGTTCCAGGACCGGTCACGATCGAGGGTCCATGGGCGACGCCTTCCAGTTCAGGTGGAACGAGGGACTCCTGTACGCCTTCCCTCCATTTCCCCTCCTCGGCTGAGTGATATCCAAGATCCTCGCCGACTGAGTGGACGTCATCCTCATGGCCCCGTATTGACCGAGACAGCACTGTTTCGCGCCCCTGCTCGAGGCCGCGCACGACCGGCTTCTCAAGCTCCCAACAACACCAGACCTGCTGTCCCACTCAGACAGCCTCATACTCCACCCAGACCTGCCACTCTTGGCCCTCCATGCCTGGTGGATATCGCCATAGCCAACCCCATCATCGACAACGTGTTGACGGCGGCCAGGAAGGAGTCGACACGCCGCAACTACCATTATAAGTGGCAGCGGTTTGTGGCCTTTGCTGAAGAGAGGAGAGAGACGGTATCACTTGTCAACCTCCCTACTGTTCTCCACTTTCTACTGCACCTTCGACAGCAGGGCTTGGCCTTCCCATCGCTGAAGGTGTATCTTGCCGCTGTCGTGGCATACCAACCTCCACGATCTCCATCAGCAGCTCTCTTCCGAAACAATACCGTCAAGCAGTTTATGAAAGGCCTACAGCACCTGTACCTGCTGGTATCGCCGCCGCTACCGCTGTGGTCCTGTTCTTTGGTGCTACCGCAGCTGACGAGACCGCCCTTCCAGTGCATGGCGACTGCTGACGACAGGCTGCTTACGATGAAGACTGCCTTCCTGGTAGCTGTCACCTCGGCCAGGCGAGCAGAGGAGCTGACAGCTTTACGATCAGACGAGCCCTACCTCATCTTTCACAGAGACAAGGTGGTCCTTCGGCCGAACATTTCCTTTCTGCCGAAGGTGGTGTCCAACTTCCATCTCAGTCAGGACATCATCCTGTCGACATTCTTCCCTGTCCTGATGACACCGCTGGAACGGTCCCTACATTCTTTGGATGTACGTCGGGCTTTGGCTTTTTACAAGGACAGGACTGCTTCCTTCAGACAGACTCTGTACCTTTTTGTGTGCTATGGCAGGCGTCGAAGGGGCCACAAGGTGTCCACCCAGCACTTCTCCAAGTGGGTGCTACAGACCATACAGCTGGCGTATGAGCTCGCAAAGGAGCCTCCGCCAGCCTTCCTTCGGGCTCATTCCACCAGAGATGTGGCAACATCTGCAGCCCTCCTGCGAGGAGTTGACTTGCATGAACTCTGCCGTGTGGCGACCTGGTCCCAACCAACGACCTTCGTACGCCACTACAGGCTTGACTGCCGGTCTCGCAGAGATGCTTGGTTTGGACGTGAGGTGTTGGCTTCCGTTCTCTAGGATCTGACCTGCCATTCAACCGGTAAGCTACACAGTCTCCTAGTATGTGAGACACAGAGACCATGAAGAAGAAGAACAGGTTGCTTACCTGTAATTGTAGTTCTTCGAGTGGTCATCTGTGCCCTCACACATACCCACCCTTCCATCCCCTCTTTTTCAGGTCCCTGTATTTTCTACGGCGGACTACAGAACTGAGGAGTGACCGTTGCTCGGCGGGAGGAGCATGCGCAGTACCAGCATGGGGGAGGGGTTTCCGCCAAGCTACTAAGCTCTAGAATCTTCCGAATGCTACCGCGCACGCGCGAAAGCTCCTAATGTGTGAGGGCACAGATGACCACTCAAAGAACTACAGTTACAGGTAAGCAACCTGTTTATCCACAGCATTCCCTTCATCTACAAGCTAGTAACTCTGTTATAAAAAGAGATAAGATTAGTCTGGCATGACTTATTTGTGAGAAATCCATGTTGACTTCTCATGATTACCACGTTGCTTTCTAAGTGATTAGAAACTGACTGCTTAATGATCTGCTCCAGGATCTTTCTGGGTACTGATGTCAGGCTGACTGGGCGATAATTATTTGGGTCCTCTTTTTTTCCCTTCTTGAAGATGGGGACAACATTTGCCCTCTTCCAGTCTGCTGGAACTTTTCCTGTCCTCCAAGATTTCTCAAAGATTATAGCAAGCAGTTCCAAAATGACCTCTACCAGTTCTTTTAATATCCTAGGATGCAATTCATCTGGCCCTGAGACTTGAATTCATCCAGTGTGGCCAGGTACTCTTGTACTACCTCTCTACCTATTATGTGCCTCATTTCCCCTGCTTCCTCCCCTGCTCCCCAACCGCCAGGTTGAGTGCTGCGCAGTGACCCTATCATCTCCTTCTTTTTCCTTTTGCTGTAGACATATTTTAAAAAGCCCTTATTATTGTTTTTAATGTCTCTGGCCAAGTTTGTGCTGTTCTTTAGCCTTTCTGATCTCCTCCCTACATCTCCTAGCTACTTGCTTAAATTCTTCTTTGGTGGTTTCCCCCTTCTTCCATTTCCTGTACATGTTTCTCTTAACACTTAGCTCAGCTGAGAGTTCTTTAGTCAGCCATTCTGGTTTCTTCACATGCCTTCCATTTTTCCTCTTTATTGGCACAGTTTTAGACTGTGCCTTCAGTATCTCCCTTTTAAGGAACTCCTATGCCTCCTGAACTCCTTTCCCTTTCACTATTCTTGACCATGGAATTCTAGCTAGCAGCTCCCTAAGTTTACAGTAGTCTGCTTTTTTTAAAATCTAAGATGAGTGTCTGGCTACACTTATCTTCTCCTTCCCACTGAATGCCAAATTCCAATAGGGCATGGTCCAACCACTTCTACCTCATTAACAAGATCATCCCTGTTGATCAGGATCAGATCTAGAATATTTGATCCCCTTGTAGCCTCTTCTACCTTCTGGACCATGAAATTGTCTGCAAGACAAGCAGGAATCTTGCTGGACCTTGCTGTCTTGGCAACTTGGCAAGTTTGACTGCCAACATATAGCCGGGTAATTGAAATCTCCTATTATTACTGTATCTCTCCTTTTTGAATGTGCAGTCATTTGGTTGAGGAAGGCATCATCAAAGTCCTCAGTCTGGGTTGGAGGTCTGTAGTAAACCCCCAGCAGAATATCCCTATTGTTTCTCGCTCTCTTAATTCTTACCCAGATGCTCTCGACCTGGCTTTCTGGGTTTAAGTCCCGGATCTCTTCACAGGTGAAAACATCCTTGACATACAAGGCTACTCCTCCTCTTTTCTTGTTTGGTCTATTTTTACAAAATAGGCTATACCCCTCTATTCCTACATTTCAGTCATGAGACTCATCCCACCAGGTCTCAGTGATGCCTATCAAATCGTATTTATTTTATTGTATTATTTTATTGTACTATTGTACTAGGAGTTCATCTTGCTTGTTTCCCATACTCCGTGCATTAGTGTAGAGACACTTAAGTCCCCGGGCTCTTCCTGCAAGTCCTGTACTATAGTTTCTACTCCTCCCGCCATTGGCTGCTTGTACTACTTGTCCAATATAATTTGGGCCTTTTCCCCCTGCGCTCACTGAGTCCTTGTCCTGAATAATATTGTCTCCCTCCCCAGCGGAACTTAGTTTAAAGACCTTTTAATCCTCCTTGCAAGACTGTTTGCAAAAACATTCCTGCCAAGTTTTGTGAGGTGCAGCCCATCCCTTGCCAGAAGCCCACGTTCATGGAAATTCAGGCCGTGTTCCAAAAACCCAAACCGTTGCTGGCGGCACCATGTGTGGAGCCAGTTGTTGACCTCTGCTATTGCCCTTTCCCTACGTGCGCCATATCCTTGAACAGGGAGGAGAGATGAAATGACTGCCTGTGCACCAAGGTCCTTAAGCTTTGTCCCCATAAGCTCATAGTCCTTTGCGATGTGGTAAAAGCTGCTCCTCGCAGTGTCATTGGTTCCAACATGAACCAAAATGAGGGGCTTATGGTCAGTGGGCTTGACCAGCCTGGTTAGCCTCTCTGTTATGTGGTTGATCCTGGCTCCAGGAAGACAGCAGACCTCTCTTATGTTGGTGGCTTGTAAGGCAAAACAATCTGAACTTTCAATTCTCAGAACACTGCCAGATTGCTTATTGGATTCTCTCCTTCCAACTCTCTCAAGAGATTTTCATAGTGTGGCAATGGTGAGAACTGAGTTGTGTAACTTCCCCCAAAGAAACTCACAAAACCTGTTTTCAGAAAAATACATCTTCAGAATTCCTAACAAGTCATTTTTAGAACAAGTCTTTACAACAGGAGAAAGAATCCTGTGGCCTTTCAGATGATGTTGGACTGCAGCTGTTGGAGCCAGCATTCCCTAACCATGGGATGTGTTGACTAGGACTGCCGGGAGTTGAAGTCTCATGTGGAGGACCTCACAACTACTATGCCTGCTTTACAGCTTTTCCAGAACAACATAGTTGCTGTCTCTCCTCTCCTGCACTGTCCTGTCTCTCCCTCGCAACCCACCCATTATGTATTTAAATGCTTTATTCCTCTTGTGTTCTGCAGCCATTACAGGCCATGGAGAGCTACTTCCTGATTTCATCTCTGTCTGTTGTGCTTAAAGATGCTGTGGGGAAGGCCACTGCCTTGTGCCAAATTGCCAAGTTACTTCTCCAGCTGGAATGTCCTAGTTACGCTGAGGTGGGTGTGAAGACTAAGTTACTTGTAAAACTATCTTACCAGACCTATTCTCTTATATTCACAAGTTACTGTATTTGCTGGCGTATTAGATGCACTGGCATAGGTGTTTCTGAAGAAAAAAATTTTTAGTACCCTACCAACGCAAAATGTGTAGGAGAGGGAGCGACAGGAGTGCTCGTGAGAGCCTTCCTCCACTCCCCCTCCTTCTGTTTTGCCTGGGCAAAGCACTCCTTTCGCTCCCCGTCCCTTTCCTATGCGTTTTGCCTCTGAGTTCTCTCAGCCCTGGCAAAAGGCACAGGAAAGGGGGGGGGTAGTGAAAAGAGTATTTAGCCCAGGCAAAACAGAAGGAAGAAGGGGTGAAGGAGGGTTCTTGTGAGTGTTCCCTTTGTTCCCCCTCCCTTTCCTATGCATTTAGCCCTAGCGGGAGTTACCCATATTTGCTGGTGTATGAGATGCACTGGTGTATAAGACGCATACCATTTCAGATGGTATTTTTTAGAGGAAAAAGTGCATCTTACTGTATTTCCTGGCATATAAGACGCACTATTTTTCCTAAAAAATGCCCTCTGAAAATGGGATGTGGTTTATACACCAGCAAATGCGGTAATGCTAAAAACATAAGGAAGGGAGGGGCAGTGAAGGGTATTCTCCCTGCCCAGGCAAAGCAGGAAGGGAGGGAGTAGTGGAACCTTTGATCTATAGGAACATAGATGTTTCTACAGTTTCTTCTTACCCTCTCCTCCTCTGCTATGCATTTTGACTGCTGGGAGTTTCTGCCCAAACTAAACAGGGAGGGAGGGAGGGAGGTGCAGCACTCTTTTCATTCCCCTCCTCTCCTGTGCATTTTGACTCTGCCGGGAGTTTTTGCCCAAGCAAACAGGAAAAGAAGGGTGGTGGTGCAGCACTCTTCATTCCACTCCTCTCCTGGTGCAACACTTCTTTCCTTCCCCTCGTTTCTTGTGCGTTTTGCTCACCAGAGAACTAAAAACATTTTTTCCTGAAAAATACCCCTTGAAAAGTGGGGTGCATCTTACATGCCAGTGTGTCTAATATGTCAGCAAATATGGTGTACGCCAGCAAATACAGTAATCACTTTGCCAGTAGTTGACAGAGGAATGCTTGCCTCTTATGTGTATCTGGATCTATGTCTTTCATCCAGTATTAATACCAAACTCTTTAACTGGAGCTGGATCAAACCTAGGGCATTATCCGTATCGAACATGGGCTCTGGTATTGTGATGTGTCTTCCTTGCTGACACTTAACCAAGAGATGTGGGTTTTGAATGGATTTCTCTAAGATTGATTGATTTTGTAGGTATAGTCTTCCCTTCCGTCTTTAAAAGATCCCCAAATGTATTAGCACTCCTCTTTAATAGGAACAAGAATCAAAGTGGGAAAAATAAATAAGCAACAGCAAAGCACAGCACAGCCAATCAAAATTGGCCCCAAATTCGCCGCGATCAAAAGCTGACTCGGTCACTACCAAAGGTATTCATTTCTTCCAGTGATCTGTTGAAGAGTTTGTGGGTCACATTTGAACATAATAGTAAGCCTGCCTTATCCTGGTTCATTGTGAACTAGCAGCAGGCTGGTATGTTCAGCCCATTTGTTCTTCTACAGGTGGGTAAAATGAACAGGAAGCACTTATTCATTGTGACATCTAAGCTTAGTTTGTTGTTCCTAATTTATAAGGATTTCTAAGCCAACAACAAGCCTTTATTCTGGCCTTGCAAGAAGGAAGGAACAAACTGATAGATTACTTGTTCACACTAAATCAGGATAAGCCAAACACAATATTATCATCTGAGCAAATGTTCCCATGATCCCACTGTTTTGCTTGAAGGCTGGGAGTGACAAGACGTTTTGCAAAGTCCCCTCAGGAAGGTATTTGAGAACTAAGACAGAGAACTCTATCCCTGGATTTCTGCCTGTTATACCTTAAATCAGGGCTTCCCAAATGGTGTGCCGTGACACATTAGTGTGTCGCCTGAAGTGTGTAGGTGTGTCGCCTACAATCTTGGAAATCTATGTTATTATTTATAAATCAAATATTTTTAAAAATATATGAAAGGTTTTCATGAGATATATTGGGTCCCCATTCGTTTTGTTATTACAATTTATGTTTGCGTCTGTATCTCTTTTAAAGAGTTAGCTTAACCTCCAGTTTGCTAGTAAAACTGAAATTACTGTGTCATGAAATGGTGCTTGTCTAAAAAGTGTGTCACCAACATGAAAAGTTTGGAAATCTCCACCTTAAATGAATGTGTGTGCATGTGGAAAAGGGCCTCTAGCACCTTGAGATAAGGGTCCCAGACTCTTTTAAGGCTACATAAGGAAACATAGTTAAGATAACATCATTGAAGGCAAATACACCAAAAACACTGTGTGGACCATAGAACTCCAGAATATGAAGATAATAGGAAAACTTGTATTGGGTCCATAGAATTCATCTGACAACTTTCTTGTGCCCACTGAGGTGGTAATTAGTCAGTGGGATGATTCCTGACTGAGACCTGCTATTACAGCTCCAATGAGCATCCTGTTCTCCTGGTAATTTTGTCATCTTTATCTTTTCCTTTTCCTCCTATTTCTTTTAGACCATTTTAAAGGAAGCTGAATCCTGCCTGCAAAACGTAGACAGCAGTAATGATTCTTACCTGCTGACGAGCCAAATGGTAGCTGTCCTCTCTAGCAAGCTGTGTTTGGAAAACCACAAGGTATCTTGTGTGGCATTCTCTCCTGTAGGCATAACATAACACTGAGACTAGCCAGCCAGAATACTAAAGTATTCTGACTTTAGTAATAATCTGGCTGTTCTACCAGGCAAAAGCTAGAAAGCAACAGAGCAATAATGTTAAGTAGAAATAGGCTTCCCCAGAGGGTACCTTCCATAAGTTTTCAACTAGAATTTGCGTTGTTCATGTCCACTAACAATACTGGTTGGGGTTAACAGGAATTGTAGGCTGAAACAGTTGTAGGCTACCACAGTGGAGGAAGATTGCTCCAGATCTTGGGAAATTTGCTTTTTTGGACTATAGCTCCAGAATCCTCCAGCCAGTATGGACAGTGATTCTTAGTGTTGTAGTTTAAAGCTCTATCCTGGGTCTATTATTTGATTACAGAAAAAAATACAAGCCTAGTGAACCACTGCCTTCTAGGACAACCGAGATTGGGATGTATACGCAAGAAAGACCCCAACTTCTTCCCTAGTAACAGTTTATGCTGCCATATGGTGGCTCACCTTTAATTTAGTCCTATTTTTAACAGGGTTTCAATATTGAACTACCTGAGCAAACTTGCTGCAAGTAATCAGGATTCTTACTGCCTCCAGTAAATCTGGGCTGTACTGGACTATCCTAGTTTTCTACATGCCTGTGCTTTGAATTGCAGACATTTCCCAAATATCAGGAAATGCCTCTCTGGGAGTAAGCAGTCTTACACATGAGTTATTGAAACAACGTCTGATGCACTTGGTAGCATGGAAAGCAATCTTCTTGGCAACTGATCTCTTTTGCCTCCTTTTTTTCTCTTTTATGGAAAGATTGAAGAAGGTCTCGTCCTCCTAGTCGAAACTCTGGAAAGCCTAGCTTTGCAGAAGTCCTCTAAAGTCTGGTGCCTGCTTCGAGCCAGCGCTCTCCAGTTAACAGCTGCTTATCTTGGTCTGCCTCCTTCCATGCTCCCATTGGCACTGAGGCAAAAACTCATTGCTCAGGGTAGGTATGGAAAACTCACCCAGCTCCTCCTTGCTATTCATCCAATCCACCTGATATTTTTAAAACATCCAACAAGGCAAATGGATTGTGGATGAATAGAGTTTGAAGACCTCAGGGGACATAGTTCCCAACAGGGGAATTATGACTTCATCTGGACTGGCAAGGCAATCCATTTGAGATTCAAGGAGGGATGATTATGTCATCTTACCCAGTTTCTGATAATACTGGCTACCACCCCCAATATAGGTGGAAGTGCAAGCAGAAGGAGAAATTGCCAATTAAATTATAGGGCAGCACTATTGGCAGTCTTTCTTTAAACAGTAAAGCAATCTGTCAGATATAATTGAATCTTTGCATATTTATTTATTCAATTATATCCTGTTTTTCCCCCAAAAAAAGGCTCTAGAGGGATCCTCCAAACTAGAAAGCTTGAAAAGCAACATGGGGCTAATGTACAGTATATTTTCTCTCTCTCTTTGCAGGATGGAAGACTCCTGAAATGGCTTTGAGTGATGCACACAGGATCTACCGCAGCATTCTCTTGAATTGTGCTCTGATTAGTAGTGACACCTCTGCTAAAGATGTTCCAGAACATCAATTTGTAGACCATGGTACAAAAAAGAAAGAAAAAAAGACTATTTTTATTTGAAGTTAGCAGAAACTCTTGCTATGTCTGAATTACTGATTCTCTAAACAGGTCCGAGAAGCCCAGACTTGGAATTCTGCTTCCATTTGCTGGTTCCTTTAAACCAGGGTTTGAAAGTAAGACTTTGAAAATTACTCTGGGAGTTGCAGGTCCCACAAACAACTTTTCCAAGCTCTGCTGAGAAGTCAGTGGCCTGAAGGTGGGCCTTCAGGCCTTTCCCCTTAACTAATAGAAACAACATATTATATGCAAATTCTAAAAGTGTAATCATACATTCATATACATACATATATCGCTTTTATGTGGCACAAATGTTCAGCTCCTTAATTGCAGGAAATTGTGCTAAAAAAAGACCCAACTTGAGCATATGCACCACTACCCATTAAGTAATATGACAGCAGCTGGTGCTCTTAATATAAACACAGGAAGCTGCCCTATAGCAGGTCAGACTATTTATATATAGGGCGTAGTATTTATTCTGACTAGTGAAAGCTTCCCACAATTTCAGGGTTTCAACCTTGTGCTACCTCATTCTTTCATGATGAGGGTGTGACAGGAATAGAACTAGTAAACTTCTGCATGCATAAGTTTTGCCATTGAGCTATAGTGTCTTCTCTGCTGTATTCTGTCATGAAAGAAAGGGGATAATATAAAAAATATTTTTCTTCCCATCCAAGCATGTGTGCTCCATAAATGAGAATCTTTTATTTCAAGAGTGGGCAAAGTGTACCCTTCCAGATATTATCAGACTGCAACTCTGATTAGCCTTAGCCAGTAGAGGTGATGACAAGAAATGCTGGGGATTGCAGTCAAGCACTTTCTGTTTTTTCTCACCCTGCTTTACTTGCTGGGCAGTGCCAACTGTATTTATGCTGCCTAACCTAACTTTGTCTGCATTGGAGAACGAACAGTGGTTGTTCCTAGTCCTCAGACAGGTATCTGGAGAACAGGGGACATTTTGTTAAGATGTTTCTTTCCTCCCAGGCATTTGATAGGGTATGATAAGTGAGTTTTAAAATATTGGCCTTTTGCTAATTGATCTTATATTTGTTGTTTGGAGAGGGAGATGTTTTTAAATTTTGTGGGTTTTTTGTAAGATGTCTTGATTTTTTCTTAAAAAAAAAGATATTAAATACATCTGTCGATGATAATAAGTACAGATGATTAACTGAGCTTAGTCCAAGAGGAACCTTATCTAGTCCTCAAGATACCTCTTACAATCTTAAGTAGGGTGGCCCTGAATGTGTACCTAAATAAATACACATTTACTTAATTGCGTATTGATTTATCTTCCAAATATGACCTTTCTTTTTCAGGTGACAACCTGGTGCAGAAATGGCAAGTACTAGCTGACATGTTTGCTTGTTCTGAGAGCTTTGTCTCTCTCCTTGGCAAGATTGAGACTGTAAGCGAAGCAAAAGCTTTTTGCCTGGAAACACTTAAAATCTCCATGAAGCTGCAATCAATTCGATGGTAAAGAATCTCCTTTTCCTCTCTTTCTCATATTCATACATAGCACTTTTTTTTGTGACAGAATAGCCGTAAGTGCGAAAATTACAGACCTGGAGCAAAGGCCTAAAACCAATTGTTAGTTCCAAATAGGATGGACTGATGAATCAACAGGAATTTGGTAAATCAATGCGTACATGAGTTCCATTTATTCAATGAGTCCATTCTAGTTGAGACTAATGACTGGATTAAGACCAAAATTAACTCCAGTTGGCTCTGCCCCTTCTCAAATATAAGCCTAGGAATTCTAGTTGCAAGCCTTTCTCTTTGTGGGAAACATGTACAATCAGAGCTATGATAGCTATATGAGTACAGTGAATAAGGGCTGCCTTGAATAAAGGCTGCCTTTCTAGAGTACTACAGGTTCAGGTAACAGGGTGTGCTAGGTATCTGTGTTTTTGTTGTGTGCCTCCAAATTGTTTTCTACTTATGGTGACCCTAAGGTGATCCTATCATGGGGATTTGTTCAGAGTGGGTTTGCCTTTACCTTCATTTGATGCTGAGAAAATGTGACGCACCCAAGATCACCTAGTGCAGTGGTTCTCAACCTTCCTAATGCCATGACCCTTTAATACAGTTCCTCATGTTGTGGTGACCCCAACCATAAAATTATTTATTTATTATTTACAATGCCTCCCCCACCCGGCAAAGGCCGCCTCACCAGCCAGGAACAGGGGAGTGGGCGGGCAGGGAGGGAAAGAGGAGTCGCGTGTCTCCCCCGGGAAAAAACTCCGAGGAACCCCCCCCCCGGGCTCTGCTTCTGCTTCGCTCTCATTTCCGCTGGGGGGGGGGCAATGTGAGAAAAGTTTCCAGAGTGTCGACCCTGGCCAGGGGGAGGAATCCCAGCACCTTTGTCTTTTGCACCGGGTGCAGCTCACCCGCCCCAGAAAAGCGCCGCCTTGCGGCCCCCTGGCCCTTCCACAGTGGCCCCCTCCTATGGCGAGTGGGGCAGCGGCTGTGGCGAGGAGGGGGCCTGCCTCCTGTGCTGCCACTGTCCCCCCAAGCTGGCCCATCAGATGGGAGGTTCTCCCGGTAGTGGAGAAGGGGAGCGATTTCAGTCCCT
The DNA here is from genome assembly GCA_948474755.1 of Ctenosaura bakeri. Classification (NCBI taxonomy): domain Eukaryota; kingdom Metazoa; phylum Chordata; class Lepidosauria; order Squamata; family Iguanidae; genus Ctenosaura; species Ctenosaura bakeri. The sequence goes on from CAOLHI010000689.1 coordinate 330,853, forward strand.
TCTGAACAGGGGACAGGAGGATGCGAGCGCATGGCTCGTGCTTGCGCACCACCACTCTTGGGCCTTTTCCACACGTTATCTTATCGCGGAGGTGGGGGGTGCTGTTCGCGCAAGCAGGTTCTTGCGTGAGGCGCTCTCTTCACTGCTCCTTCATCCCGCAGCTGGCTTCCTGGTCGCACGACCGCCCCGCCCCTTCCTCCCCCAGCGCAGCCTACAGCTCCCAGGCAGCAGACTAAAGCAAATGTGCATGCCCATTTGCTATTCCTTTTCCTCCCTACCCCAGATATGAGGAAAGGCGCTCCGCACTAAGAAACCTGAGTGGGTCTCTTCCCTGTTTCTTCCATTGATTTGTTCAGCCAAGCCCCAACAGCAGCAACCCCCACCTTCACTACAGGACTTTCCCTCCCTTAAAGGGAGTGTGGCTGCTTGGACGCTCTCACTCCCGCGTCGCACAGGCGCCCCTTCCTTCCCCCTTTCGTCCCTCTGAGGGCTCAGGAGTGGGGTGCGATACCCGCTGTAGCCCCTCAACCACACTACACCCGCGAGCCCCTCTCGCTCTCTCCACCTCCGCCTCCACACTCCAGCTCCACGCTCTCTCCTCTCGCTTTCCCCACCTCCGGCTCCTATAATGCCTCCCCACCCGGCAAGGAAAGATGGGGAAACGTCCCCGCACGCGCCCAGCACGCCTCCTCTCCCCTCCTCCCAGCGCGGGGTCTCAGAAACAGCGCTCCCATTGGCTGTGAGGCCACCTTGTTTCAAAAGGGGACGGGGCGGGAGAGAGGAGTGGCGACCCCTGTGAAATGGTCATTTGACCCCTAAAGGGGTCGCAACCCACAGGTTGAGAACCGCTGACCTAGTGGGTTTCCATAGCTAAGCCGCTATACCATGCTGGCTCTCTCCAGGTACCTTATGCCACTTAAAAGACACAGGTTTTCAAGGACTGAGTGACAGAGAAAACCAATTCTGTCTCAGACCAATGCAGACAGCCATCTTGTTGCTTCTGAAATATGTGCCTTGTCTGCTCTTTTCCCTCAGGTGTGCTCGCTTTCTGGTCTTGAAGAGTGGCCTGGAACTACAGCGCAGTGACCTCGAATTGTGTCGCTCAGATCTTGAGCAGGTCCTTTTCCTTCTTGAATCGACCACAGGTGAGGCTGGGTCAAGTGGAAGAATGGTGCTTGTTGCAAGGAAAAGAGAAAGCAGGAGTCCTTGTGTTCATGACTCAATTTCATGAGGCATGGTGGTAGACTGGTCTCTTTCTTGGAAGATAGATTTCTGAGCTGGGGTGACAAGATCTGGAGTGACCGCTCTGTTATGTTTCTGGACTTTCACAACAGCATTTCTTTTGAAAGTTGCAGAGTGATGGAGAGCAAGGGTGATCCGAGAAAAGAGATGGAATTACTGGTTTCCAGCAGGAGTGGGAAACTGGGGGAGGCTAGGGGCCTGCATTAGAGGAGGGTTGCACCTTCTCATTGCATCCTATTAAAAAAAAAAAAGCCCCCAGTGCCCTTTAAGAGTCCTAGAAGTATTTTTGTGATATTTTTAGACATGCACACATATAGCCACCTTAAACCCAGGAGAAGGCTTTTAAAAAAAATGATTGGAAGTTTCTTTTCTTAAAAAAAACCTTTCCTGGTCCTAAAATGGCTCAGAGGGGCCAGAAATGTGGGAAAGGACCTTGTCCTTAGCGAGCATTTGGGAGGCAATTTTTTTTCTTTACAACTGGGAAAGGAGTCACCTTTGGAGGTTTTTAAACAGAGGCTGGGTGGCCATTTGCTGGGAGTGCTTTGAGTGCGTTTTTCTGCATGGCAGGGGGGTGGACTTGATGGCTGTTATGATCTCTTCCAGTTCTTATGGTTCTGTGAAACATTAAGCTAACCCTTCCATTCTACTTTTAGTTTTTGAAAATAATGAGAGAAAAGATGATGTAAAAATAAAGCCGAAGAAAGGAGGGTGCCGGGATAGGAAGCCTCAAGCCCAGCGCTTGGAGTCTTCTGAGGAAGAGCTGTCCTTCCTCAGGGAGGTGTCCCTGGAGTTTGTTGACACTGTTTCCATGCAGAAGGGGAACTCGCTCACCACCTCACCGGTGCTGAGGCCAAAGCTGAAGAAGCACCCCAGCTTCCTGAGTCACCCAGAAGAGTGCTGCTGCTCTCTTTGCTCAGACGTGGTTCTCTCAGCTATCTGCCTCTGCTGGCTGGTCATCTCTGCAGAGGGGGAACTGGCCTTTGGGAACAGGGCCGAAGGGTTGCATCTCCTGGAGGCCGCTCTGCAGCGGTGCGCCACTGTGGCTCTGCACATCTCAAGCATGGTAGCAGACATTTCTCAAGGCAAAGACAAGGAGGTTGGGGCTCCACATCAGTCCTCAGTCAGATTTCTTGATGATTTGGTAGCCCGTATCTATGTGATTCTTGTAAAACAAAGCATGAGTAACAACAGACCAGAGAAGCAGCTTTGGAAGCTTCTGGAAACTGGCTTGACCTTTCTGTCTTCCAAAGGATCACAGAAGCCTGGACTTGAATATCAAAGAGCTAGACTGCTCCTTGCCAAAGCAGTGGCTACCATGTCGGTCTTAGCCTCTGGTCAGGACGGCTGTGCAGACAACATAATTTCTAGTGCTTGGTCCTGGAAGTCCCCACCGCCTCTCCAGGGGTGCCAGGAAAAGAAGCCAGCAGCAAGGAAGACATTAGATGAACTTCATACACCAGCCCCAAAAAGTAGAACACAGAGGCACGTAGGAGCTGCCCCCAAAGCAAAGCCAAAGAGGATCCAAGGAATGAAGCTACAGTCTGTGATTAAAGATGATGATGTGTTTGCACTGCCTGATTCTGACTCAGAAGCTCCTCCGGTTATTCTTAGGCCCCCAACAGAACACCGTACCCCAGCCCAGCGATCCCTTCCAGTCTCCAAAACAAGCCGGTCTTCCACTGCCAAGCCAACTCTTGCCCTCAAAGCTCCATTTGTGGTTTTTGAGGAATCTTCTGCAAAGCTAAAGACTGAACTTCCAAAGGCTCCCAAAGTGACCAGGAGAATGAAATCTCGAATTAAGGTAACAGAGGATATCATAATGACTGGTGCAGAAGCTAGCAAGAACCGGGGAAGGGGGCAGACAGGGGAATGTCTGTATCTAGCAGTGCTGCTGTCCAGTTTTAAAGATCTTGCTCAATTAATCAAACAAGCTACAGCCAAAATCTGTATTGTCTTGCAAATGAGGGAAAGGAGATGCTAAAGCAAATCCACTATCTGTTTTTAGGTGGTGCATGTATATGTCATAACAAAAAACATCTTTAAATGTCATCTTTGTGGATGACATATTTTGCAGCCATTGTGTAGCACATTTTTTAAAAGATATATTGCCATGTATCAAAGGTTGGAACTTTTGGTTGTTGACAAGTGTTGACTGAATTTAAAAAAGCATGTAACTGATTCCCAGTGGATCATTTATTTGGAATCTTCTCCTAGTATTATTGAGCTCCAGTTTCCATCAACCCCAGCTATCACGGTCAGTGGTTAGAGGTAAGGATAGATATAAAACAGGGTCATGCCTGTTTTAGAAAAAAATTTTTTTGTTACAGATGGTCATTCAGCCAAACAATGTCTGTTTTGTATTTGCCTTTTTGTCTGTTTTTGTATTTGCATTTTTTTAAAAAAATCTGTTGTCTGAAAGGTAATATCTTATTTTAACAATTTTTTAAAAGCAATCTGATTTGTTTAAATTCTGCAAGCCTGTTATATATAGAACCTTCAAATTACCTTGCATAGTGAGAATGTGGCTCTTTTTTTTCCAAGTGTTTTGCTGCCAATTCAAAATGTTTCAAGCTGTAATTAAATGGTAGAGCACATGCTTTGTATGCATAAGACCCAGGTTCAATTAGCTAAGAGACCCCAGTGTAAAAACTTGGGATTGCCCTGGCTGCAGGTCAGAGTAGACAGTGCGACTTTAAATGGAACAGTGGTCTGGCTTACTGTGAGGCAAATTAATGCGTCATCAAGCAAGTCATGATGATGAGTATTGATGTGACCACCTCTATTCATGGAGGTTCCATTTGGGCAACATGGTAATAATTTTTTTAAAAGGACTTTCAGTGTGTTCATAGAGAAAACGTATGTTAGCAGCTATCTAGCAGTGGTCAGTATCATAATTTTGGATGAAGAAAAATAACTTCTTGTCCTGAACCTACTGCAGATCAGCTTTCTTGAGTCATCCTAAATGCCAGAATTATGTGTATGAGAAAATTACCTGTCTTTTCAACACTTTAACGAACTCGTTTTCCTCACCATCAATCTCACTTAACTGATATCTAAACTAAAAAGCTTGCAAGAGAAAGTGACCGATGTCTTGGACAATTTAATTAAAATCTTTTAGTATTCTTTCACAGCATTATGACTGCTCTACAGAGTGCTCCCTGATGTTTTTACATTACCTGTTGGATAATCAGGAACAAAATGTTATACTTAGAGTAGCTAAAGTTTGCTACATCATGTGTAAGATTAGTTCTCAAATGGTTATCAGCTGTTGATGTCAGATAGCTTTTATGACTATGCTCATTATCTTTATTGGTCAATGACCAAAATAAAGTGTCTGTCTGAGTGCTCCCTGAAAAATATCTATCAGACACATAGAAGTTACTTTTTAAAAATTCTGAGAACCCCCAGGTAGCATGGCTGGTGACCATGTTGCCTAGGGAATTTGCGGAACTGGTCAGACAAGTACCAATCAGGTATCTACAGAAAGCTTTCAAGTAGTACATGAAGACCTTTTCTGCTAGTGTTCCCCTCTAAATGGCATTTTTCTTCTGAACTTGGATGTAGCAAAGAGCCATCATGGTTAGTGGGCTTATCATCCCCATTAATTTATCCAGATCACTTTTTAAAACTTTTGGAAGTGAGTTCCATTGCTACTGCAAGAGTTCTGGGACAAGTGAGGAGAAGAGACGCAAATGTCTTTGTCTTCCCTAGGTCATCTTCAGTGACGACAGTGGCGGTGAAGATACTCCAGAAACTAGGCAGGGATCCCAGTTCCTCACTGCCAGAGAGCCAATGGCTGCCACCCACAGGCCAGGACAAAGGACAGCAGCATCTAGCCAAAAGCCATCTAAGATGAACCTTGCCAAAATGGCAGGGTGCAATGCAAGCTCTTCAGAAGATGGCTCTCAGATAGCAAAGGCAAAGTCCCGGCCTGGAAGACCACGCACCAGGAGAGTCACTAGGCAAGGAAAACAGCCTGAGGTAATCCAGAAAGCTTCTTGTAAGGAGAACACTTGCAGACCCCAGGATGAAGAGGGAGGAGGAAATGAAGAAAAGGAGCTGCTGAGGACCATTGAAGAAGGGCTTGAGGCCAGTTTTGAAATCTTACGGGGTTCTGATGAAGGTGATGTCATTAAAGGTAGGCTTGAGAAACCCTGAAACTGCAAGTAGAAACCAAATTAGGTCAAGAGGTGGTAGCATGCAGTACCACAAGACAATTTTAATACTCCCATCCCTTATGAAACCCCACTGCCAAGATTTGGCAGCACACCTCAAAAATCCCTTCAAAACAAGCATTTATCTTTCTATAGGTTGTTGTGGGTTTTCCGGGCTTTGAGGCCGTGTTCTATTAGTATTTTCTCCTGACGTTTTGTCTGCATCTGTGGCTGGCATCTTCACAGGATCTGGTGGCATGGAAATGAGACAGAGTATATATACTTGTGTAGTCCCCAGGTAGAAGGGAACAGTTTGCATGTGTTACAGTTGGCCTATGTGATGGCCTATTGTTAAATGGGATATCCCCCAGGGTGTTTTGTTAGTCAGGGGACATGCATAACAGTGTGTTAAGTACATTAGCAATCAATTGTATTGTTCCCTGTAGAGGGACCTCCAGAGTTTGGGTGGTGTTCATTGGCATATTTTTGAGTCTTGATTTTCGTGTGCTTCAGTACTGGTGGCCAAATCTTGTTTACTTTCCGAGTTTCTTCTTTCCTATTGAAATTGTTCATGTGTTCATGGATTTCAATGGCCTCTCTGTGTAGTCTGACATAGTAGTTGTCAGAATGGTCCAGAATTTCTGTGCTTTCAAAAAGCATTGTGTCCAGGTTGGTTTATAACATGTTCTGCTACTGCTGATTTTTCTGGGTGGATCAGTCTGCAGTGTCTTTCATGTTTGGATTCTGCATCTTGTAGTCTCTATGTAGACCTGCCCACAGCTGCAAGATATGCAGTAAACTCCAGCAGAAATTAGAGGATCCCTCTTGTCCTTTGCTAAACGTAGCATTTGTTGAATTTTCTTGGTTGGTCTGTAGATTGTTTAGAGATTATGTTTCTTCATCAGTTTCCCTATACAGTCAGTGACCCCTTTGAGGTATGGTAAAAACACATTCCCTTTAGTTGGCTGCTTATCTTCACTGCTGTGGTTTTTTTCCAGGTCTTTTTTATTTACATATATATATATATATATATATACCAGTATATAATATATATAATTTTATTCCATTTCAAAATATAAAACATACATATATCATTGTAATAGTCATTGAAATGTTTCGGATAGTCTTCCACTCCTTACTAGATTTCAATTATTTCTAAGTACGAAAATTTAATGTACAACACTAATATATGATAATATTTCATGGTAATTCCTGCATTAAATCCTTACGGTATATTACATCTTACAATTCATCTAATTTCATCTTCTTGATACACATTATATATCTATACTAAGCATTGTCCTCTGATAGTATCCAGCAATTACCCGACACTATATTCCATTCTTTTTTAATCTCTTCATCTGTTTTACCCTTTAGTCTCAAGGAGATTATGTCTGCATTTTTGTTTAAAAGTTGCCCACCGTTGATCAATTGTAGGTATTTGCTGAGTTTTCCACAGTCCGGCAAATTCTATTCGAGCAGTCGTTATCATGTACAATATTATCCTCCAATATTTCTTTAAAACACATTTATCATATTTAACAGATACATTTCTGGTATTTTATCAAATTGCACCTTCAGTATTGTAGAAATCTTGTTATGTATTTCCCCCCAATATTTCTTTGCTTTGTTACATGTCCACCACATATGAAACATCGTACCGACCTCCCTCTGACATTTCCAGCATTGATCTGTACCTGTTTTATAAAATCTCATCAGTTTTTCTGGTGTCATGTACCATCTGTAAAACATTTTATAATAGTTTTCTTTTAAATTCTGGGCTACTGTAAATTTTTGTGTTCTTTTCCAAGTTTGTTCCCAAGATTCTAACTGAATTACATGACCTATATTCAGAGCCCATGAGATCATTGTTGTCTTTATTGTTTGTTCTTCTCTTTCTTGCTATAGAATTTCCTGATATATATGAGATAGTAAATGTGGGGGATCTTGAAATAGCCATTTTATCACTCCTTACTTCTCTTTATGTTCAATTCCATAGGTTTTTACATCCATCTGAAATCTTTCTTTTAACTGTCTATAGGGAAACCAATTCAATGATATCCCTTCTTCTTCCAATCTTGCTCTTATCTTAATCTTGATTGTATTTGAAGTTGATTTTTCTATTACATCCTCATATCGAAGCCATTTATCTGATTCAGTCCATCTTCCAAAAAAGCTTCTTGAGGAGACACCCATGAGGGAAGCTGTCTAATGTTTTTGATCTTGTACTCGTTCCATACTCTCAATAATGATTTTCTTAAAAAATGATGCAAAAAGTCTTTGTCTATCAATGTTTTATCATAAAACATATAGGCATGCCATCCCATTCTTAAGTCCGCTCCTTTAAGTGCAAGCATTTTCGTGTTTTGTAAATTAATCCATTCTTTATCCAAGTCATTGCCGCTGCCTTGTAGTATATGTGCAAGTCCAGTAATGCGAGTCCTCCTCTTGGTATCGAATCAGTCATGACTTTCCATTTTATCCTGGGTTTGTTTTCTTGCCATATAAATTTAGATAACTCTCTCCTCCATTGTATAAATGGTTTATTATTCGTAAAGATAGGGAGATTCTGAAAAAGAAAATTTAATTTTGGCAGTACGTTCATTTTTATAGCTGCTGTTCTCCCCATTAAGGATAACCGCATATGTGTCCAATTTTCCAAATCCTTTAATATTTCTTTCCATTTTTTTTCATAATAGTTTTGAAACAATTCATTATTTCTTTTTGCAATCCAGATGCCTAGATACTTTACTTTCTGCCCCTTGTTAAATCCTGTTATGTGTACTAATTCCCTTTCTTCTTTACCAGTCATATTCTTGGTTAACAAAACTGTTTTGTCCTTGTTAATCTTAAATCCAGAAAATTCGCCATATTTGTGTATTATATCAGTTAAATGTTTTATAAAGTCCAAGGGGTCATCCAAAAACAAAACCAGATCATCAGCAAAGGCTTTAAGTTTATATTGATATTTTTTAATCTGGATTTCTCTGATAGCCTTGTCTTCTCTTATTATATTGTTAAGTATTTCCATTGTCAAATAATAGAGGAGACAAAGGACATCTCTGTCTTGTCCCTCTATATAGTTCAATGCGCTTTGTTTTTTCTCCATTAATCACCAGTCTAGCTTGTTGTTGATTGTAAATTGCTTCAATCCACGAAGTAAATTTATTTCCAGCATCTGTTTGTTTTACTACCATCTTCAAAAATGTCCAGTTAATCACATCAAAGGCTTTCTCCACATCTACAAATATCATTGCCAGTTTATGTTCATTATGTTTTTTGTAATATTCAATTATATTAAGTGCCGTTCTAATATTATCTTTCAAAGATCTCTTTGGGAGAAAGCCATTCTTATCTTCATGTATGGTATCCTGAAGAGCCCTCTTAAGCCTGTCTGCTAGAATTGTAGCAAAAAATTTATTGTCAGTATTTAACAATGAAATTGGTCTATAATTCTTGACATCAGTTAAGTCTCTGTCTTCCTTTGGAATTAATACAATATTAGCTTCTTTCCAGGTATCCGGAATGCCAACGTTTATTAGCTCCTTTATTGTCTTTTGAAGAGTTATAGAAAATTCATGTTCAAATATTTTATTGGTTTTTTCCAGGTCTTGAGGCTCTTCTGATGTCTGAACCGGAATAACCATTGGCCTCTAGAGGCCAGTTTAGATGTTCAGTTTGTCTTTCAGGAGGTGGGGTTCACAGATTCTTTTTGCACGGTCTACCAGAGTTTTTATTGTGCTCTTTTTTCATCCTGGGTGATGGTTGGAGTTTTTGTGTAGATATCTGTAAGTGTGTGTAGGTTTTCTGTAAACTTTCTGTTTTGCTGTCAGTTTCTCATGGTAATGTGCTTCAGGAAAACAGACTGACTGACTCTCAGGATTACTGATGAAGTTACTCATACTGGAGCTAGGTGATAGACTTCTTGGGCAAAGCAGCAGAAGTACAAATGTGAGACTTTAATGGGAAATATTCAAAAGAAACTGTCTCAAATACAGAATCAGTTTTCAAGCATTGTTTGTGTGTGTGTATTTCTTTTCCCATGAATATTCCTGAATCTTTGGTTTCTGAAATGTAAAATAACAATTATCCTGCAACAAATCTTTCCAGTATTTATGCTAAAACTCCATAGTCTCAGGATATCAGATATATTATTTACAAAAACAATAAATGGCTACCACATCTCAGTAAACATGTGTCCTGCCTGCTTCTCAAGGAATTTTACACTGTTTAATGCCAGATCCCACAGCCTCCTCCATGATGTAAAAAGATCTACTTCCTCATTATGTTTCAATATCTTAGTTACAGTTGTTCTTGATAACAAAATTGATGTAATAGTTTGATAACAACACTGATAAAATATTTTTATGATGCAAATGTTAATTATTTGTTTGGATGAACAATAATAATATTCTCCCAACATAGTAATATGCTGAGTTGTGTTTTTTACATTCCATACTTCTTCCCAAAAATCTCATTTTCAGATAATATAGCGGCATAAGAATTAAAGTTCCTCTCTGTGCACATCTTCAACAGAAAGAAAGTACATATTTATTAAAATGATATTGAGAAAAAGTAAAATGCCACCCATATACTATTTTTGTTTTGTTTTTTTCTTTCAAAGAGGTTGAAGTAGCTTTAAGAGCAGCATAGGACCAAATGCTAGTTTAGAATACTTCAGGCTTATACTTTAGTGAAAGAATAGTACACACTGAAGGCCTCCAAAGATTAGAACTTTTCCTGAGAACTGTTGAGCTGTTTCAATAAATACAACAAGAGTTTTACTATCCAGAATTTGTAATACCTTTAATAATCAATACAACATGCTACAAGGATTTTGTAGGATTAGGACCTGCTCAGGAAACAGGTCCAAATACTTCCATCTCAGACTGGAATGGTATCAGGAAGACCTTAATATTCTTGCCCATGAAATCTATTCTATGAGCAAATAATGGGGACAGTGACCCCAATAATGGGAATTAAAGTTGACTTGCAAAGATACCTCAGAGGCATGAGAAGCTGGCATTATTCTTTCCCTCAGATTTGACCTTCACAGGCACCGAAGCTGGGTGAGGTATGAGACTTTGTGGTAGATTGGCCCAACCTGGTACTGTCTACATGTGTTGGGCTACCACTGGTCACACTGACTGGGGATAATGAGGAATGTAGTCCAGCACATCTGATGGCCATGAGTTTAGAATAGGCTGCTTTAAGTCCTTTCTAAGTCTCTGTGTACCTGTGTATCAGTTTGGAGGGTTTTGACTACATGTGGCTCTGGGCACTTTGTCCTTCAAACAAATAATATCTCTTTCCTGATAGATTCCACTCCTGCTAGTCTTGGGGAGAAGCAAAGACTTATGTAGAAAAACAGATCCCTGCTTACAGATCCCTGCTTCCATTTATCAGCAGTTCAGTCCTGCTTCTGAGATTTCAACAAATGTTGACTGTGCTTTCATGTATATAGGTGCAATCTGAGGACCAGAAATGTTACTTTTTGAGAGTTAATTGTGGGCCTTTTCAGTGACCAGATCTGATAGGAGTGGATGCATTTGTCCTGTGCATCCTGACAGACTGATCAGGTTTATTATGGCATACCCTTTCATGAATTTCATGCATCTAAAGAGGGATTTAGTCCATTAATGCTTACTGTTGGGTCACCTGATTACTTTTATCCACTATACTGAGATGCTGTGCATTTATATTTAAATTACAGGAACCTTCCTAAACTTGATGCCCTTTAGATGTATTGCACTGCATCTCCCATCATCCCAGCCAGTATGGCCATGCTAGTCCAGCCTGAAGGTGCTGGATTGCAGAAGGCTCTGTTATAATTCTAAGGTGTCATGTTTGATAATGAAGATTGTTGTCTGCCTAATAGTACCTTCTCTGCTTCTGCTGCATAGGCAGGGACTTGTTCACAGATCATAAAGACAATATATGGATGGTTGATGCAATTCTTTTGACTGCAGGAAGCAGAAGGCAGTTTAACACAGAAGATGACCAGGAGATTCTCCGAAAAGATATTGGTAGTGACGTCGAGAAGATTTTCAAGACTGTAGACAAGAGAAGCAGTGAAGACCCATTCAACTTGAGCACTCTTGCAACCTCTTTAGACACACCTGCCAGTAAGGACGATGTTCTTCTCCCCAGCCGCCTTCCGCTGAAAGCTAAATGATTGCTTAAAGATTGGGAGTGACAATATGGGAAGATCCTTAAAAGCAGGTCTTCTGAAACCTGCCATCTTGATAGATTATGTGACATGAAATTCTTTTTCAATTGCAGCTATTGCAGACTTCCTGTCCATGGACTCGGTCTATGACTCCCTGCAGGCTGCCTTCCATTCAATCGTCCATTACCCTCCGGGTACCCTCTACAGCCATCTCTGTCAGCTCATGGCACTGTGCATTGGGAGCAAGGCTCCCCTGCGCACTGCTTACCTGGTGTCTGAGTCGGTTGCTGTCACACTTCGCCATCAGATAATGACTGTCATTCACAGGAAACTCAAGTAAGAACTAAGGCCAGGGAAAGCAGGGGATGTAAGCATGGCATATGTCAGCCTTGAAAATTTGTTTTTCACAAGGTTTGCTCGTGGTGTACAAGATTTTTTAAAAATTGGCCACCTTCAGAGGACTCCATCTGTGTGAGTTACTGCCTTGAACAAGCCACTGGTTTGGAAGACGATAAACCCAGAGCAGTGACTCATTTGGATACTCTGCAAGCAGCTTCATCTAAAGGCAAAGAATTCTGCTGTAATTTTTCCATGGGATGGAAATTTACTAATAAATGATTGCAGCGTAATTTCTTGTCCCTATAGAGTTTCTTGAGAGTGAGCAAATTTCAATTAGGGAATCAGGCAGAGGGGCAGTGGGCAGCTAATTCTGTGGGCAGGTTCTGTAAAGGTCAGCAGCCCATGCCCAGTGCACAGTTTCAAAGTTGCCTTAAAGATCCATATCCATTCTCAAAGTCAATAATAGCATATCAGATCTGCTGCAGGCTATGAACAGGAGCGTAATGTCCAGATAAGTGAAACCGATTTGCAGGAACACCTCTGCCATTAGGCAGCTATTGGCGGGGAAGAGTTGCATTGGCAGTCTGCTGCCTGTGCCTCCTGAATCCCCAGGGCAATCCACTCTGTTGGAGGACAAAGCTACATGAACCCTGCGGCCTGTCTTATTCAAATCTGGTAAAGAATGCTATTCTCTTGGCATTATTCAACTGGTAGCCCGATCAGCTTCTGAGCTGAGACAGGAAAATCATCTTGTCTTTTGCCTCAGACAGCAAAATATCATAAGCAGCCCTGCAGAAAGTGTATTCTAATAATTTTGAAATTTTAAGCCCTTGAACATCTATGCTAATAAAAAAATTGGCTAGATAACCCCAGGAGCGTAACATGGAATCATGGAATCCTAATGTTTTATTTTATGCATCTGTAACACTGAGGTATGTGTGGAAAGGGTGGGGAGGTGTTGTAGTTTTTCTCTGAAATGAAATAACTTATCATTTCCCTCTTGCTCTCTGGTTTGCACGCTTTGACACCCCACAGCATAATCACTCCTTCCTTCTTCTTTCATCCTTAGCAAAATGAAAAAGGTATCAGTGGCTAGTACCACCAAGCAGCTGGAGGCACTTAGCTTGCAAGAAGGAAAGGGGATTCTCGCTTCCAGCATCTCTCTGAGCTGGAAAGCCTCTTTGAATTCAACTGCCTCACCCCAACAGCCCTGGAGACTGAGAACTTCAAAGAACAGCTGCACCAAATCCCCCACGGTAAATGATTAACTTCGCTTGGGGAGAGGAAACGATACTTGCGCTGTGGTTAGCGAGCAGCACCCTTCCTGACAGTGAGACAGGCCTCTGGCTCTTTTAAGAACCCTTCTAGGGTCATGGCATTTATGCTATTATGGCAGAAAAGACTTTAGCTCTTGGTACTGTAACAGACCCCTTAATAAGCTGGTGATTGGTAATTCTCCCATCTAGAATTCAGAACATAAATTGCGCAGTCCAAATGGGCACTGAAATGTTGAACAGCAAGTGGGTTATTCAATTCAAGTTAGGTACTTGAATTTGCAGTGCCTTATTAAGAATACTGTATTAGGGGACATATAACGTTTGGGGAACAAGAACTGGGTCAATGGTGGGGAACTTCTGGCTTCCTGGATGTTAAACTACAACATCCATCATCCCTAGTCACTAGCCAAGTTGGTTGAGGCTGATGAGAGTTCAGATCTAGCAGCACCTAGAAGGTCACATAGTTTAATGCTATAGCATCTGGACCAAGAGTGTGAATTATGAGAACTTTGAACAGTTGGTTTAAAAAAACAACTTGCTGGTTGGAGGATTCTAGGAACTGGAGTCTGAAAAAGTAACTTTTACAAGCTCTAGATTACTCAGACTATTGTATGATTATTTCTGGGTTCTGATCCATTAATTGATCCTCTTCTTCCTACTTGAACCAACAAAAACTGTTTACTACTTTTCAGAACAAGGTATAGAAATGTGCTGTTTTAAAGGTGCTGGGGATTGGAGAGGATGTCACAAGGAATGCAAGAGATTCTGTTTCAGAAGCTGAAGAATCAGCCCATGTTGTGCTTTGGCAAACTGAGGGCTGTTTAACACAGTTAAAGCATTGCTATTTTAAACATTGCTATTGCTATCCCCACCTTAGGAGTAACAGTATGTATATTGACCTTGGTGAGCACCCAGCCTGATGCTGTTGGGGACATCCTCTTGTTGACAAGACTGGAAAAGGATGCTGACCCTGTGACCATCCAGATACAGACCATGCATGCCCAGGTAAGAGTAGCAGAAAGGAAAGCTTTCATCAGCAGCTTTTTTGAATGTGTGGCAAGAGTTTTTTGTTCCCATGATACTCCTTTTGTTTCTTAGGTGTCTTTAAGTGCAGCACTCAGTGAGTTTGATGCCATCTTACAGAAGCAGAAAGAGATATCTAATTTCACTGAGAAGGAAGACTGGTGGACTGGCCGGATTGCACTCGATAAGAGAATGAAGGTGAGGTATATGAGTTCTCAAGCGGTTAGGTGTAGGCACTTAACAGTGGCTCTCTGCATTAGAAGACTGGCTTCTCTAGCCAAAAAGAGATGCCAAAGTAGGACCAGCCTGTTGACTGTATGCCTGCTGCTCTGTTTTGTGGCTCCAACCACTGTAAAACTATCCACTGCCTCCGTGACCATCTACACAATTGCAAACTGTGGCAGCTTCCCCCGATTGTTCCCTTCATGTTCCCTCAGGAAGCAAAGTGAACTTTTAGCCCTATGGTTTTGCAGACCTTTTTGGTGAAGAAGGATGTTCTGTAGTGTCTTCCTGTCCATAGAAAGCCACTGCAGTTGCTCTTGAGTTCTGGCTTCCACTATGACTGAATGGAGGTGTTTATAAGCATTTGTTGGGTAGGGAATAGCATCTCCTCCAACACATTTGGCTCTTATGTTGCTTGGCCCCTGCTTGGCTGCAGATTGCAACTTGTTGGCATACTTTCCTTTTCTGAGGGCTTCTTCTTTCATTCCACAGGCTTTGACGGAGTCCCTGGAAACACATGTCCTGGGCTGCTGGAAGGGTGCCATATTACCTGCCTGTGAGGACCCCAGCCTGGTAGAGGAAGCTACCCATCTGCAAAAGTGTCTCAAGGAGTGTGGCTGTGAGGAAGTGGAATTGTCATTGCTCAAGGTGAGGAGCTTCTTTTAAAAAATAATGAAAGTAGCAGTGGCTTATCTGCCAAATCAGATGAAAAGTCCAGTCTTCTGTTTCAGACAGTAATCAGATGCTTCCTAGAAGCAGAACCTGAAGAGAGACAGCTTTCTCTAATTGTTGGATTTTTTCCCTATTTCCATATGCATGTTTTCTCTCTTCCTCCATACAGTTCATGATTTTTAGTTATTCTCTCAGGAAGGCTAAAGGAGCAATCGACTACCTCTCAGTTAACCCCTCACACCAGCTGTTTCAGGCTCTAATCTATTACCACTATTGCTCTTTCCTTCTCTCCTTCAGTTTTATTTCTGTCTTGACACTTGGTTGAAGTTTCTCTCTTTCCTTAATTAGTTCATCAGCAATTAATTTTAGAGTTAATTTTAAAGTTATTTAGGAGAATTAATAAGGAGTTAAAATTTGACAGTGATGGGGAATCAGTTAAAGAAAAAGAGAAAAAGTCCAGAGGTAGATGAAAACAGAGAGGAACTCTGTGCCTCAGCATTAAAAAAGAAGAAAATGCACTAGAGGATGATAATGTCATAAAAACCACTCATATAGCTTGTGTCAAAAGCATGTGGAAATGTAAACAAGGAAATTACTGCCATTCAAGGTGGCCTGGAGAGGCTTAACGCTGAGCAGACTGCTAAGTCCTTGTTAAAATATTTATGGCTTCCAGTGAGAGCAGGATGAAGGGAAGGTTCTTCTTCCTGGTCT
Source organism: Ctenosaura bakeri (assembly GCA_948474755.1). Classification (NCBI taxonomy): domain Eukaryota; kingdom Metazoa; phylum Chordata; class Lepidosauria; order Squamata; family Iguanidae; genus Ctenosaura; species Ctenosaura bakeri. The sequence continues at coordinate 346,662 of CAOLHI010000689.1, forward strand.
CTGTGCCTCACACAATGGGAATCTTCATGCATGCGCAGTAGCTTTTCGGAAAGTTCCAGAGCTGAGCAGCCTGGTGGGAACCCCTCCCCCATCCAATACTGAGCATGCTCAGTGTCGCCAAGCCATCGGTCTCTCCTCAGTTTCTTTCTGTTCACTGACCTGTTAGCAGCTCGGAAGGCTTCCTCACCGAGCAGTTCTTCTAATTCTTGGTTTATTCTTCATTTTTCTCGTCTCTTTACAACAAAAAACTGTAAGAACTCTTTCCCCTTCTTATGTCGTCTCTGTTTAAGTTGTGTGTGCCTTGCAGCCACAAGGTTTCTCTTTCGGACGCCCACTCTGAGTGTTTGTTCTGCCTCGGGGAGGGCCATAATGTTCAGACCTGTTCCATTTGTAAGGATTTCACCTCGCAGACTCTGAAGAATAGAGCTTCTTGGTTGAAATCCTACTGCTGGGAGCAAGCCCTTTGTCTTAAAGAGCAGGCATCTTCCAATACCGCTCTTTCCACCGTTTCGGTATCGACGCCTTCTATGACATCTTCTGCTTCGGTCCCGAAATTATCGGTAATGACTGGTGCCTTGATATCGACACCTTCGGTACCAGTACTGACCTTGACTCCATCAACTTTACCGTTGATATCTTCTTTACCGAAGATTCCAAAGCTCTCCAGGATGCCTACTCTTCCATCCGCCACTGGAGATGCTACCTCGGCCTCACAGCAGACTCCCGTTCATCAGCCCTGCAAGGTCTCTACCTTGGCAGAGCGTAAACGGACCTCGTCACACCATCTTTCTGTTTCTTCCAATAAGGAGAAAAAGACAAAGAAGACGGAGAAGCATCGCTCTCCCTCTCTTGCTGCCTGTTCGCTGGCTAATTGACCTTCTTCTCTTGGTCCCTTACTGACTCCTCCTCCAACGCAACCTGCGACGCCTACCATCGAAGAAGATGATGCTTCCGTCCTTTCACCGGTGCAGGATGCTGCCCAGCTCCTGGTGCTCTTGGTTCTGGCTGCTGTGGATTTCGTGTCTGACTTGGACCATTGGTCCTCACCGCCGGCCTCTCCGCCTGTTACGTCAGGCCAGTCCGGAGATGGGTGTCTGCAAAATCACTGGCCCCAGCCCTCTCTTCTGGCCATCTCGAGTTGGACTGTCTGCCTGTTTCAGACACTCCTTGGGCTATTTCCCAAGACCCCCTCTCCGTGGCCTGCTCTTCGGGACGCAGTGAAAGGGGTAGATCCCCACGTTGTTGCAACTACAGCTACTGCACCGCTTATGAGCCTTTGTTAGCGAGAGTCGATTTGCCTTTCTCATCGGCCTCCTGTATCGCCTGGTATGGCCATGAACACCTTTGAAGAGAGCAACCCAGCTCCTACCACTCATATTTGCTGCCTATTGTGACCACTACCATCCCGACATTCGTCGTTGGTCCCCTTACTGCCCTCAACGTTCACATTCCCGGTCACAATCTCCTTCGGGATCTCATTACCGACACTCCCCTCGGTATTGCCGTTCCAGATCCTGTTCTCGGTCCTGATCAGCCTACTACCGTCGTCCACCATCTCAGTCTCATTGTCAGGCCATTTCACTGCCTCCTCAGGTGACAGCGACGGTGTCCTGGCCTCTGCTGGATACTCACCCTGCGTCCACTCTGTCAACATCTGTCAGCCCCACTGTCGACGCAGTCCGTTGTCGCACCTATCCCGACCGTCTTACCCATTTTGTCGACATCGACTTTGGTACCGCTTCGTATCCCGACCTTGGTACTACTGGTGCAAATTCCGGTCTCGCTTCCAGCTCCGTCTGTTCCAACAGTCTCTGCTCCCGCTTCACCGGCTATTCTTCCTGCAATGGGACCCACCCAACATCATCGTTGTCAATCACCCTCGCTCATCATTTCCTTCTTCTGGTTCTTATGATTCTGACGGTGATTCAACAGTTACTACACCACAGTCTCATACCTCCCCACCTTTAGCTTTTGGAGACCTGTCTCCTGATTCAGCTTCTGAAGACGTCAAGCAGTTCTCCGACATATTAGTCAGAATGGCCAACGCCTTGGGCCTCGACATTTCTGGTCCTGCTCCTACGGTACAGGACCCAGTATTTCACTATGTCAACACTCAGCCTCCGTCGACGATTCCGATTCCGTTTCTGCCTGGCCTGCAGGAAGTTTTGAAACATCCTTGGGCCCAGCCGGCATCGCTTCAACCGATCCCTTCACCTCCTGGAACATCTTTACTGTACCCAGAAGAAGGATGTTGATTTTTTATTCAATCACCTGACTCCTAATTCGGTTGTTGTTGAGTCATCCCAAACAAAAGGAGGCAAAACGGCCCACACGACTCCACCTGATTGTGAGGGCCACCATTTGAATGTCTTCGGCTGTCACTTCTACTCTGCCTTCTTGTTGATCACCAGGATTTCTAACACTCAAGCTTGCCTGGCAGTTTATCAACGTAACATCTGGGATAGGTTTTTCCCCTGCTTTCCCACCTGCTGGATGACCACAGAGCTACTGCCGTCCAATATTTTAGCAAGTCTTTCGCTCTCTCGAATTAACAGATTTTGTTGTCCCAGCACACTGTTTAAGGTGCAGTGCGCATGATGGTGGGTGCAATCGCCCTCTGCTGATTCACCTGGCTCTGGTCCGCTGGGTTGACTGAGGATAGCAGAAAAACAATTGAGGACCTGCCCTTTGATGGCCAAGGACTCTTTCATGCAACTATAGATGATGTTATGGACGATCTTATGAACGCTCAACTGACAGCTAAGAAGATGGGCCTTCATCCAACAACTCAACCTAGAAGACCATCCTCATCTCGTTCATCATGGAGGCGCCCTTCCTACTCTTACAGGTTGTGTTCTCCTCACCACACGTCTCACCAGTCGTCCTTGCCGGCTTCTTTCCGTCGCTCCTTTAGATGACATCAACCATCTTCCAAGAAATCCTCTTCGACTGCTGAGTCACATTTTTAACTTCCCCTGCAGGTCGCCACCTCTGCCTCTCTTTCATCTGCCTGACCACCTGTCTAGAACCACAGGACTAGCTCGTCACCTCAACACCTGGCGCAATATCACTTTGGACTCCTGGGTTCTGACCATTGTCTGTCTTGGCTACACCATCGAGTTTCGAAATACTCCTCCCCTCGGCATCTTCTACTCCACTCCTGCCAGTCCGGCCCTTCTTGAAGAGGTCAAGACCCTCTTCATCAAAGGGGGCATAGAGCAGCTGCCGCCCTCGACCAAATACACCGGCTTCTTCTCCTGGTACTTCACTGTACCCAAATTGGACGGCACTGTCCTACCCATCCTAGACCTCAGGGGCTGAACTTCATTTCCCCGCAGAAATTCAAGATGGTGATCCTGTCCTCCATTCTGCCATTCCTGAGACATTGGGATTGGTTCGCATCCATCTACCTACAAGATGCCTATTTCCACATTTCTATTCGCCCCCACCACAGGAGGTACCTCTGATTTGCAGTCAATGGCGTCTGTTATCAATACAAGGTCCTGCCGTTCGGTCTGTCCACGGCCCCGAGGGTCTTTACCAAGTGCCTAGCTCTTGTGGTATCTCACCTCTGCGTGAAGAACGTTATGGTGTACCCCTATCTGGACGATTGGTTACTGGTGGCGTCCCGCAAACAGAAACTGTATGAGGACATCCATGTTGCCCTCTTCCTTCTTTCCGATCTCAGACTCAGGGTGAATCCCAAGAAATCCCATTCAGAACGTTCATGCACCCTGGACTTCATCAGGGCCACTCTGGACTCCACTTGCGCTAGGGCCTTCCTACCCACGAGGTGCGACCTTCCTACCCTGTGACAGACCGTGGCCGACATCCTGTGCAGTCTGTCCGTTTCTGCCCGCAGTATCCAACAGCTTCTTGATGGTGGCCGCAACAGGGGTCACCTACTTGTCTCGCCTTCGGGCTTGCCTCCTGCAACACTGGTTTCTCTGGTGCTTCCATCCTCTGCTTGACGATCAATGTCAGATTCTGTGGGTCTCTCATCCAGTACGGGACTCCCTTCGTTGGTGGCTGTCTCCACACTGTCTCTTGTCGGGAATGCCATTTGTCAAGCCGTGTCCAACACTTACCATCATGACTAACGCGTCCCTCGGTTGGGGAGCTTACTGTCATGGTTTTGCAGTCCAGGGCCACTGGGCTGGCCTGGAGGTGCGTCTCCATACGCATTGGCGCTCTTGGCAATCCTCAAAGCTCTTCGGGCCTGTCGGAACCTCATTGTTGAACAGACTGTATAGATTCTGTCAGACAACATGACAGCTGTCTGCTACATGAACTGACAAGGAGGCACTCACTCCTCCACCTTGCTTCATCTGGCTCTACACATCTGAGACTGGTGCATTCCACTACGGATACATCCTGTTGCAGTTCACCTAGTGGGACAGGATGTGACAGCGGACATGCTGAGCAGAGAAATGGCGTGCCACCATGAGTGATCCCTCTCTGACACCACCTTCCGGCGGATAGTGTCCTGGAGGGGCGCTCTAACTGTCAATCTCTTTGCAACTGAACGGAACAGGAAATGTCCCCGTTATTGCTCGAGAGCCGGCCTGGGCCCCAGCTCTCTCGGGGACGCATTCCAGTTCTCTTGGGGGGGGGGAGTTCCTTTACATCTTCTCACTGTTTCCTCTCTTGGGCCGAGTGATGGCCAAGATCGCAGCAGACAGAGCAGACGCCGTCCTCGTAGCCCCTTATTGGCTGAGATAACATTTGTTCGGTCCCCTTCTCACCGTCGCATGGGGCCGCAACAGACTTCAGAGCGTGCCGGACCTCCTTTCTCTCTCGGATGGTCGCGTGTTGCACTGGGACCTCTCTCTCCTCTGCCTGCATGTTTGGAGGATAACACTCTAGACTCTCCCGCTATCCAAGCTGTCCTTATGGCTGCGAGGAAGGAATCCACTTGCAGATCCTACGACTACAAGTGGAGGAAGTTTGTAGCCTTTGTGGACTCCCGTAATGAGGCCTCTTCTCTGACCCCCCTGTCAACGGTGCTTCATTTCCTCTTGACAGTGTGGGACCAGAGCCTCACCTTTTCCTCTCTGAAAGTTTTATCTCTCTGCAATCGTGGCTTATCAGCCATGTGGTTCTCCTTCCTCAGCTTTTTTCTGTAACGCTACAGTCCTTAAAGGTCTGCAACACCTCTACCCTCCCATCTCCCCACCACTTCTTCCATGATCGCTATCGTTTGTTCTTTCTCAGCTTATGCAACATCCTTTGAACTGATGGCCACATCTGATGACCATCTCCTTACCATGAAGAAAGCGTTCTTGGTTGCTGTCACTTCAGCCAGACGGGCAGGAGAACTGACTGTGTTGCATTCTGATGAACCATTCCTCGTGTTTCATCGGGACAAAGTAGTCCTACGTCCAGACCTGTCTTTTCTTCCTAAAGTTGTCTCCGATTTCCATCTGAATCAGGATTTGATTCTACCCACCCTCTATCCTGATCCTGCCTGGCCTCTCGAGCACTCCCTGCACTCGCTCGACGTATGCCATGCTTTTGCCTTTTACCTGCAACGGACCTTGACCTTCTGTCAGACTCCCCAACTTTTTGTCTGCTATGGTGGGCGCTGGAAAGGTCACAAGGTATCCACTCAACATTTTTCCAAATGGGTTGCCCAGATAATTCACCTTGCCTATGAACTTGCCAGGCAACCTCCGCCGGTTCTGCTTCGTGCCCATTCCACTAGGGCAATGGCCTTTTCAGCGGCCCTTCTCAGGGGAGTTGACCTACAGAAGCTTTGTCGTGTGGCTACATGGTCCCGGCCTTCGACCTTTGTCCGCCACTACTGCCTTGACTTCAGGGCCCGGTGTGATACTCGCTTCGGTCATGCGGTGCTGTCTTCTATCTTCAAGGACCTGACCTGCCATCCACCGGTAAGCTACTTGGTCTCTCATTGTGTGAGGCACAGAGACCATGAAGAAGAAGAGGTTGCTTACCTGTAACTGTGGTTCTTTGAGTGGTCATGTGTGCCCTCACACGCACACACTCAGCCTCCCCTCTTTCAGGTCCTTGCTTCGGTGGACTTCGAAACTGAGGAGAGACCGTTGGCTTGGTGGGACTGAGCATGTTCAGTACCGGATGGGGGAGGGGTTCCCACCAAGCTGCTCAGCTCTGGAACTTTCTGAAAAGCCAGTGTGCATGCGCGAAGATTCCCATTGTGTGAGGGCACAGATGGCCACTCGAAGAACCACAGTTACAGGTAAGCAACCTGTTCTTCCTTCACCCACACTCTGAACCTCAAACTCCAGTGGTAAGATCTAAAACTTTAGTGGCTAAAAAAATTAAGAAAGATAAGTTAAAGGAAAAAGGGAGGTCTGGCTCACTGAAGTCACAGAAAGGGAGACCACTAGAATCTAGCATTGTAGTGACTTCCGGTTGCCATTTTGAATTTAGTGGTTCCAGCTGTAGGTAGTTACAGGCAAGGCTGTCCAACAAAACTGAAGCAGAGAAGAAAGAGCAATGATAGTAATGGATCAGAACATTCATCTTCAGCCTGAACTGCTGGTTCAAGGGGTTAACAGAGCTAGTGGATTGCTGCTTCAGCCTTCCTAGAATTCTCAGTAAGTATCAGCCTCTGAGTTTCTGTGATTTACCTCCCTTCCTGCTACCTTTAAAGATTTTAATCATCATTCACAGGACATGTTCTCCAACTCTTTGCTTTATTTTCCTCTTTGTTCTTTTTCGTCTATGCTTTTTGCTATTGTTCACGCTATAATTGTAAGAGACAACACAGTGTGAGGATTGTGTGGCTGAAATGGCATATATCAAATTTCTGTTGTCCTCCAACAGGCTATGGTGACTGGGTCACATCTTCTAACTCCACAACACGTGTGGAGTCTGGCACAAGGGCTCAACCCAGTTCAACCTGAGAGAGCACAGAATCTTCTACAGGAGGCAGTAGACAAACTGGGAGACAGTACTGGTTCAGCTTTGAATGGCCATGTCATCCTCATACTGGATAAAGTAGGTGCAAGATATATTCTGTGCTTTTTTATAACTTTAGAGAATTATTCGTTTGGCCTACAGTTCCCCAAATCCTCCAGTTAGCAAGATCAGTAGCTACTTCATACCAGAGATGTCCAAATGGCAGCCCCAGGGTAGCATTCTTGCAAAGTGAAAGAGGCAGCTGCTTTGTTTTGGGTTGCCTTTCCAGTGCAACCTCTTGGATTCCAGGGTATATCCTAGGTACAGTGGTTCTTTGGGTGCTGCTTTTGGCCTCCCAGCACCATTGTTCCTCTTTCAAAAAAGCATTTGAGAAGGCAGCTTATTGCTTCTTTTTCTCTGATTGTCTGTGAGAGAAAGAGCCTGCCAGGTTCCTTCTGTATATATGGATGGGGAGAGAGATACCTATCTTTCTGTTCAGTCGGATTTGTATTCCACTGAATGGCAGAAATTGAAGACAATTTTCAAGAGTTAGAGGATGACTGGTAGTCATAGTCAGCAGTCAGATGTTGTGTAATTACCTTAGCCCATAAAATTTATCTCCATATCCCATGTTACTGAATTTATTTCAGTGTTCAGTTTAATTCAGGGCTGCTGAATGAGTGTGACATTTACCTAACATGTAACACCTGAATGATCCTAGCAGTTCTGTCTTGTTCAGAACTGGGAATTAACTGCCTATCTTTCTTTCTAGCACTTGCAGAAGCTCCCCTGGGAAAATATCCCATGCTTGAGATCCCACACAGTGACCCGGTTGCCATCTTTGCGTTTCCTGCTTAGCTACTCCCTTACAAAAAAGGTAAAGAAACTGTGCCTTATGAGATGAGAGAAGAGTCTCACCATGGCATTGGTTTAAACCACATAATTTTTTTTTAAAAAAGTGGATTTAATAGGACAACAGATTAATGTCATAATTGAGCAGCAGATTTTTTACTTGTGTAAGTGTCTGGATTCTCTGTGGTGTCTCCAAGGGAAGGAAGTTTTTAGTAGGTACTAAATCTGTCTTCAAAAAACCCTGTGGAGTGGATAAGAGATGGCACTTGGGTACCCTTGGTTCTTCTGTGGCAGGAAGTTTGACTCTCACTTGATTGAGTCAGGTAGGTTTATATATCTTTGACAGGGTTTAGGCTTTGGGAAAGGCAGGAGGAGGCAATGGCTGGTGGATGCTTTGATCTAGACTGTAGTACAGAATGTATCCCCCTTCAGATGCTGTTGGAGCCCAACTTGCATCAAGTCCCAGCTAACACAGTAGGAGATTACAGAAATTATAGGTAAACAACATCTGTAGAGATATACATTCTTAGCCATTGAAGAAGCTATCCATTAATAGACTCCTATCACCATTCAGGCTAGGCAAGATATCGCATTACTTAAAATGAACTTCTGTCAGTCCTCACCTCCTCCTACTTCACTCCTTCACAAGCCAAGACACAGGAAAGAATACAAAAGACTCCACGTGTCCAGGAAAGGAATTATGGTATTGCCACCTAGGCTGGGGCTGGATGGCTCCTCACTAGCAAGAATGGATCTTCACAGTAAGTCCTCCAATGTGCCATTTTTTAGCCAGCAGAGAAGGAGCCATACCTTAATGGGATCTACCCAAGCAGACATGTCTATTAGGGTGGGAGGTGTCAAGAATGTGTGTTAAATTGATACTACTTGTTGAAGAACCCTTCTACCAAAGGAGATTTTGGCTGAGGCAAATTTGACTAGTTTATAATGTTTAGTGAATACGGATTGAGCAGCCCATGTGACTATTCTGCAGATTTCCTCTTGGTGGTTTAGTAGAAAAGGCAGCAGTCATGGATGCTGATCTAGTTGAGTGTGCTGCTATGTTTAATGGTTTTGGAAGACCTAAGGTCTCATATGCCAGAAAGATGCACATTTTGATCCATCTGGTTAGCACAGCAGGATACCTTCATTCCCAGTGAGGTGGGAAGAAAAGATACAAAGAAGGCCTTTGATTTTCTGAATGCTTTGGTATGCCTGATAATTTTAGTACACTTCTTACAGCAGGCTTGTGTCACTGTATTTCCGGGGGGTGTGTTGGGTGAGGATAGAATGAAGGAAGTACTGTGAGCTAGGAAGGATGGAACATAATGTTTATCTTGGGTAGAAAACCTGAGTCCAACTGCAGGGAAACTGTGTTAGTATCGAATTTACAGTGAGATGGAGCAATGGGCAGAGCAGTGAGCTCTGAAACCCTTCTGATTGAAGTGACTGCAACCAGAAACAGGGTCTTGATAGAATTCTTAGTGGAATGAATCTAACTGGTTCAAAGGGAGGCTTATATAGGGCTTTGGGCATTTTATGGAGGTACCAGGAGGGAAATCTGTGAATCACAGGGGGGCTGAGGAGAGCTGCCCTTCTGAGAAATCTCCTAATGTGAGGGTGAGATGAAAGAGGATGGATGAGGATAAAATGGATGTTGTTGCTGTTTGGCAGTGAAGAATGTTTGGCTGAAGTCTCATGTCAAGACTTGATAGGAATTCTAGAATATCCTTAATTTTTTCAGTTTGGGAAAAAATAGATTTACGCTACATGATCACTTCAGAAAAGCCTTCTGGGTTTGTATTGTAGATCCAAAGAGTGGACTTTTGCTTAGATGGTAGGAGACAGTTTACTGATCTGTAGGACTAGCCTTGTTCTAATTATGTTCTCCGCTCAACCACCGGATGGCTAAATGGAGCTGTTATGGATCTGGATGGAAGACTGGATCTTGACTGAGAAGATGCAAAAATGCTGGGAGCATTAGTGCTGGGAATATTAATGGTGTCTGAGTGGATAGAGGTGGGAGAACCATGGCTCCCTCAGCCAGTGCAGGACCACTGGAACTACTGAGGCCTGTTTTCCCTTGATTCTCCTCAGCACGCTGGGTATGGGGGAATCAGAAGGAATGTGTACATCAGATTTTGAGGCCAGGAAATCTTCAGGGCATCCTGAGCTTCAGCCTTTGGAGAATAAAATCTGTGGAGCACAAGGGAAGTTTGTGTTTTGCATCTGAGGCAAGCAGGTCAATGTGAAAGTCACAGGAATATGCCTGGAGCTGATTTTGTGCAGGTTCAACTCCATTATCTTGGGTCCAGCATGTGGCGGGTGAGGAAGTCAGCATCTAAGATGAGACTGAGGGAACATTCTTCACTGCCCAGGATAAGAAAACGTGAGCCTCCCTATAAAATGAGTAAGAAAGGCACCCTGGCTTCAGGATGTAGGATTTGGCTTTTTTGTTGTCTGTATGGACCAGAATATGAGATTTTCTGAGAACATGTTGTACTTAAATTCGAGCTAGTCTGATGGCTCAGAGCTCCAGCCAGCTGCTGTAGGATTGTTCTGTTGCACTCCACATTCCCTGGAACCCATGGGGCTCATGTCTGTTGTGAGAATTAGGCTGGTGGGTTCCTGTAAGGGAATGCCCTATGAGAGGCTGTGTGTGTTCGTCCACTGAAGGAGGGAATGCATAATCTCTTGGGGAAGATGTACTCATGTGTGTCTGTGTATGACAATGAATGCTTGGAATGATCTGAGTAGCCACTGAAGTGGTCAAGAATGGAACCTTGCCCTCGTTACCAATTATATGCAAGAAATCATGAGTCCCAGAAGGTGTGTCAAGGCCATGAGATCTGTGTATTTTGATCTGGTAAAGAGCAGAGCTTCCTGTTTGATATTATGGGTTCTGTCTGGAGAAGGTGAGATGCATCCCTTCCTGGTATTTGTGAGGGCTCTGAGGTGAATGAGTTGCTGAGATGGAAGAAGGTGACTCTTCCTCTCATTGACGATTCCTTGTTTGCTTTCTTGGCTTCTTGAAGGAAGGTTGATTTTACAAGGAGATCATAGAAGTACAGGAAAATATGTATTCCCTGTAGTTTCAGTGCTGCTACAGATGCTATCATGTTTTGAAAATACGCTGGGTGCTGATGCTAGACTCCAGGAAAGTGCTCTGAATTGGTAGTGAGTGTTGTGCCAACAGAAACAAAGGCACTTTCTTGGGGAAATATGGATAGGCACAGAAAAACAAGCTTCTGAAAGGTCCACAGACAGGAGAAGAGCCCTTGGGAAAAGGTGCTCCTGGGTGGTCTGGAGGCTTTCCATCTGGAATTTCCTGGATTTTACATATTTGTTCACATATTTGAGATGCAAGACTGGATGGATTCCACCCTCTTTCTTGGATATAGTGATGCAGATAGATTAAACTTCAGTAAAGCAATTATGGTGAGGTGTGAATTCTATAGCAGCCATTGTCATGAGGGATGGTGCTGGTGTCTGTGTTAACAGGAGAGGTAGCTGAGAATGGACACACATCCCAATGAATGTGTCCTGGGCCAAGGGAGCTCCAAGAAGCAGAGCTAGGTTCACTGGTTTGGCTTTAACTTTCCCCATCCTGAAGATGTGTTTGAGAGAGGCATGAAGGGAAGAGAAAAACAATAGAAATGGAGAGTGGACTAGCCAGGGAGAACAACTAACATGGGAAACCAAGGCTATGGACTTTTTTTTTAAGTATAGGATTGAGGAAGAAAAAACAAAGGAAAAAAGGTTTTAGATTAAAGAAATAAAGTCAGAGAAAGCAGAGGAGACAGACTATGCTCTTTCCTGGGTGAGACAAGGATGGTTCCTTTTCTGCTGGCTGAATATGGCACATTGGAGGACTTAGTATGAATGTCCATTCTTGCCAAGAAGGAGCTATCCAGCCCCAACCTAGCTGGCAAGACAATTCCTTTCTTGGACATGGGGAGTCTTTTCTATTCTTTCTTGTGGCTTGGCATGTGAAGGAAGACTGATAGAGGTTCATTTTAAGTTATGTGATATCTTCTCTAGCCTGGGCAGTGACATAACTGTTAATGGGTGGCTCCTTCTCCTTGGCAAGAATGGACTTTCACATTAAGTCCTCTAGTGTGCCATTCCCCATTGCTGAATGAGAGGGTTCCCTTCTAGCTCTGATTCTAAATGAGACTTTCAGCTGACTCAGTATAAGTATGTTTGTGTACTCTTGGGGTATTTGTTTAGTCTCCGGATGGAGGAACAATCCACAGCATGGGGGTTATTTCCTTTGTGCCAGCTCAGAAGGTGTTTGTGGGTTGCTCCACATCCAGGAATAAATTCATAGTGAGTATCAGCACCTCACACTTTCTCTCTCTATATAGTAAAGGAGACATCCAAACATAGCTCACTTCCTGGTACTGCACAGGAAAGACAAGGGTAACATGATAAAAAATATCTCGTATAGTATAGACCCTGGCTCCTTCCTAAGTGCCTTCCCTTGCCTTTGCCAAGATCTCTGCATCTTTGGATTACCTTGCGCTTTTTTTTATACTCTATATTTTTCTAAAAATTTTATATGCTTAATCTTGTTTTTAAGAACGCTTGCAATGAATTGATATTTATCTTTCCCCCAGCATGGGACCCAGGGCAGCTCACAGCATCAATAAAATAAGAGTACAGCTTTAAAAAAAATGCTAAAAAAAGTTTTTCTTTAAACCAGAATTAAACAAACTGTTCTGTGAAAATACCATTAATTTAAAATGGTATAGATATTTTATTATCATTGTTCTGTTGTAAAAGTACAGCATAAACCCTCATTAAAAGAATCTTCTGCACAACTAATTTATTGCCAAAAGCCTATTTAAATAAAAAGGTCTTTACCTGCTGACATAATGAGGCAGAGATGGACCAGTCTAGTCTTTTATCAAAGTGTTCCACATCCTTGGAGAAGGTCTTCTGTTAGCAGACAGACCTGTAACAGTGGTTGAATTAAGAGACAGTCCTGGCAGACTTGTACGGGGAGATATGGTCTTTTAGATCGTCTAGACCTGGTCCTATCTGTCTCCTTTCACATTTCACTTTCCTTCTGCTCTTCTCTCCTTTCGGTCCTGTTCCTGAGTTCTAGTTCTGATCCTAAGGGGAAGTCTGTCAAGGATCTGATACTTGATACAAGCAAGTCTATGTAATTTGTATAAGCCACCACAGAGATTTAGCTGGATCAATGCAGGCTGCTGTTAATTATGAGAAGAGGGCAATGAGTTTTTTGTGATGCTGAAACATGAGGCAGAGGAGCCAATTCTCATCAAAGTGTGCTTTCTCTTTTCATTTGTTTTCTGCTCTGGCTCTGAAGGCTGCCTGCCCTCCTCTTATCAAGGCCATATCTAGTGATACTTTTTTCCATGTTGAAATCTTGATCTCATGCTTCTTCTGTTTCAAATTAATAAAGCACCTTTCTGATCACCTTCCAACAGTATCAAGAAGAGGCAATCCTCAACCGTGGTGTCAATAGTAACAAGATCTTTTATGTCTTGAACCCCCATGGAAACCTTCCTGGGACAGAGAAGTTGTTTGAAGATTGGTTTCAGAGGTATGTTGCCTGCACACAGATGTACAATGTATGTCTTTACATATGCCCAAAATACAGAAATACTACTTTTTTGGACTACAGCTCCTGGAATCCCCCAGTTACCATAGCCACTAGTGATGCTGGCTGGGGGGTTCTGGGAATTGTAGTCCAAAAGTAACTTCCAGATAGGTCATTTTGCATTCTCTACAGAAGACTTGGATCCTTCATACAAGGTACATCCCTAATCTTGTTTCCCCAATAGATGGGAGTTTGCAAAGTTTATTAAGCTGAACAAGCTTGTACTGCCTGACTGACTTTTCTCTTCCTGGTCACCTGTTAGTGAGCCTGGTTGGGCTGGAGTGGTGGGAGAGACTCCTGGTCCAGACCAAGTACCCTTGGCCCTTGAAGAACATGATCTGTACATGTGAGTATATCTTATGGAACTCTGTTTTAAGCCAGTGAAGAAAGTGAACGCCAATGCCTTTGCCTAATGGAGTGGGGAAGCCTAAAAGGCTAGCATCTCCAGCAGCTCTGAAAAGAGAATAAATGGTTTGCGTATCTGATGCAACTTGCCCTGGCAGAGATATGCTTCCCTATTCTTTTAGGTTTTTATGAGGTTAATCTAGATCTCCAAAACATATGAGATGGTTTTTCTCAAAAAGCCCATGGCAGTCACTGGAGAAAAAAATGGCAAAAGTGCATAGAGAAGCAACAAGAGGGAAATGAAGTTCAAGTAACAGAACAGTGTCTGGTCCTTCAGCTATTTTAGTTGAAGTTCAAAAACTCAAGGAGTGCTTTTGTGAAAATAAGACTTCAGAAACAAACAATTTGGTTCATAGTAAACATTTTAAAGATGGGACTCTTTTTTCTCTTCCACCATTTTGTGGCCAATTATAATTTATCATAGCAGAGCTTAATGACACTGTGATATTCCTCCTTGATATTTTTTAGAAGGAAGACTCAATCTAGAAAGCTCTGCATGCTCATTAGTGGTGTTTTTTGTGCTCCCACCCTGTTGAAATTGTGGAAGACTCAGAATGAGGGTCTGTCCTTGTCCTCAGGCTTCAAATCTAGGGCTTAGATTCAAGGAAGTGAGAGAAGTTAAAGGAGGCAGGCAATTTTTCCAGACAAGAGTGGACAGGGTTTGAAGAGTATTTTAAATACAAGCTGGGACTAATTCACAATCAAGCTGCTCTTCCTTCATGTGAAGAAGGAGGCCTTCTCACAGCTCTTGTTACTGACTTGTGCCAATAAATAGGGGCAAACAGCCATAACTTGTGACCATTTGCAGCTGCAGGGCCACTGTGTGCACGTGTGTGTAAAGCAGTCTCCCCAGTACTGCTGATCTGATGGCTGAAGTCAGACTGTTTCTTCACCTTAAAGTGCGAGTGGGGTGCATCCTTCCAGAAACTTCATTCCTCTGTTGATAGATGCAGTCGGTTCAAAGTGATGAAGCCTAGTAATGATATCAGATTTCTCCTAGAGAAAGAATAATCTGATAATCAGGAAAGTAAGTGGGATTGGCACTTTTTGCAACCCCTTGTTTCCGGTTACTGATGTTTGTGTGTTTGTTATTTACATCTGCTTTTGTATAGAGAAGGAGCTGAGGCTTTAGTAGAAAGGATGTTTAGACTTCTAGTACTGCCAGGCACAATGGCCTTATTTCTTGGGTGTTTTTTTCCCTACTCTTTCCTGTAGCTATGCTGGGCATGGTGCTGGTGCACGTTTTGTGGACTCCATCCTTAAAGTGGACTGCAGGTCTGTGGCTCTTCTGTTTGGGTGCAGCAGTGCTGCCCTTGCAGTGCAAGGCAATCTGGAAGGAACAGGTCCTGTCCTCAAGTTCCTCATGGCAGGATGGTAAGTTGCTTTGCTTGTTAGTCTTCTCTCTCCTCTCTAAACTTGAACCTTCCATGAGGCATGTTAGCTGCAGTCTCTGGACAGTGCTTTCCACATGATCTGCTGTGCAAATGGTGAAGTACGCTTGAAAAAAGGAAGTTGCCATATAGATTTCATTCCCCAGCCTATGCATGCTAGGACAAGGAGACCTTATACAACCTTATCTGACAGTGCAGTGGGATCTAATGAGAGGGAGGGAGGGCAGGCACAATCCAGTTCTCTAATTTAATCTGTACTGCAGTAGGTTAAAATTTGCTAGTGTGGTGGGGTTCAGAAAGGATCTTTTTCAATGTTTCAGTTTAGAACACAAAAACAGCTCACCTCAAAAATTTAATCTTGGATATAGCAGTTCAAATGAAACATCAGTCATCTTTGATCAAGCTTCCCTAGCCATGCAGTCTGGGGATGTTGGGAGTGACAGTCAACACTTTTGTTTTTGTTTAAATAATTTTATTATAATTCCAAGAAATAAAACAAACATTTCTTGTTGTACATTTCATTGAATTGTTTCCACTGTCTTCCACTCCTCTCTGGATTTCATTCTCTGTTATTTCTTTGACATATCAATATTATGTATCACAATAATTTGTTAATGTAACAAGAAAGTTCCTGCTCTTCCATCCACCTCTACATGTTCTATGATATTTCACTAATTCCCTCCTCCTAAATAAAACTCTCTACCATGAATTATGCACTGTCTTCTGTCAGAACCCAGCAAGTACCCAAAACAATTTGCCATTCTTTATTAATCTCATCATCTGATTTCTCTTTTAATCTCTAAGAGACTATATCTGCATTTCGGTTTTCAATAAATGTTGCCCACCATTGTTCTATTGTAGGTATTTGCTGAGTTTTCCATAACCTTGCATATTCAATATGAGCTGTCGTAATCATATACAATATTATTCTCCAGTATTTCTTTGCAATAATTCCATCAAACATATATGTCATATTTAGTAAATACAATTCCGGTATCTTATCAAATTGAACCCTCAATATTGTACATATCATATTATGTATTTCATTCCAGTACTTCTTAGCCTTGGAACATGTCCACCACATATGAAATAATATACCAACAGTCTCTTGACACTTCCAACAGTGTCCTGTTCCTGTATTATATATCTTCTTTAATTTTTCTGGTGTCATGTACCATCTATGAAAAAGCTTATAGTAATTTTCTTTCAGGTTCTGAGCTACTGTAAATTTTTGTGTCCGTTGCCAGCTCTGTTTCCAGAACGCTAATTGAATTGGATGTCCAATATTTTGAGCCCACAATATCATTGCAGACTTAACTGTTTCCTCTTTCCTCTCTTGGTGTAAGATATCTTGATATAAATGAGATAGTAGATGAGGTGGGTTTTCACACAGCAACTTTAAAACTCCTCCTTTCTCCCTTTGTTCTATTCCATAAGTTTTCACAACCATCTGAAATCTCTCAGTTAACTGCCTATAAGAAAACCAATTTAACTTTATTCCTTCTAATTCCAATTTTTCTCTTTATTTCATCTTAAAAACGTTTAAATTTGACTTCTCTAATATATCCTCATAACGCAACCATTTATCTGATTCAGTCCATCTTCTGAAGAAAACTTCTTGAGGGGAGACCCATGTGGGTAGCTGCCTAATGTTCTTGTCCTTATAATCAGTCCATATCTTTAATAATGACAGTCAACACTTTTGGAAGATGCCTAGTTGGGGAAGATGACTTGTGGTCTGCTGGAGCTCTCAACTTTTGATATCATTGACCATGATATCCTTCTAGAATGCCTCTCTGGGATGAGACTTGGAAGCACTGTTTTGCAGTAGCTGCATTCCTTCCTTCCTGCTCAAAGGTGGTAATGGGAAATTCCTGTTCAATATCTGGCTATTGGTCTTTGGTCTACCACAGGGTTCTGTTTCATTCCCCCTGCTGTTTAACATATGCTGCGGATGTGCATATCTCGATTTCAGTAAGGCCTTCGACAAAGTTCCCCATGACATTCTTGCAACGAAGCTAGTAAAATGTGGGCTGGACAGGGCTACTGTTAGTTGGATTTGTAACTGGTTGACCGACCGAACCCAAAGGATGATCACGAATGGCTGCTTTTCATCCTGGAGAGAAGTGACTAGCGGGGTGCCACAGGGTTCTGTCCTGGGCCCAGTGCTGTTCAATATTTTTATCAATGATTTGGATGAAGGAATAGAGGGCATGCTCATCAAATTTGCAGATGATACCAAATTGGGAGGGGTTGCTAATACGCCAGAGGACAGGATCAAAATTCAAAATGACCTGGATAGATTGGAGAGCTGGGCCAAGGCGAACAAAATGAAATTCAACAGAGAGAAGTGTAAGGTCCTACACTTAGGTAGAAAAAATGGATTCTTCTTCGTGGTCTCTGTGCCTCACACATTAGGAGCTTTCGCGCCTGCGCGATAGCGTTCGGAAACTTCTAGAGCTTGTTAGCTTGGCGGGAACCCCTCCCCCACGCCGGTACTGCGCATGCTCCTCCCGCCGAGCAACGGTCTCTCCTCAGTTCTTTTTCGTCCACCATCGCGTACGGAAGGTTCTTCGGCTTGTTCCTCGATATTCCTTTGCTTGGCTTGTGTTCTTCACGGTTTTTTGACTATTTCGGACTGTTTCTCGACCTCTCTCTCAGACTTCCCCTCGGACTTGGTGAATTCGGACTTTTTCAACGTTTCTTCCTTCCTTTTTCTCGTCGTCTTATGTCCGCGCTGTTTAAAAACTGCGTGTCATGTGGGCGTAAGGTCGCTCTTTCCGACGGTCATAAGGAGTGTCTCTTCTGCTTGGGCGAGTCTCACAACACTCAGACTTGCCCAATTTGTCGGGAGTTCACCTCTCAAACTCTCCGCAACAGGTCTTCGAGACTAAAATCTTTCTGTTGGGAGCAGTCTTTGAAGGCGATTGAAGAGACCTCCCAATCCAAAATGGCCGACAAGAAGACGACCACACCATCGACGGTATCGGTGGCTGCTGTTCCGTCTATTTCGTCGGTATCGGGCTCGGTACCGGCGACAAGAACGCCCATCTCGGCGTTACCGAGGATCCCGAAGCTGTCGGCGGCTGCCAAGGCAGCTAAAGGTTCCTCGACAACGAGGAAGGCTGAGGCTCCAGCCAAAGAGACACCTCAAAAGAAACGCCCAGCTCCGGACGGAGACAAGGGAAAGGAAAAAGAGAAGGACAAGAAGAAGAAGAAGGAAGGAGAAGAAGCGCTCCCCGGCTGGGGACGCTCGTTCTCCCACTCCTCCTCCGACTCTTGAGCCTTCAAAAGGGCAAGGCGAGCCGGCCGATCTCTCGGATGACAAGATCGAAGACGTGCCACAAGAGCGCCCGGACTCGCCGGTGGAGGACCCTCCAACCCTGGTGGAGGAACATCACCACTGCCCTCCGAGCTGCCGCAAGTCGGCTGACCTACAGCAGAGACCATCCCGGCAAGTCTCTGCTTCCCCGGAAAGGCGCTCGGTATCGGCTAGATCTCGGTCACGCTCTTCGAAGCTACCGCAAAGATCGCCGACCCCACGGGGAACCCAAGAGGAACAACCCCGCTCTTCTGCCTCCAGATATACCTCAGCGTCCTATGTGGCCAGGTACGTCAGGGAATCTGAGTGGAGAGAGCGCCCGGCATCCTATCGGTCACACTCTCCATCGTACCAGGATCGGTACCACCGTGAGCCGAGGCGCTGGGAGACCTTCCGGAGGTCCCGGTCACCTCAACGCGAACGCCGTCGGTCTCGCTCCCGCTCTCCAGAAAGAGAAGACCGTCAGTATCGAAGGCGCCAAAGCCATTCCCCGGCTGACCACCGCCGCACTGACCACTCCCTCAGCCGCTCTCCCTCGCCTCGATACCATAGAGCGAGGGAGCCTTCACCTCGATACCGTGCGGTATCGCCGCCTCCCAGGGTTACTGCTACGGCAACTCGCCCTGTAGAATCGGTGGTGACGAAGCAGGCCACGGCCACAACAGCCTGCCAGACAACACCTGTCACCACCAAGAAGGTGAAGTCGGTGGTCGCTGCTCCAAAACGGAACACCCCCACGGTTCCCGTTGCCACTGCAGACAAGCCTAAAAAGGCTAAGACAGTGGCCGAGACGAAAGAGCCAGAGCGGGAGCAGCGTGAGGACCCACCCAGCTCTGAGTCCTACGATTCCAGCACCGAGTCGGACGTCTCGGAGGCTGCTTCACAGGAGTTCCCTCCTTTGGGGTTCGAAGATCCGGTTCCCGACTCAGCTCCGGAGGACGTCCAACAGTTCTCCGTGATGCTGCTTCGGATGGCCACGACCCTTGGCCTCAAGATTGCGGACGTAGAACCGGAGGATGACGACCCGGTCTTCTCAATGGTCGAAGGGAGGCAACCTGCCACCGCCCCGTTGCCTCTTCTCCCTCGCATTGGGAAGATTGTGAAGTCCGCGTGGGACAGACCGGCATCAGCGCAGCCGATACCGCAGAGGCTGGAACATCTATACAGGGTGCAGAAGGATAACGCTGAGTATCTCTTCAACCACCCTGCACTAAACTCTGTGGTCGTCGAGTCAGCTCAGACGAAGGGGGCCGGCAGACAACATACCACCCCACTGGACATCCGCCAGGCCACTGCCATGATCTTCAACGAGGCGGTGGCGATCTCCCGCCAGCAGATCGTCTCCTCTCGACACGCTGTGGAGATTGCGTCGAGGGTCATGGCAGGATCCGTGGGCTTGCGCCGCCACGCCTGGCTAAGACCGGCGGACATTCAGGAGGACACTCGAAAGAGGATCGAGGACCTCCCCTTTGATGGCGAGGGCCTGTTCAATGCATCGACAGATGAATCGTTGGACAACCTGGTCAAGGCGAGACTGATGGCCAAAAAGATCGGCCTCCATCCATCCTCGCAGGCCGCCTGCTTTCCGTCAATCGTGGAGGAAGTCGTCGACCTCGTCCTTCCAGAGATCGGCCCAGTCTGGTCCCTCGAGGCCTTCTTCGGGGTCGTCTGCTAGGCGGTCCTCCGACGACGCCCGACCTCATCTAAGAAGTCCTCTGACACAAAGTCACGGTTTTGACCTGCCCAGCAGGCCGCCTCACCACCTACCGATCTTCAGCCTTCCACCAGCCCTCGGAGACCGACCGACCTTAGCATGACACCTGTCGGAGTGGCAACATGTCACTACGGACTCTTGGGTGCTTTCCATCGTCCGTCTTGGCTACGCCATCGAGTTTCAAGATATTCCGCCTCGAGGCGTTTACTACTCCACTCCGTCAAGCTCGGTTCTCCTGGAAGAGATCCAGTCCCTCCTCTAGAAAGGAGCAATCGAACGGCTCCCGTCGAAAGCCAGTTCCACCGGCTTCTTCTCCCGGTACTTTACGGTACCGAAGCCCGACGGCTCTCTTCGACCGATCCTCGACCTCAGAGGGGTGAACAACTACATCCGCCCCAAGAGGTTCAAGATGGTCACACTACCGTCGATCTTGCCGTTTCTCCATCGAGGGGACTGGTTCGCTTCCATCGATCTCCGAGACACCTACTTCCACATCGCCATTCGCCCGCAACACAGACAGTACCTCCACTTCGCAGTCGATGACATCTGCTACCAGTACAAGGTGCTGCTGTTCGGACTCTCGACTGCCCCCAGGGTCTTTACCAAATGCATGGCCCCGGTGGTATCGTTCCTGCGGACGAAGGGTGCCTCGGTCTACCCATACCTAGATGATTGGCTGTTGGTGGCGTCCTGCAAACAAAGACTTTACCACGACGTCCACATGACGTTGACACTCCTTACCCGTCTCGGACTACAGGTCAACCCGAAGAAGTCCCACCTCGAGCCGGCGAGGACACTGGACTTCATCGGCGCCACTCTGAACTCCATGTCCGCCAAGGCGTACCTGCTAGAGACTCGGGCGCAGACCTTGATCCAAGCTGCCGTCCATGCACACGCGGCTTCCACTCTGTCCGCGAGGAGGATCCAGCAGCTGCTGGGCTACATGGCCTCGATGACTGCGGTCACTTACCTCTCCAGGTTGAGGGCAAGACCCCTTCAACACTGGTTCGTCCGCATATTCGACCCCCTGCGAGACAAACAGAGCATTCGATTGCAGCTGCCAGAAGGAGTCCGCTCGTCTCTCCGATGGTGGCAATCACGAGACAACCTGCTGTCAGGGATGCCCTTTCGACAGCTGACACCGAAGGTGACGGTAACGACCGACGCCTCCCTCTACGGATGGGGTGCCCACTGCGGCGATCTCAAAGTCCGCGACAGATGGAACGGCGACGAGATGGCTCTTCACATCAACGCCCTCGAGCTACTCGCCATTTTGAAAGCTCTATGGGCGTTCCGCCACGTCGTCGCCGGCCGCACAGTCCTGATCCTGACAGACAACACCACTGCCGTCTCTTACTTGAACAGACAAGGAGGGACTCACTCCACAACTCTGCTGAACATTGCCCTCGATCTGTGGGACTGGTGCGTTCGCCTATAAATACATCCCGTGGCTGTTCACCTGGCCGGGCAGGAGAACACCACAGCAGACGCCCTCAGCAGGGACACCTCATCTCATCATGAATGATCTCTCTCCGGAGAGGCATTCAGACTGATTCGAGACTGCTGGGGCGCACCGTCGATCGACCTCTTCGCGACCAGGGAAAACGCGAAATGCAGCCGATTCTGTTCGAGAGCGGGCCACGATCGAGCCTCCATTGGGGACGCCTTCCAGTTTCCGTGGACCGGAGAACTCCTGTACGCGTTCCCGCCGTTCCCGCTGCTCGGTCGGACGATATCGAAGATCCTAGCCGACCGAGCCGACGCGATCCTGGTGGCCCCGTACTGGCCGAGGCAGCACTGGTTCACACCCCTGCTACGAGCCGCACGAGGCGATCTTCTCCGGCTACCACCGACACCGGGCTTGCTCTCCTACTCCAGCGGCCGCGTCCTCCATCCGGACCTGCCACGCCTGGCCCTCCATGCCTGGAGGATATCGCACTAGATGATCCCATGCTTGGTAACGTCCTCATTGCGGCCAGGAAAGAATCCACCTGTCGCAACTACGAATACAAGTGGCGACGTTTCCTGGCCTTCGCTGAAGAGAGGCGTGAGCCGGTATCGCCTGCCAGGCTCCCTACCGTTCTCCACTTTCTTCTTCATCTTCGACAGCAGGGCCTGGCGTTCCCGTCCCTGAGGGTGTACCTCTCTGTGATCGTGGCATACCAACCGCCACGATCCTCAGCATCAGCTTTCTTCAGAGACGATACCGTTAAACGGTTCCTGAAGGGATTGCAACACCTCTACCCGCCAGTATCGCCGCTGCTACTGCCCTGGTCCCTGTCGCTGGTGCTGTCGCAGCTTACGAAGCCGCCCTTTGAACCTATGGCGACCTCGGATGACAGGCTGCTCACCTTAAAGACTGCCTTTCTTGTTGCTGTTACCTCGGCAAGACGAGCGGGTGAGATAACAGCTCTCCAAGTGGACGAGCCCTTCCTCGTCTTCCACAGAGACAAGGTGGTCCTCAGACCTGACATCTCATTCCTGCCGAAGGTGGTGTCCAGCTTCCATCTCAACCAGGACATCATCCTGCCTGCCTTCTTCCCGGACCCGACGACACCGCTGGAGCAGTCCCTTCACTCCCTGGACGTGCATCGGGCTCTGGCCTTGTACCAGGATAGAACTGCTCCCTTCCGACAGACACCACATCTCTTCGTATGCTACGGACGGCGTCGGAAGGGCCACAAAGTGTCCACCCAGCGCGTCTCCAAGTGGGTGGTACAGACTATACAGCTGGCGTACGAGCTCGCGAGGAAGCCTCCGCCAGCCCTGCTTCGAGCCCACTCCACCAGAGCTGTGGCAACTTCTGCGGCCCTCCTGCGAGGAGTAGACCTGCACGAACTCTGCCGTGTGGCGACCTGGTCCCAGCCATCGACCTTCGTTCGCCACTACAGGCTCGACTGCCGGTCACGCAGAGATGCTCGGTTCGGACGTGAGGTGCTGGCTTCCGTACTCTAGGACCTGACCTGCCATCCAACCGGTAAGCTACACAGTCTCCTAATGTGTGAGGCACAGAGACCACGAAGAAGAAGAACAGGTTGCTTACCTGTAACTGTGGTTCTTCGAGTGGTCATCTGTGCCCTCACACATACCCGCCCTTCCTTCCCCTCTTCTCAGATCCCTGTAGATTCTACGGCGGACGACAGAACTGAGGAGAGACCGTTGCTCGGCGGGAGGAGCATGCGCAGTACCGGCGTGGGGGAGGGGTTCCCGCCAAGCTAACAAGCTCTAGAAGTTTCCGAACGCTACTGCACAGGCGCGAAAGCTCCTAATGTGTGAGGGCACAGATGACCACTCGAAGAACCACAGTTACAGGTAAGCAACCTGTTCTTACAGAAATATAGGATGGGGGACACATGGCTGGATAGCAGTACATGTGAAAGCGATCTAGGAGTCTTAATAGACCACAAGCTGAACATGAGTCAGCAGTGTGATGCGGCAGCCAAGAAAGCCAATGCAATTCTTGGCTGCATCAATAGGAGTATGGTATCTAGATCAAGGGAGGTACTGGTACCACTCTACTCTGCTTTGGTTAGACCCCATCTTGAATACTATGTCCAGTTCTGGGCACCCCAATTCAAGAGGGATATTGACAAGGTGGAGCAAGTCCAGAGGAGGGTGACCAAAATGGTAAGAGGCCTAGAAACCATGCCCTATGAGGATAGACTTAGAGAGCTGGGGATGTTTAGTCTGCAGAAGAGAAGGTTAAGAGGGGACATGATAGCCATGTTTAAATATTTGAATGGATGCCATGTAGAGGAAGGAGAGGGCTTGTTTTCTGCTGCTCCAGAGACCAGGACAAGGAGCAATGGATTCAAGCTGCAGGAAAGGAGATTCCACCTGAACCTCTGGAAGAACTTCCTGACAGTCAGGGCTGTCTGGCAGTGGAATATGCTGCCTCGGAATGTAGTGGAGTCTCCTTCCTTGGAGGTTTTTAAGCAGAGGCTTGATGGCCATCTGTCGGGAGTGCTTTGAGGGTATTCCTGCATGGCAGGGGGTTGGACTGGATGGCCCCTGTGGTCTCTTCCAACTCTACATTTCTATGATTCTATGATTCTATATACATCATACTAGTGGGAGAGGTCATCCGGAGTTTAGGAGTTCAGTATCACTAGTATCCCAATGACACGCAACTCTTTTATTCTTTTATATTTAATTCCAAGGAAGCTGTCTCAGTACTAAAACAGTGTCTATTGTCAGTAATGGACTAGACGAGGGGAAACATACTGAAGCTTAATCTAGTCAAAATAGAGGTGCTCTTGGTTAGTTTGGAAGGAAGATCAGGGAATAGGAATTCAACCTATTCTGGTGGGTTTACACTTTCCCTAAAATCCCAGGTTCATAGTTTGGGGATACCGGTACTTGTAATCTCAGCCCTGAACATGGAGGCCCTGGTTTCAGCTTTGGCCAGTAGTGCATTTGCACAACTAAGCCAGCTATGCCTGCTCCTGAAGATGTCAGAACTGGCCATCGTGACACATGCCTTGATTACATCCAGTTTTGGGTTACCGTATGTGGTGCTGGCTTTGGAAAATTTATCAGGCCCAAAATGCTGTGGCTAGATTGCTGACTGGGGCCATTTATAGGGTGCATCTAACTCCCTTGTTGAAACAGCTTCATTTCTGTGTCCAGGCACAATTTAGAGTGCTAGTTATTCCCTTTAAAGCCCTATATAGTTTTGGCCCAGACTATTTGAAAGCCTATATTTTCCCATATGAGCTTTTCCATGTCTTATGATTCTCAAGGGATGGTTTTCTCTCTGTGCCACCCCTCTCTCCAGCTTGTTTTGAGAAGACACAGGCATCTTCTTGGTGGCTGCTCCTAGGTTATGGTATTCTGTCCTAAGGAGCCTTGGTTGGCCCCCCCTCTGTTCTCTTTTTGCTGACATGTCCTTCCTGTTGAAACAGCGTACCTGCCTTCAGCCTTTAACTGGTTGGGGCAAAGGAATATGAATGGGTGTGTTCTTTTTAAAATATGTGATAATTGTTTTTAAAATTAATGTGTTAAAAGTAGCAAAAAGTAGCATCTTAATTAAGTTGGTTGCTTAATGCGTTAACTTTTATGCCACATAATATTTGTAGCTATTTTGCTTTGACCAATATTGGAAGTCTCTTTGAGTCCCATTTTGGGAGAAAGACAGAATATAAATATAATAAAAATAACATTTTCTTCCTTTCCTCCAACCCTTTGTTTTCCAGTCCCCTAGTGCTAGGTAATCTCTGGGATGTGACTGACCGAGACATTGATCGATTCATGCAGGCACTTCTGAAGAACTGGCTCAAGGCAGGATCTGGAGCCCCTCTGCTCCAGCATGTCATTCAGTCACGTCAAGCCCCCAGACTCAAATACATGATTGGTGCTTCTCCCATAGCCTATGGCTTACCAGTTTTTCTACAGTAGAAAACAGGAGAAGAGTATGATATCTGGAGTATGAAGGGAGGGACTTGGAAGGATCTGGATGAATTTTTCCTTGGCTGTGACCTGCTTGAAATTCAAACTGCTTTTGCAGACAGAAGATAAAAACTTACCTTAAGCAAACTAGTTTGATCACCAGTAATATGGCCATATATTTTGTTGGGGGCCAGTATTGCTTTTACAGGAGATGTTTCTACCTAAGCTGCTCTTTGAAATATGTAACATTTGCACAATGTACAAATTTTGAATTTCAGAGATTATTATAATTTTTTCTTAAAATCTGTTGAATTTTAATGTTTCAAAACCTAAATAAAGTTCAAAGCAAATAATCTCTCCCTGTGTGTTTGAGTCTTGGACATGGGTCATGTACTGTTGTCACTGGCATGTTTCTTGAGAAGTTAGATCAAACTTTTGATGGTTCTATCTTTCTGATACTAAATTTAAATCTCCCATTCTGTCCTAGCCAAACTGCTTCTTTTCACAGGTTTCATGATGGAAATGTGGCCCCTCAGATATTCCTGGATATATTTTCCTTTTTAAAATAGCTATATAAAAAGCCCAAAATGTGTTGCATTGTTTATAAAAATGACCCTCCCAGTCTTTTTTTTAAAAACATCTTGATAATTGGTTTCTCATTTACAGTGGTTATTTCTAGTTCAGCTATTAAAATCATGCAAGGAATGCAAGAAAATGATAGTAGGGATTGGAGATAAGTAAATAATAAATGAGGTGGTTTTGTTTCAGCACAGGAAAACCTTTTCCCTATGCTCCCCTCCATAGCCAAGGAAGGAGATGGGCAGGAGAGAGGAAGCATAGGGCCACCATGGCAACACACTCCTTCCTTCCTTCTCCTTTTCCTGACCTGGTTTGGACCCTGAGTGCCTGTTCTGCCCATCACGCCTCAGCCCCCTTTCTATAGAAACACACACACACAGTTTGAAATTTTTCAATTTTTGCAAGGGTCCTGTGCCCCTAACCCTAGTGAATGTGGAGGGATAACTGTATTAAACCAAACAGCACCTGGGTAATCACTTCTAGTTTTAATAGGTGAGTGACCCATTTATATCCCAAGCCCCATTTCTCAATGATTCCAGAAGCAGTGAAACATTTTTTCTGAACACTTTTTTCCACTTCTTGTAGGCTGTGGGACACAAAAAGGGCCATGGGGGCTCTATGCCATGCCCTCCTTAATTGTTAGACAGAAAGAGAAGGATATAAAATGGCCAAACTTAGGTTCAGCAAAGCAGGAACAGACCACAACAGCAGGCACGTACTCCAAACACAGTGGCTTATTAATGTATGGGAAATGAATTCTGGCTGGGCAGCTCCTTAATGCTCATCTTTATAGTAAACCTATATGCCTCCATTCATTTATTGTAAGGATGACTTAAAGTAAACCTTGGCTTAGTGCCAGAGCCCACCCAGAACAGTAGGAAGATGAGAAGACCTATTGTACAGCCTACTGTAAACCATACAAGAAAAGGCTGTGACTTGGTCCAAGAGGCAACGCTTGAGGCCAGAACTCACTTGAGTTCCTACTATGGCAATATGTCTATGACATCATGCTATTATGGGACACACACCATGACCTACTCAACAGAAACTCGGTGTGATGATATCATGACTGTTGGGTGTGATTTTTTTCTGGGTAAGTTTTTTGCTGGGGGGGGCTTGCCTATATGGATTGGCCTCTAATCTGAATTATAGGGAATCACAAAATTCTGTTTTTGAAGGTTCCTCATAAGGATTACTGGATAGTTCACGTGAAATGTCAGTACTAAGGGTGACATCTTATTGCTGCATGAGTTGTAGTGTAGCTGAACTTTTTGCCTGCTCTGTCCTGTTCTCAAAATCTTGAGCGCAGATTTGAGGGGGTTCTGCAATGCATGTGGGACTGATGGTGGGGAGGGGGGCTCTGATAAATGAGGTTATGCCACATGGGCATGTCTTACCTGATTTGCATAGATTAACATTTTCTGCAATTAGAAACATTGATCCATGAAAGTTAGGGTGCCTTTTACAAAGGTTTATTGTGAACACAACCTTCATTCAACACATACATCCTAAACTTTCCTAAGTTCTTAAGACAACAGAAATAGTCAAGCAAGAACAGTACTGTGTTCCTTGCATTAAAAGACAATCATGCTTCCTGGAGCACAACTCTCCCTGTAATTTTTCTCCAAGGTGGGAAGCTCTGGAGACCACAAAAGGAGATGTGAAGGTGATCATGCATCTTATACAGGGGTGTCAAACTCAATTTTATCTTGGGCCGCATCAGCATTATGGTTGCCCTCAAAGGGCCAGTTGTATCTTAAGACTGTATAAATGTATCTACTCTTTTATCATATTAAATAAGTGCCTCTACATTCGATTATTAGTGGTTTTAGTAATAATTAGATCTGAAACTAGAAGTCTAGGAAAAATAATGGCAAGTGGATATTCAAGTGTTCAACTAGTGTACAATATATCAAAAATGAGTTTTGAAAACAGTTATTTTTTTAAATCATCAGACAAATATTTCCAAGCACTGTTTATTACATTAATTTTGTTTAATTTTTTGGTCCCCGTTGAGACCCTCTCTGTGTCTCTTTCTGCCCCCCAGACCCTCTCTGTACCTGCTGAGCCCAATCCTCACATTACAGACCCCCAGCTGCCTGTATTCTGAAGAGGGGCCCAGCAGCTGGCACTCGTGATCTACTTCTACTTCTGACTGCTCGTCTGTCCAACTTTTGCAAGCCATGTGGAGTGTTGCCATGGTAACCCACGGCAACCCTCTGACAGCGAGACTTGAACAGAGGAGCAGTCAGAAGTAGAAGCAGATTGTGAGTGCTGGCTGCTGAGCCCCTCTTCAGAATACTGGCAGCTAGGAGTCCACAATGTGGGGACTGGGCTCACCAGGCAGGGGGAGTGCTGCAGCTGCAGAAGAGGTGTGAGGGCCACATGAAATGGCCTGGTAGGCCACATTCAGCCCATGGGCCTTGTGTTTGACACATGTGCTATATAGCACACCCTATGTGAACCTACTGCTGTCAGATGCAGTGGAACAGTACTTAATCTTTGGTCCTCCAGATGTTCCAGACATCAGCATTTCTGACCATTGATTATGCTGGGTGTAGCTTATGGGAACTGAACTCCAAAACACCTGGAGTACCAAGGGTTGAGAGCTACTTTGGGGGAGACTGAACTATTACTCAACAGACTTTATATGTGAAATGGGAAGGGGGCACCAAGTAGCTGCAAAGACAGCAGTGTTGTTGGATATTATTGGGGAAATGGGATGGCTTTTCCCATTTTCCCATCACTTAGTTGTCCCCCTATCAAGATTGGGTTTATTTTTGCCACTACTAGATGCCAGCAAACAATTATGTCAACAGAGACCATGGAGTAGTGGTGAAAGCCTTCCTGTAACGTTTGAGAAGCACTGAGAGTGCATTTGTACTTCCAGTGAGGTGCTGTTCCTGTCCGTTCAGAAACAAAAACCTATTGCACCCAATAGGACACAGTTGCAAGGACTGCACACCTAAATTTCCAACATAATCACATATATGCCAAAGCTTGGAAAAGTTACTTTTGTGGACAACAAGCCCCTAAATCCCCCAGAGAATATGACCACTGGCAGAAAGGGCATAGCCACTATATAGTGTGGTGATTTTCTGGAGGCTCAAAAAGATCTCCTCCAACCTCTACACAGTGCATATCTGTTTATGCAAAACAGGGCACTTTGAAGGGCACTTTCTCTGGCGCCCGCCTTCTTCCTCATCACACACACCAACTACAGAAGTCTAGCAGTCAATGAAAAAGCCGGCTCTCTCGTCAGGGAGCCTGGACAGCAAGAGGAAGGCGGTAACCTTATCCATGCTTACTGTGAACTAAGGGCCTTTCCACACTACATTGTTATAGTGCTATTATTCCACTTTCAACCTCCTGTGGAATTCTGGGGTTTGTAGTTTACTGAGGCCCAAGAGCTCCCTGGCTGAGAATTCCAAAGGCCCCTCCCTAAACTCCAAACCCCAGGATTCCATAGGATGTTGAAAGTGGAATCATAGCACTGTGATAGTGTAGGGCAGAAATGACCTTAAGTCCTGTCGGACTCAACGTGGATCAATTTTTGGTTAAACAAACAGGATTGCACTAAAATCCGCAGACCTTTCCCAATCAATGGTCAAGGATGATAAGAGCTGCAGTCCAACGACGGCCGAGAATTACAAGCATCTCCCCGCCTTTGACTCACTTCGGGCCTTTCCACACTACACTGTTATAGTGCTATTATTCCACTTTCACCATCCTATGGAATCCTGGGGTCTGAAGTTTAGGGAGGGGCCTTTAGAATTCTCAGCCAGGGAGCTCTTGGGCCTCAGTAAACTACAAACCCCAGAATTCCACAGGATGTTGAAAGTGGAACGATAGCACTATAACAGTGTAGTGTGGAAAGGCTCTTCGTTTCAAAATCCGCATTCCTACCACTACCTTCCCATCACTCTAGATGGAGCCTTAATGGCAACCGGAAGTGAGGTCAGTGTGGCATCTTTCCTTTAAACCAATCCTTTGCGCTGGCTGGGGACGGGGCGTGGCTTCCGGCGGGCATCCGGCCGCCGACCTAGACGCATTGACCATAGACTCCGCTAGCTAGAGAGGACGCCCGAGTGCGCTCAGCGCGGCCGCGTAGGGGGAAACGGTTTCCGCCCCTCTCCCTCCAAGATGGCGCAGCAGGTGAACATTTCGGAGCTCTCCTTGCCGCAACTGGAAGTGTTGAAGAACCAGCTTGACCAGGTGAGGGAGCGGAAGGGAGTCATTGCTCTTCTCACGAGCGGGCTGCCCTCATTCCTGCTGCGGCTGCCCACAAGGGAGGACTGAGCGTGGCCTAAAATCATCTAGTTTTAGGGAGTCAGAACTGGAGATTTAGGCCATCTCCACACTACGGTGTTAAAGGGTTGTTGTTCCACTTTCCACAGCCCGTGGAATCCTGGGGTTTGCAGTTTAGGGAGAGGCCTTTGGAACTCTCAGCCGGAGAGCTCTTGGGCCTCAGGAAACTACAAACCCCAGAATTATTCCACAGGATGGTGAAAGCGGAATAATACCACTATAACAGCCTAGTGCGGAAATGGCCTTAGGGGCAGTGTGTGGTTACCTGGGAGTAAGTCTCCCAGGACTCAGGGGGTCTTGTTTCCGAGCAAGTGTTGGGTAAAACTGGAACCGGACCCTACCATAGGCCATTTCCGCACTAGCCTGTTCTAGCGCGATGATTCCACTTTCCACCTCCTCTGGCATCCTGGGGTTTGCAGTTTCGGGAGGGGCCGGCCGGCCCCTCCCGAAACTGCAAACCCCAGGATGCCAGAGGAGGTGGAAAGTGGAATCATCGCGCTAGAACAGGCTAGTGCGGAAATGGCTCTACTTAGTACCATGTACTGTTGCTATTTGCTAAAACCCAGCAGCTTGAACTGTCAGGCAGACAACATATTAGGCTGATACAAGAGAGCATGGGACTTGTCTTGTAAGGCAATAGTTCAGATAATGACCAGTTCCGTTTCTTATTTATTATAAGGAATAGCTGTTTGAGGAAAGGTATTAGCGATAAGCCACTTCTTAACTTTCAGTCTCCTTGATTTCTGATGTTAAATAGATTACAAGATTCTTGGCCTTGTGAATAGCACAATTTAAGT
The DNA here is from genome assembly GCA_948474755.1 of Ctenosaura bakeri. NCBI lineage: Eukaryota > Metazoa > Chordata > Lepidosauria > Squamata > Iguanidae > Ctenosaura > Ctenosaura bakeri. The sequence continues at coordinate 377,926 of CAOLHI010000689.1, forward strand.
AGAGCTGGAAATTCGTAGTCTTCAGATATTGATGAACCAAGGATGCTGAAAATTACAGTTAAAAACGTCCAGGAGGGCCACATAGTTCCCACCCCAAAAATGTAATCAGATGTGGGACTCCCAGTTCCCATCATGCATCACCATTGGCCAGGCCGGCTCAGACTGATGGTACTGGGATCCAACAACATCTGAAGGACAAAAGGTTGCCCATAGCTGGCTTAGATCTTGAAAGTTTTCTATCTACAGTAGAAGGAATTCTGTTTTCAGATAGGATAAGTGTTGTCAGTTTGAATATTCTTCTCTATATACACAAGAGGAGCAGGCAATGAAATGTGTAAGACTGTTCCCAGTTTTGGTGTGCTGTGTGTGAGAGAGCGAAAGAGCAAGAGATAAAAAACAGGTCTGAATACCCGACCAGGGTAAAGAGCATACTGATTTGCCCCACTGTGGTCCACATAGCCATTCGGACACCATCTGCTTTTTTTCATCCAGTCTTTCCCTTCTGCCAAGTGACTGTGATGTCATTGTAACTATCATACAAAGCTGACAGGGCTTTTTGATGGAAGCAGATGATGTTGGAATGAAGTACAGTCATCCTTCCACATTTTCAGGAATTAGGAGCGTAAGACTCCCACAAAAGTGGAAAAACTGCAAATATCTCTAGGCCCACTCCCCCAAACCATATTTAACACACAAAAAAGTATGATCTATGGATTCAACACACCATGGATTTAAATATACAGTACACAATATATTTGAATCTGCAGTGAGGAAACACCTGGTTCTGCCTTTGAAGCAAGGCAGAAGCGGGTGGTTGGTGAGGCTTGCCACTGCCTCCACTGCTGCCCTACACCATTTTCAATAGGGATTTATAACTCTTGCATTTATAGTCTCTTGCAAGGCTTGCAGAGAGACCACAGATGTACAGCAGCAGTGGAGACAGCTGCAAATAATCCACAAATAATCAAATCTGCTACTGTTAAACCTGCAGATGCAGAGGGACAATTGTAATTGTCCCAATCCTATATTTGTAGACTGGGTGGTGAATGTGTGGTTTTTCATCAGTCCTAGCCAGGATAGACAATGATGAAGGATGAGCAGAGTATTTCCATTTGGAAGGAAACACGTTTCTCATCTCTGGTTTAGGTACTCATAGTATAGTGCTCCTGGTGGCAACAAAATTAATAGGTTCTTTTTTAAAAAAAAATGCTTACCTCACATATAGTTGGCTGGTGAAGACTGTGGGTCTCTCACTACTGAATTTTGGGTTTTGTATGCCTTATCCTAGGAAGTGGAATTCCTTTCTTCATCCATTGCACAACTTAAAGTGGTACAGACAAAATATGTGGAAGCAAAGGACTGTCTGACTGTCTTGAATAAAAGCAATGAAGGCAAGTACTGTCTATTGTTCAAATATATATATGCTGTTCCTGCCCCCTTCCCAGAAGGTGAACTTAGAGCAAGCTATAACAATGAAAGCATAGAACAACAAGAACAAATGATACAAAAGACACTTTTTAATAAGCAGATGCAATGTAAAAATGGATGTGCCTTTTTTAAAGTGGGGAGGAGAGATGTAAATTCTAACCCATCTTCCAAATCAGCTAGAAAACCAAAACATGTTGTATGACAAGCAGTTATGTGAAAAAGTCAAGACCCTACAATTTTAAATTCCATAGGCAGTAGATTTCATGTCTTGAATTGATCCATTGTTCATCATTAGTTCAATTAAAGCATAGGTGAGGGGACAGCACTTAATTTTTCCTAAGACCTTGTTTTGAGACATGAATTTTTACTCCTCTAATGCCTTCTTGTTTGACATCTTCCACTAATCTGTGCATTCTTGAAACTCCCACCCAGTTCCTTTCATCTCTTTCCTCTTATACTGAATAACCTCTCCTGAATAATGTACTAACTATGCAAATAGCAGTGTGTGCTATATAGTCTAATGTGATGTCAGAGATGCAAAATAATAGATTTTAAACTGTAGTTCTAAGCATGTCTACTCAGAAGTTGAATTTAATTGACCTGACTCCCACATGAATGGTTATTGAATTGAAGACTGAGGCCTCTAATTTTGAGATGAAGGTGAAGCTTGTCCTCAGTTCTTCTTGTTATGTCAAAGAATCTCCTTTTCTGTCTTTGAGTAAAATTTATCCTTCTCTACAGTAATGGTATATACAAAAAATGCATAAACTTTTCTCAGTTTTGAGATTTGTAGGCTTATTTGTGAATTTCAGTGGTTTGCTGAAATGATTCAGTTGTAATGACTTGGGGAGGGACTTACTATGTTCACCTGGTTTTGGGTTATGAGGACTTCAGTGTTCAGGAACCTGGAACTGGAAGAAGATGAGTTCATGGTCAGTACTTCTGTTTTCCTTTCTCACCTACTTACTTTTTTTCCACAAAAGAGGAATAAGATATACATTACTGTGCTTATCTTAGGCACTGGCATGAAAGATGCTTTGAAGGAGCTCAGGAGTAGTACCTGTTACTCAAGTTATTTTTGTTACAAAAGATAGTTGGTGTATTATGCTGAACTGAGCTTTAGCATCACCTTGAAAAGTCTTTTTTGTGCAGGGGGGGTTATGTTAGGAGTTAGATAGTTCTAGAGATTCTCTTTTGTGTAAAATAACTTTATTTTTTTTTCCTGTGTAGGTAAAGAGCTACTGGTTCCACTCTCCAGTTCTGTATCCTTTCTCTAAGAGTGGTACAACTCAATAAAACTTCTATTTCATAAAACAACATTTCCATTCAGTAACTTTGACAGTTAGGTACATCTGTAGCAAACTCTGTTGATTTATTCAGTGATTTATTAATTATATTTATATCCTGCCTTTTCTGTAATGACCTCAGGGTGGTGTATGGGGTTTCTTTTCTGCTACACTCTATAAAGCTCTCTCTTGGGTTGAGAGAGATTGACTGGGCGCAAGGTCACCAAGGGCATTTCATAGCTCAGTGTGAGGCTGAACCTGGATCTCCCAAGCCCCATTCTAACCAATGTGCCCCCCTCTCCCAACTCTCTTGTATCTTTTCATCGCTCTGCTTTCTTTTGGGGAACAGGCTCTTTGAGCACCTATCCACACTCCTTCCTAGGGTTTGCACATTTGTTCCAAAGTGCAAGGTTATTAGAACAGCAGGCACTCTCATTTCTCTCTGGAGTTCTTTTCAGGCTCCTGAGTGGAAGACTTTGGACCACTGGGAGTCTTTTGCACAAGAAAAGGTAAATATTGCCTCATCTTCAGCACCATGTTTTTCTCTCCATGGCTCTTGAATTTAGTGCCCCCTATCCTGGGTTTCTTTGGGGAAATTATTGGTTCTGAAATAAGCAGTACTCATTTGTTTAAAACAGATGGAATGATTTTAAGTAAGCAGTCTGAGAACAGAGCTAGAGAAGAACAAAACCTGTTTCCTTCAGAGAGGAGCCACTCTGTCTGTCTCTTCAGTTGTTCTTTACTTGGCAACTACTTGCTTTTCATTATGATTACCATTTTACATGTTATACTTACTACTTGAGGCCACAGATCTTTACATAACAGTGACAATCACTGAACAGACTAAATCTGCTACTGTCTGAGCAAGCTAAAATATTCTGCACCACTTCCAGGGAAACATGAGGTGATTCGTATTTGTGTGGGTTATTCTAACCATTTTGCTTTATTTGCACTTCTTTTCCTCTCACTGTTGAGTGCAAGTCCATCAGAGATTGGCTTCTTATGCCTGCCTCTAAAGGAAGTAATTCAGTTTCAGCTCTCAGAATCTGTCTACCTTCCTGTTGGCGTAGAGTTACAATATTTGAGAGCTGTCTTAAGAAAAAAAGTGAACAGTTATCTCCAGTTCCTAACAAAGAGCTCACTTAATAATACAGCAGGGAAGATCTAATCAAAGATACTGGAAGTCAGAATTACAAACTAGCATTGTAAGCTCTCTCTTCCTTCTGCTCTGTTATTTAGCAGCTGTGGAAAACAACCCAAGCACCAATGGAATGCAACACTTTACGTCAGGACAGGTTAAAGGACAACCACCAGTAGGGTATCCTGGGCTCTTTCTGCTCTCCATAAACCAAAAATGCGCTTTTCACATGCACACATACAGAAAGGACAAAGCGTTCACAGGAAGCCAGAGGGGATTGTCATTTAAAAGGCAACAGGTACAGTAAGCAAGCCTGTATCAGGCCCAAAATAATAATTTTTAAGAAACTAAATATAACTTTCCACTCCCTTCCTTATTTTGGTTTGAAACAGACCCTGAAGAGCCTCAAACAACATTTTTAAAAGTTTATGGGGCCTTCTACCATCAAGGGGATGGCAAAAAATGCCCCTCAAAGAGAATTGGAGTGGAAAAAAGAAATCCTGCCAATTAACACACAAGCCTCAGTGGCCTCTTTTTTTTTCTGCACTTGCATGCTTACAACATTTTATCTGTGATTTGGAGAGGTAGAAATTCTTGTTTTAGTTGTTGTTTTCCTTACTGCAGTATACATACTAGGATAGCTGCATTCCTCAAGACCCTGATTGAGTATGCCTACATATTGATAGCCTCTAGAAACTGATAAACCAACCAAACTTGTTATAATATTCTACAAAATTGCTCAGGTATTTTGTGATGTATTTTTCTTATTTAAGAAGTTTCTACATGACTCTGTAAAATTATCCCATAGAAGGGAATCTTTGGCCCACCATATGTTTTTCAATTCAACTCCACTGATCCCTTATCATTTGTCATCCTGGGTAGGAGTGATGGGATATAATGTCCCAGAACATCTGAAGATTTCCTACGTGTGCCATAGAAGTTAACACAATGATTACTTCAACTGTAATAATGGAAAAGATTTGTCCTTTCACATTTGTACACTTTGTCCGAATGAAATGCTTCTGAGAATCTCCATTGCACCTGGCTTCTGAATATCTCTCCGTGTTTTGTCCTGAACTGAAATTTAATTCCTTTCTCATTTTATCTTTTTCCTGGCTCTTGTGCATTTCCTTAACCTTTCCTGTAGATGTATGTTCCTGGGAAGCTTTCAGACGTTAACAGTGTCTTAATAGATGTAGGGACTGGTTACTATGTAGAAAAGGTAAGGCATTCATCCTCTGGATTTATGTGAAATTGTTTTTAGCGTAACCATAATCTGAGAAGATAGCAACACAAACTTTATCTTCATGGGAAACCTTAAGGTCTGCTGTGTTCTGAGCCTCCATCAGTGAGCTCAGCTTGATGATTACTGTTATAGATCCTGATACTTGGTGGTCTGTGGCTTTAGCTAGTCTGCCAGAGTAGTCTGAATCAAAAGCAGGGCTAAGGAACCTGTCACCAGATGTTTTTACATAAGCACCAGCCAGTATAGCCAGTGGGGAGGGATGGTGGGAATTGGGAGTACCATGAAATCTGGAGAGTCATAGCTTCCCTGCCCATTTTAGATGTGTCAAAATGTATTAATTTTTCAGACACTTTAATCCATTGATAAAATAATGGACTGAGCCTGTCTTCTCTTATGCAACATCATGCTCTTTTACATTCTGTTGACAAATCTGGTGTAAACATCACCACTTAAGTATGTACTCAGAGGTCCTTTAGGTGGACAGTGCAAAGTTATGGTTGTAACCCCCAAATGCTTTGGCACAGTGGACAGGACACAGAATGGGGGCTTGCAATTCCTTGAACAAAAATACCTGGTACCATTTTGTCCTGGGTTTGGGAGGGGGAAAGTTTCTTGAGGCTGTACAAAGTGCTTTACCTAACCACAACACAACAAAAATATTAGATTAGGAGAATTGATTTCTGGGTAAAGATACTATTACCCCTCTCATTCTGCATCCATTGCATGAGAGATTCACCCTGCTACTGTGCATGACAGATCATAGGCCACTCCTGTGGAACCTCCCCCTTTTTTTTTGGGTAGCACCCGTATTACCTGTATTTGAGATGAAGTGGCCTTCATAGAGATAAATAGAGTGCTGTTGAGATAAGGCCTCAGTGAAATACTGATTAAAAATGGGTATGCCTCTCTCATTAAAAATGTCTAACCAATTTCGAAGGAAGCCCAAGGAGTATCATAGGGGTAGCTATATTCCACATACCTCTTTGGAGGAAATACATAATGCATGTCAATATAAAGTGTTCAGGGGGGATAGCCAGCCTGCATAGGTGTGCCAGATTGATCAATCAGCAGATATTTTGGCCCCAGACATGCCAGTGCCCAGTGCTTGATAAAGGTATTGTAGTCCAAAACGTCTGGAAGAATCCAAGTTGGGGAGGTCTGAAAGAGCCTTCTTTATGTAAGTTTCTAGCTTGGCATTTCTTGGTTTAGAAAGAAAGCCATATTGGAAGTCTGCAGAGGTGTCATGATGCCTTTGATTTTGCAGTCAGTGGATGATGCCAGAGACTTCTTCAAGAGGAAGATCGATTTCCTGACAAAACAGATAGAGAAAATCCAGCCAGCACTGCAGGAGAAACACGCAATGAAGCAAGGTAGGACTTACGAGTTGGCATTTTCCAACTGATTTTAGCAGCTCCAACTAGCCTGAATTCTTGACTCTCTGCCTCTTCTTTTGCAGCGGTGATAGAGATGATGGGCCAGAAGATTCAGCAGCTAACAGCAGCAGGGGCTTCACAGGCAGTAGCAACAAAGGCTTAGCAAGCACAGGTCATTCATATATCTTTACGGTTCACCTTTTTTGTGATATAGTCCAATATTGCACCTCAAGGTGCTGCACTCCAGCCAACTGAACATGTGGTTGGCTTTTTGGGGAAAGGAAAAGCATGTTTCAATTGTTTGCTTGAATGTGTGTGGAATTCTAGTTTGGACCTTATTTGGGAATGATGACATCTTGAAGATCTATCTGTTTGCACTGACAAGCTTTCAGTAGTTCTGTGGCTGGAACAGTTGTATTGCTGGTAATCTAATTCCAAACTCCAGTAAAAGTTTTGTTACTTGTAAATGAAATTGTACAAAATAAACAGGTAAGATTATAGGACACGTAACATTATGTGCACCGCCTTGCTTGTCTTCAGAAACATGAGGTTGCTGCAAAAGGCTGAGATGAGGTGAGGAGCAGTTAACTACTTGGGACTGATTGCAAATAACATTTTGACTAGATGTATGCATGAAATGAATATGAGGAAGAATAGGTGTAGAGCCCAAGGCTAAGGCCATTTCTGCACTACACTGTTATAGTGCTATTATTCCACTTTCAAGATCCTGTGAAATTCTGAGGTTTGTAGTTTACTGAAGCCAAAGAGCGCTATGGCCGAGAATTCTAAATGCCCCCCCCCAAAACTACAAACCCCAGGATTCCATAGGATGCTGAAAGTGGAATAATAGCACTATAACAGTATAGTGCAGAAATTGCCTGAGTATCATTCCACATAAAGGATACTCTTAACAGTGCAATCTCTAGCATGACCTTCACTGACCTGGTGCCCTCCAGATGTGTTTGGCTACAACTCTCATTATCTCCAGCAAGATGGCCAGTGGCTGGTTCAGACTTCAGAAGCAAAAGCAACAATACTGGAGGAGGAGCATAGGAGCCCCAGGCTTGTTTTTTCTTGAACACTAAATCGTAGCTCAGCATTAACAAGAATAAGCTGCAGCTGGCCTTAGGCATGCAGGTTCTCTACAGACTCATTCCTGTAACACTAAGTCAGGTATGGGCAGAGTGTGGCTAGCCAAGGCTTTCATACACCCCCTGGACCCCACCCCATCCCCAGTTATCCTGGGGGAATATGGCTTGTACTTTTTATTTCCCTCCCTCGTGGTCTTTTTCAACCAAAAAATTCCTTTTCTAGGAACTGGAAGTGAACACTGAACTACATCAAATAAGTTGAATTTGCTTATATCAATTGTTACATGGATTTAGAGGCTTGATTCTTCTCAGAGCCTAAAATCGTATTTTTAAAAATGTAGTTAGCTGCACTTATGAGTCCGAAGGCATCCTAATTTGTATGAAACACACATAAATAGTCACACTACATACCCCGTTGCTGTAAAAGTACCAACTACCATCTTTTTAGAAGTTGGTCCATTTTCTCTTTGTAACATGTGGACAAGGTTTCTATCGTTTTTTTAACAGCCCCTTTTAGTCAGAAATATATGCAATAGGAAATGGTTAACGAGAGAGAAAGAGACTGGCACTTTGAGACAGGGGATACACAATAGTTTATTTCACAAGGTTGATTTCAACCTGTCTTCACTACCCATGTCAGCTGTGCTCTCATTCCTTTTTGTCAGCTGTCCTTTCCCTTAGGGAACTCTATTCTTGTGAGAGATACTCCCTCCACTGACAGTCCATTCTTCCACCAAAGTGCCAAGAAGCCTTATTTTTTCTGAATCTCTTTTTCCCTCCCCTTGTAGCTTTCTACTATGGCTTCTAACTAAAGAATACTCCCCTCCTTAGTGTTATGTACAGCAGCAGGACCTGCACATCCTCAAAAGGAAGGTGAGAATTGCTTTGGTCCTGCCTAGATGCAATCACAGTCTTGCCTCTGAGCAATCTCTGTCCCCCAACATGTGACTGAAGTCCAGCCTTGAGTCCAAACCTCCTCCTTGCATCTCTAGTCACTGCTCAGCGGCTTTGGACGCTGGCTCTACCAGAGGCTTTGGTCTGGCTGAGCAAGACACAGGTTGCAGTCAGAGACTCACCTTTGGCCCCCAACCTGTAGACCCCAGGCTGCAAACCTGACCAGATATAGTTAGAATGCCCATCCCATGAAGGGACTAAGAAATCTCAGCGCACAAAAATGGGCTTGTGCACTCGCTTGTGGCGGACCAGTGTGGTGCTTTTAGTGAAACACTCTCCACACTCCACACAGATGAAGGGCTCAGATGGAGCAACACCATGGTGAGCAACCCGGTGACGCTCCACTTCCGAAGGGGCACGGAAGCGCTGGCCGCATTCCGGACAAGGGTGGCCAATAGGAGAGTCCGTGTCATGACGCAGGCGCTGGTGTTTGATCAGGCCAGCTGTGTGCGCAAAGCCCCGCCCACACTCGGGGCAACGGAATGGCCGGGCGCCCGTGTGTGTCCGCCGGTGCTTGGCCAGGTTCTTGCTTTGGGTGAAGCTGCGGCCACAGTCCCCGCAGGTATAAGGGCGCTCCCCTGTATGGATCCGTTGGTGTTGGATCAAGTTGGAGCTCCAGCTGAAACTCTTGCCACAGTCACGGCACACGTAGGGCTTCTCACCGGTGTGTGTGCGCCGATGCTGCACCAGATGCGAGTTCTGCGAGAAGCTCTTTCCACAGTCGGTGCAGGTGCTAGGCCGCTCACCTGTGTGTGTGCGCTGATGCCGCAGCAGCTTTGACCAGTGGCTGAAGCTCTTGCCACACTCATTACAGATGAAGGGACGCTGCTTGCTAGAGCGTGAGACCACGGTGGCTGTGACCGCTGCCTCGCCCTCGCTGTAACTGCCAGGAGCTAGCAGGCTTCCTTGCCGTTCCATGGTTGGCCCTTCCTGCTGCGAACTGGCCTTCCAAGTGGATTGTCCGTGTTGGATGCCAGGCTGGATGGTTTTGTGCTCCAAGCGGTCGTCTTCCTCACCCTCACTCCTGTCATCTGCAGGGGAAGAGAGTCACATAGTTCAGCTGCTGGCAGAGCAACAGACCAAGACCTGAAGGCTTATCTTCAGAGGGCAGGAGTGTGTGCCTCCGGGCAAGCCACCAACTCTTATGAACAGGACTGGATCACCATGGTGGGGAACCTATGGCCGTCCAGGCATTGTTGGGCTCTCATCATCACTGATAAGCAGCCATGCTGGCTAGGTTGTGGAGGTCAGACATCTGGAAGGCCATCCCTCTGTGTAATACTCAAGTAAAAAAATAACAAAAGTATCCTGCGCTCTAATTCTCCAACCAGCATTGGTCTATAGAGCTTTGCAAATTTCTAATTTTTGCACTATTTACACTGTCATTCCCATGATTAGTCTAGCACCTCAAGCATGGTTTTGATTGGCCTATATGGTATTCTGTCAACATGGAATACAGCAATTCCTGTGGATAGGGAAACTCCAGAAGAAAAGATAAGCGTTCCCTCCAGGACCACTACCTTCATGCTTCCCCCCTCCCCTGCTTTTTTAATAAGAGTTAATATGCAAATACTTAAACGTTGAGGTGATATCTAGTATGGACAGTGGGGTGAGGAATATGTGGGCCTGCAGATGTTCTTTAGATTGCAGTTCCCATCAGCCCTACCCAACATGGCCTATAGTGAAGGGTGCTGGGGATTAGAGTCTAGTAATATTCTGGGTTGAGCATATGGTCAGAAACACTCTTGTTCCTTATGAGTTTGCATTCTTCCCTAAAACCATTACTCTGCCTCTAGCTGTATTGTTAGATTTTTGGGTAAAATCAAAGTAGGTTGCACAGGCCTGAAGCCTATCCACTCCTGGAATAAGTGATCCTTACCTAGCTTCTAAATCTACTATTCAAGATAAAATAAATGCTGTTATGTTGGGGCTATACAAAAGAGGAAATCATTTCAAGGCTGATCACAAACTATACCCCGAAGATCCTGCATGGCAAATCAGTTGGAGTGTCAAAATATGACCTGTGAGCCATAGGTTTGAATGTCCACTCAGTCATGAAACTTTCTGAATGGCTTTATGCCAGTAATTTTTCTCTTAGTCTAACCTTCCTTACAGGATTGTTTTGAAGATAAAATGTAGATGGGGGTGGGAAGAAGCATGCATGCCATAATTTGGTACAGGGAACGTGGAATAAACTAAAGGTTCAATGGCTTTGTAATGGGAGCTGCTCACCTACATAGACTCTCCTTGCCATTCCACCATCATCTGAGTCATGAATCACCACAATGCCTGAGTCTTCACAATCCATCTCAAAGTTTTTTTCAAGCCAGAGTTTTACTGTTCTGTAGAGAAGGAAAGAACTGAAGTTAGAGAAATTGCAAGTGTTTGTGGAACTAGTAACACCCTATAAACAAAGCAACACTGGGTTAAAGGACAAAATGAACATACCTAACTAAAGTCTGGGCTTAAATACCACTCCTTTGACTGCCCTGCCATGCTGTTTCTTCCGATGGGTTCATGTCAGCACAGAAAGGACCACCTAGCTTTGGCTAATTCATTACCCTTCTTTGTCCTCTACATGCTGAAGTACCAGGGCTTAAGTATACAGTACTTGGAAACCACATCTTCTGCTTTTAAAAACCTGCCCTTGATGCCTAGATGGGTAGGGTTACTTAGTGTTGGCCAAAATGCCTTCTTTACCTATTAAGAAAGACTTTTGTACTACCTTGCATGCCCTAGGGATGCCTCAGATGTGTCAGGAGATGGATTTTACAGCACCTAGCACAAAATCCTCCCTGGAACCGCTGCGTTCTGAACAAAACGTGGCTCAGAGGCAAGCAATAAACATACAGCAGAGTGTCAAAACAGCAACAAGCGTGAGTAGCAGCAGAGTGTAACATACAGAATCAGCACTGACCCCAGAACATGATCATTCAGACTACCAATATTTTAAATCTCAATACTTTGTAGGAATATATGTTTCCATACAGAAGAAATGGGATAATAACACATACCTCTTACATTACATGATGGAGGTAATTGTTCTGAATTACAGGAATGGTGAAGACTTATTCCAGACTAGGTGACACATGGCCTTTTGCAGGTTGCTGGTGACTAACTCTCTTAATATGCCTAGCCAACATAGTCAGTGATTGGCTGGGCAGGGAGTTGCAGTCCAAAACATATGGAGAACCACAAATTGCAATTTAGACTTTGCATGTAAACTGGGGTCCAAAGAGCCCCTAAGCTTCTGCAAGCCCTGTGGGATTTCTGGTTCTGTCTTTAAATGCCTTCCTAACTATATTAGAGTGCAAGTACATGCCACCCAACATCCTGTCTCACTGGAAGTCATCAGAGGCACATCAGGTGCCAGAATAAAAATCATAGAGGCCTTCATAACATGCCCAACTCAAAGGAGAAGTCTAGACAGAAAAATATAAATCTGAAATGAAGTGCACTGAATGACCTTGACTCACTGGCATGAAGTATCAGGTCAACCGTTCTGCCAACAAGTGGAATTTGGCAAAGCAGGAATCCTCAAAATATAATTGCGTAGGAACTATGCATGCTGATCCTATATGATTGAACTACTTACATCTATAGCAAGAAAGAAGAAGGAGAATATTGCAGTCAACTTTTTGAAGTACAAGTTTCAACTGCCTAGCTAGTGTGGCTCCTGGTATGACTAAGGAAGACTCCTGTCCAAGGTCCTAAAGAGATGCTGCCAGTTAGTATAGATCAGTGGTTCTCAACCTGTGGGTCGCAACCCCTTTGGGAGTTGAACGACCCTTTCACAGGGGTGCCTAAGACCATAGGAAAATACGTCTTTCCAATGGTCTTAGGCTCCATTCCCTCCTTGGTGGTGGTGCGCAAGCACGAGCCACGCGCTCGTGTCCTCCTGCTCCCTTTGAAGCACCTTACAAAAGAAAATTTTCTTGGCATCGAGCGAGAGTGAGTTGGAAGGGGAATCTCCGACCAGCCACTCCGAGGCTCAAACAAAGCTAAAAACATCTTGTATAAGGAAGTCTGAGAAGGCAAGAATTAAAAAGAAGGTGAAAGGAAAATTACCTGGTAATGCAGTTAAGTCTGTTAAGGGCGGGGAAGGGCTCCCAACCGCTCCTTTAACTTTCGGTCGCCATGTTGAAAAGAGGCCATGTTCCGAAAACAAGGGAGGGGGCTATGAGAGGAAAGAGCACTCCTGACTAATCCAAGCTCGCCAGCAACACAACCCATCACACTCAAGCATGCGAGCAGCTCTGCCAGGAGAAATGGCCGCCTCTCAGCCAGCAGTCCCTTGCCCTTCTGTATTAGTGAATACAGTGAATTGCAGGGCCATTTAGCATTGCGTATGGTGTCATTATTCACTAGGAGTCAAACTGCAATGCCTATGGAATGTAAAGAAGTAAGATTTGAGCCTCCTATGTCCTCAATGTCTTCCCAGGGGAATGTGTCTGAGTGTAGTAGGGAGGTGATGAGACAAATGATTGCTGAAGAAATGGAGGTGCATGTTAATAGGCAAACAATATGAGTGAAATGATTTCACAAAATACATAAGTTTAAAAAATGTATTGCAAATTGGACAATTCATTGAATTTGAATGTAATGTCATTATTAAGCAGTTAACAAACTACTTCAATGAATCCTTCATTTTCACATGATTTTCCTGATGATACAAAAGTTATTCAAGCTGAATCAAATGATGCTGGTGTGCGTTTACCAAAAAAGTCTACCTGTAGGTCCAAAGTGACTAGAGTTGAGGAATCTGCTTTGTCGCACTCTGAACAAATCAACACTGAATCTGAAAGTGATGAGGAACCAGATTTGGCAGATACTCATGGGGATAAAGACTCTAAATCAGATGGTTCTATTTCCGAGGAGGAGGATACAGAAGATGATAATAAAGTGAGATTATTTTCCTCAGATTCTTTTAAAAATTTGCTGGAAAAGGTGTTGGTAACTCTGGGACTGGACAGTCTGGAGAGTGCCACTTCACATATTGATAAAAACAGGAGAGTTGCATCAATTGTAAGAAATAAGCCTACAAAATCTAGTGTTATTCCCATGCCAGATTTATTTTTGGATTTAATTCAGTCTGAATGCAGTGAAACCAAATCTTCAAACTTTATATCATTTATGATGGACTAAATATCAGATATTTACATTACGATTCATAACAGTAGCAAAATTACAGTTATGAAGTAGCAACAAAAATAATTTTATGGTTGGGATCACCACAACATGAGGAACTGTATTAAAGGGCTGTGGCATTAGGAAGGTTGAGAACCACTGGTATAGATGATACTGAAATAGCTCAACCAATGGGTATGACTTCGTATTTGGCAGCGTCTTGTGTTTCTACCGTACGTCAATGTGGGTTAATAATTTTTTGGTTTGATTGGCAAGACTGTTCTCAAGTGCTAGGTCTAATGCTTACTTAGATGGTATTCTGTGCTTGGAGATCTCTCAGTGTGTCTCAGATAAACAGGTTCTGGCTGAGCTTATCCTGTTTAGGAGGAATATCATTTTGCATATTCTCATGCAGTCTTGCTACTTCACCTATCCCAAGACTTCAGCCCCAGTAGTATACAGATTACATGACTGAACCCTAAACAATAATAATTTCATCCAAACTGTCTGCAATATTGCTCTAGGCCACAGACTATATTCATGGAATAAGATTCACAGCAGGGATGGGGGAAGGAAGCATGTAACTTCCGGATGTTATTGGACTACAACACACAACAGCCTTAGCAAGTGTCTTTGTACAAAATGCATTCACACTCCACTTTTGCATCTAAAAGGGAGCCCACTGGAAAACATCTGTCCCCTATCGATAACTCTGGAGTTGGCCCAATATATCACTGCTTTGTGAATTTTGGATTTTGTTGTATTTTGCTGCATGGCTGCCTCTGAATATGCCATGTGGGAAAGATCACAGGAGTAGGAGGATATGAAGGTGACACCAAGCTGACCAGACACTCCTTCCTGTTCCAGCTGGACTCTCCCTGGATCATCTACCAGCATCTGCCCTGCGGAAAGGATCCTGATGAGTTTACATGTGTTAAGATTTTTTAGAGTGAATTTATCATTCTGATGTGCATAAGGAAGCTGCTAAAGCATAAAGAAACCGCTATATGTCAGAATCAGTCTATTTGTACATTTGAGTCCCAGACTGGAAAAAGGTGGGATTATAATCATAATCAGTTCTGCAGAGGTCTCATGGGGAGAAAGCTCTTTCTCATCGCCTGCTATCTGGTTTTCTTTCTGCCGGTGATGCTGGGGCATTCTGTATAAAAGGCAGTGGTGCTGCCACTAAGCTATGTGAATCATCACTACATACATACATAATTCCTTCAAAAATACAACACTTTCCCCCCCAAATGACTGCCTTATTAATATGGAAATTCAATTGATCAGTCAGTTGATTAAAGACAGTATGTGGCTTAGTGGTTTGATGTTGGACTAAGATACTTGGGCCATTTCCACACTATGCTCTTATAGCGCAATTATTCCGCTTTCAACATCCTATGGAATCCTGGGGTTTGCGGTGGTCCAGCTGTCCCCAGGATTCCATAGGATGTTGAAAATGGAATAATCATGCTATAAGTGTGTAGTGCGGAAATGGCTTGGGAGAGCAGGATTCAAATCTCTGCTTGGCCATGGAAACCCACTGGTTGACCTTGGGCAAGGTACACTTCCTCAACCTCAGAGGAAGGCAATGGCACATGTGCTCTGAATAAATTCTGCCAGAAAATTCCCATGCTAAGATTGCCATAACTCAGAAACTACTTGAAGGGACCCAACATACATATTTACACCTAACATACAGGTGTTAATCCCTAAAGGCACCAGATCCTGTCTTGACTGTGAAAGCTAAGCAAGGTCAGATCTAGTTAGCACTTGGATGGGAGACTGCTAATGTGTTGTGGCTGATTTCAGAAGGAAAAACTGGCAAAACCACCTCTGAATATTCCTTGCCTAAGAAAATCCTATGAAATTCATGGGGTCCCCTAAAGTTGACAGGAGTCTTGGCACATACACACAATCTTCACTGGAGAACAGCTGCACTGGTAAGTAAACTCCAGTGGGCTCTATTACCAAGAAAACACATAGCCAAATTATTGCTGTTAACATTCCTTCAAAAACAAGGGTACACCTGGGGGGGAAAGGAACTATCTGGCCACCCAAGGAATCAAAGTGGGGGGAGAAGGGATGCCCAGGACACCAAGAGACTTTTCTTCAAAATCACAGTATCATTTCTTTAAGCCGACAACAGTATCAACGTTAGAATAACAGCCCCCTAAAGCTTAAGCAGTCATCATCACCCCGTTATGGTTGAAACATATAGACAGCAAACTACAAATACAGGAACAAAGGAGCCTCGGATCCATAGATTATGCTAAAATGCTACAGATGTTCACCTGGAGGCAAAGCCCATTGAATTCAATAGGGATTACTTTTGAGTAGCGCACAAGACTTCACTGTAAATCTGTTAGTCCTTAAGGCATCACAAGGCACTCATTTTTTAAAGGCTAGACGTTTTGTTTTTGGATTTTAGAAATCGTCTCTCCTTAGCCTAAATCGGGATCGTTGAGGATCTCTTCTCCTTGCTCCGTCCTCTTATTCAGCGCGGGGACTCGATCTCCTTGCACGGCCGCTGGCTGCGCGCACACACGCACATCCCGCAAACCTGGAGCAACAACTTTTAAATGACAGCTTTCGCTATAGCTCGGGGTGGCCATCTTGGGACCGAGCAATGTCATTTGGGGCAGCCAGCAAGCAGGTGGTGGGGAGGAAACCCCCCAGAAGGCGGCGGCGCGGCTTCCAAATCCCGCTATTTTAAAACCGTTCTGCATCCCGGGAAAGAAAACCATTGCGAATTTGCAACGGGGTCAGAGAAAGAGAGAGAAAGAGAGGGCGCACTGGGGGGTGGGTGGGGGGAGTCCTTGTCTCCAAGAGTGATCGTAGAAAGATCTGATCAGCTAAAAGCCGTGCATTATTTTCCAAGGGGGAGGAGAATTTCTGCAAAGCAACGCTGCCCATTTGCAGAAAGCGAGGGGAGGGGGGGCTGTCAAAAGATAAGGTTACATCCCAGGCTATCCTCCTGGCTTGCAACCCAGATTCCAGTCCTCTGAATTACTTCCTCCAGGCAACGATTTCTCCACTGCCTTAATCCCACCCCTGCAGACCCGTCAATGCTAACTCACTTGCCTTTGGGAGGAAGGGAGCAAGGTAACCTTCCTGAGGGATCTTCCCAGGCAGAGGTGAAAGGCTCGGCAGCGACTATTACTGTACTAAAGCGCAACTCCTCGCTCAGGGGGCTGCTGGGAACAGGAAGGTCCCAGTTCAATTTAATCCCCTAGCCCTCCTCCTCCTCCTCCTCCCCCTCTTGTTGCCTCTGTTGTATTTCCTGGTGATCGCTAGGAAGAAAGAGGAACTGCTCGCTCTATGGTCGTGGCTGCTATCTTTAGCACACTTTCCTGGAAAACAAGAGAGAGAGAGACTGCAAGTTGTTAGCAAACCTGCAGTTTCCCCTGGCAAGGCTCCCGGAGGATTTTCATCACGCTGTCAGATAATTAATTAATAAGGAATTCAATAATTACGGTGGGTAATTACTGCAGAGGAAGTATAGCCTAGTGGTTAGAGTTCTGGAAAAGGCTGGGAAGGCCTGGGCCATTTCTGCACTAGCCTGTTATAGCGCGATGATTCCACTTTCAACCTCCTCTGGAATCCTGGGGTTTGCAGTTTCGGGAGGGGCCGGCCGGAGGTTGAAAGTGGAATCATCGCGCTAGAACAGGCTAGTGCGGAAATGGCCACTGTGCTATTAATCCACTTTCAACATCCTATGGAATCCTGGGGTTTGCAGTTTCGGGAGGGGACTCAAAGGCGGGAAACCCCAGGATTCCATAGGATGTTGAAAGTGGAATAACAGCACTATAACAGTCCAGTGCGGAAACGGCCCTGGTTTCTAACCCACACAATGATGCTGTCTTGGGGACCGGTCTCAGCCTGACCCACCTCACAAGGTTGTTCTGGGGATAAAAGGGCAGGATGAGATGATGGAGATACCGTGCACTAATTCCTCCAGAATAGCAGGATCTGTTGGCATGGAATGCGATCTTGACACACCATTGTGTGTTTTACATGTGCCTTCAAGGACTTATTATTTATGACATAAATTAAATAGCATTTTTTCCCTCTGAAATATTGTTGTTGTGTGCCTTCAAGCCATTTCCAATTTATAGTGGCCCCAAAGCAAACCTATCACAGGGTTTTCTGGAGCTGGGAGTGTGTGACATGCCCAAGGTCACCCACTGGGTTTTCATAGCCAAGCAGGGAATCGAACCCTGGTCTCCAGGATCATAGTCCAATGCTCAAACCACTATCCCGTGTTGGCTCAGGATAACCTATAGCATCTGGTATTCGGTTGTCTCCTATCCAAGTACTAACAAGGTCTGACCCTGCTTAGCTTCCAAGATCGGAAGGGATCTGGTGCCTTTAGGGTAGTTAGGCCCATCACACTATTAAATGATTATGAATACAAAAATGTGTGGTTGGTTGTTGGAAAGTTGAAGATTGAGGAGGAAAAATGAATACCATACAGAACAACTCGATGGTATTGGTAGAGCTTAATTCATAGTATCACAATACAAAGCCATTCACAGAGATGAGAGATCTTTTTCTTGAAGTTGCTTCTTTGCTTTTAGCAGCAGCTTGGCTAGGGTTGAAAGAGTAAAAACCAGAGAGGGGCTCCTAGACTTTTAATCCTGGTGAGAAAGTGGGAATTTCAGCAAGTGTTGCTTGTCAGGCAATCAGGTAACAAGCAACACCGGTTGGGATTCCTACTTCTGCACAACTGTTAAAGGGACAGGATCCCTCTCCACCCTACGCCTGGCTGATGTGTAAAGAGAGACAGTAGTTTTGTGTTATCTACCCAAAGGGTTCTGTTTTCTCCATTTATATTCAAAATATGTGTTTTTATTTTTTCATGTATGTTTCAGTTCAAGGTTGGACAAACTTCAAGCTCATCAAATCTAGTTTTGGAATTTTTTTAAAAACTAATATCCCAAGTTCCAAGTGGATGCAGAAACCAAGAAAGAAGCCATCACAAATAAGAGAATAAAGCATTTGTTTCAAGGCCCCAAATCCCAGCGCTATATTATGCATGTATGTGCCTTCAGATAGCCTATTGACCTATAGTGACCCCACTAATTTCATTAATGAATAACTTCATTAATTTCATAGGTTTTTTAAGGCATGGAGCACTCAGAGGTGGCTTGCCATTGCCTTCCTCTAAAATATAGGTACTAAAATACAGTACCTAGTACTCCTTGGTGGTGTCCCATCCAAGTGCTGAATCAGCTTCTACACTCAGATGGTATCTGGTGACATCAGAACAGAAATGAATTGAGCTGACAGAAAAATCCATTCCTGGTTATGTCACAACCTGTCTGCTTTTCACTAGAGCCATTTCCACACTAGACTGTCACAGTGCTATTATTCCACTTTCAACATCCAGTGGAATTCTGGGGTTTGTAGTTCACTTTGCCTTACAGATCTGGGATTGCTGTGTCTCTGCGATTGTTGCCTACCAGCCACGCAACTGCAGCCCGTTTCAGGAACCCTACACTCAGACAGTTCCTTAAAGGCCTTCACCATCTATATCCTCTTAACTTCACCTCTCCCTCCGTGGTGTTGTCTTTGGTCCTCTCCCAACTCATGCGCCACCCCTTTGAACCCATGGCCACATTGGACAACTGTGTCCTTACTCTGAAGACAACATTCCTTGTAGTGGTGACTTCAGCCAGGAGAGCAGGAGGGCTGACTACGCTTCTCACAGACTAACCCTTCTTGGTGTTCCATAAGGACAAGGTGGTTCTCCACCCAGATTTGTCCTTCCTACATAAGGTGGTCTCCTAATTCCACTTGAATCAGGATATCATCCTCCTCATCTTCTATCCCGACCCATCTATGCCTCTTGAATGTTCCCTCCACTCATTGGATATCTGCTGGACACTTGCCTGTTACCTGCAACGAACTTCACCTTTACACCGCACTCCTCACATTTTTGTCTGCTGTGGTGGGTGACAGAAAGGCCACAGAGTCTCCACCCAGCGCTTCTCCAAGTGGGTTGTGGAAGCCTCTCCTACAAACTTGCTAAGCAGCCACCTCCCTCTCCTTTCCACGCCCACTCTACTTGGACTATGGCCTCCTCAGCAGCACTCCTCAAAAGAGTCAACCTGACGGAACTTTGTCAAGTGGCTGCTTGGACACAGGCTTCGACGTTCGTCCAGCACTACCGTTTAGATTGTAGAGCCTGGTGTGACGCTCGCTTTGGTTGTGCAGTGCTGTCCTCCATCATCTAGGACCTGACCCACTGTCCAGTGGTAAGCTACTTAGGCCCTTTCCACACGCGGGCGAAGAAATGGGGGAAACCACGCTGAAACAGAGCTTACCTTAAACCCGGTAAGTCTGTCGCCGCGTGGAGCAGTGCGTTTTCACTGCTCCACACTCGTCGGTGTCCTGCAGCGTCCTGAGGCACCCAAAATGGTGGCTTACGACTGGCGGAGGCTCTCCACCAACCGGAGAAGCTCACCAACCAGAAAGCCCACCCCGGCAGATCTGCAGGCATGCCCTTGCGCACGTCTGCAAATTTACACCGGGCGCTGCGATGCAGCTGCATGCGGCTGCATGCCCTGTGCCTTTTAAAAACCACTTGAAAAGTGGTTTTTAAAAAGCACGCGGCGCCGCCACTTCCGGGCGCCCTGGCACAGATTGGGGTGTGGAATTACACTAAAGTAATCTGCCCCAATCCATTTTACAGTGTAGACAACCTCCGACGGCGGTCGCGCTACAACGTTTTATTTCCCCGTGTGGAAAGGGCCTTAATCTCCTATTGTGTGAGGCACAGAGACCATGAAGAAGAAGAACAGGTTGCTTACCTGTAACTGTGTTTCCTCAAGTGGTCGTCTGTGCCCTCACACACACACACCCAGCCTCCCCTCTTTCAGGTGGACTTCGAAACTGTGGAGAGACAGTTGGCTTGGCAGGACTGAGCATGTTCAGTAACAAATGGGGGAGGGGGTTCCCGCCAAGCTACTCAGCTCTGCAACTTTCCAAAATGTAACTGTGCATGCGCGAAGATCCCATTGTGTGAGGGCACAGATGACCACTTGAAGAAGCACAGTTACAGGTAAGCAACCTGTTCTTTCCTTGCTAAACAACTGGGAGTCA
This sequence comes from Ctenosaura bakeri, assembly GCA_948474755.1. Classification (NCBI taxonomy): domain Eukaryota; kingdom Metazoa; phylum Chordata; class Lepidosauria; order Squamata; family Iguanidae; genus Ctenosaura; species Ctenosaura bakeri. Next base: position 398,676 of record CAOLHI010000689.1, read on the forward strand.
GAACCTTTTGTCTATTGACAGCAAATCACCCAACAGTCTTGTAGCTCCAACCTGTCTTCTGCCCATGTTGCTTTTAGTTGATTTATTATGTAGCTTACCTGTTCGTTAAGTGGTGAGAACAACCAACCGTTCACATGAGAAAAAGCAACTTAAACAAAGACTGAAAAACCCACACTGCATGATGCTGACTATGGAACTCCTTTTTCCCCCTATTTATTTATAGCATTTTGAATCATGTTTGGGCCCCAAATGGGTTGTTCAAAGTAATTTACAGTGTAAAGACATCAAAGTGGTGTCACAAATACATTACAAAAAAGGTGTGGGGGGGAGGTTTTACGTACAGATAGAGGAATTAAATTGTAATTATCAATTGTTAACAAAAGATACATCTAGGGAGCATCAAAATATCAGCAGATGGCTACTGTGTTAGGCATTTTCAGAGTATGCATATTGGCAGAATTTAGGAAAGTTTCTTATTATGAGTAAAACTCCTAGGTCATTTCCACGCTACACTGTTATACTGCTATTATTCCACTTTCAACGTCCTATGGAATCCTGGGGTTTGCAGTCTAGGGAGGGGCCTTTAGAATTCTCAGCCAGAGGGCTCTTTGGCCTCAGTAAACTACAGACCCCAGAACTCCAAAGGATGTTGAAAGTGGAATAATAGCACTATAACATGGTAGTGTGGAAATGGCCCTAGAATCCCCTAGCCAGAATAGCCACTGGCTGGATGATTCTGAAGGTCAAAATCTATAAAAATAATATTTCCCAGCTCTGGTTCCTGATCAGGAACTAATTTTCTTGGAGGATCTGGGTGTTGGGGGCAGCATCACTGCTGATCCTAAAATGATTTTCAAACAGTTCATGAGTTTTCTAAATAGGGTGTTCTATCTCTAAGGCTCGGAAACTACAGTATACCTTATGAGGAGTGGCTTAGGAGCTGGGTATGTTTAGCCTGGATAAGAAAAGGTTAAGATGTGGTATGAAAGCCATGTTTAAATATCTGAAGGGTTGTCATGTTGAAGATGGAGCAAGCTTTTTTCTGCTGCTCCAGAGGCTAGGACATGGAATAAGGGCATCAAACTTTAGGGAAAGAGATTCCACCTAAACATCAGGAAGAACTTCTTGATGGTAAGAGCTATTCAACTGTGGAATATGCTGCCTCTGAATGTGATGGAGTCTTTTTCTTTGGAGGTTTTTAAGGAGGGTCTGGATGTTCATCTGTTAGAAGTGCTTTGATGGTGTATTCCTCCATGGCAGAGGCTTGGACTGGATGGCCCTTGTGGTCTCTTCCAACTCTGTGATTCTAATGTTCATTGTGCCTTTCTATAAGGGTTCTCACTCAATTACAAAACAATCTTTGTTAATTATTTTAGTTTGGATGGACTAATTAGATTGGTATAAATCAGACATGATGGCTAAATGAACTCTTCTTGATTGCAGGTTTTCAAATAGAGGTTTAGTGGCCAACTGATGGGGTACATTAGCAGTGAATTCTTGCAATGGCAGGCGGTTGGACTAGATGTCCCTTGGGATCTCTTCCAGCTCTGAATTGTCAGGCCATTTCCACACTACACTATTACTATTCCACTTTCAACCTCCTGTGGAATTCTGGGGTTTGTAGTTTACTGAGGCCAAAGAGCTCTCTGGCTAAGAATTCTAAGTGCCCTTCCCTAAACTCAGTGTCAGACCAGTCTGACAGTAAGGAACAGTTACTGGGGAAGCAAACCATGGAGGAGGGAACTATTCTTTTCTAACTCTAGTCATGGGCTTCCTGAAAACCACTTATAGCAACTAGAAACAGGATGCTTCACTAGCTAGCTCTTTTTTCTGATCTCACAGGGCTGGTCTTATATTCTTATATGAATAAAACATTATTTCTGAGTACTAGCCAGGTTTCTTTTGTTCTTATATGAATGATGCACACTTCATGATAGACATCTACTTAAACATGGCAGTTTCTCACTTCCCAGCATGTAAGATGATGGGAAATGCCAGTTACTCATATTTTGGTGTTTATTGGTGATAGTTACAGTAATAATATAAAAGCAAAACTTACTTTTTGGTAATTGGGGCACTTTAAAAAAATGACTGAAACATTTGTTTCCGTTTTTTAAAAAAATTTTATTAAAAACATTTTCATTTTGCACAAAACAAACAGTTCAGGTAACAATCCGATCTACTACACTTAATGCGTACTACATACGAACCTCCGCACAGTAATTAGTGAAACCACAACATACAATAAATATCTATAACATGAAATAACTATATATAACACACAACATACACTACACTCTATAAAATACATATGTGACAATAGTCCTTCTCCCTCTGACAAAATAATGACTTGTTATTGTCAATTACAATTTTTATACCGCTTTTCCGGGGGGGGGGTGAGCTGCGCCCGGCGCAAAAGACAAAGGCACTGGGGTTCCTCACCCCCCCGGCCAGGGTCGACACTCTGGAAACTTTTCCCACACTGCCCCCCTCAGCGGAAATGAGAGCGAAGCAGAAGTAGAGCCCGGGGGGGGTCTTGGAGTTTTTTCCCGGGGGAGACACACGGCTCCTCTTTCCCTCCCTGCCCACCCCTACCCCCCGTTCCTGGCTGGCGAGGCGGCCTTTGCTGGGGGGGAGGCAATGTAAATAATAAATAAATAATTTTATGGTTGGGGGTCACCACAACATGAGGAACTGTATTAAAGGGTTGCGGTATTAGGAAGGTTGAGAACCACTGTTTTTAACAATCTTATTCCATCATATATGTTCAACAAGTATATTTCAGGCTGCATCGTAAACTCAATTTTTAATATTTTTATTATCTTATTATGTACTTGCATCCAGAATATTTTTGCCTTCTTGCAGGTCCACCATAAATGATATAAAGTTTGAAGATTTGGTTTCACTGCATTCAGACTGAATTAAATCTGAAAATGAATCTGGCATGGGAATAACACTAGATTTTGTAGGCTCATTCCTTACAATTGATGCAACATTCTTGTTTTTATCAATATCTGAAGTGGCACTCTCCAGACTGTCCAGTCCCAGAGTTATTAACACCTTTTCCACCAAATTTTTAAAAGAATCTGAGGAAAATAATCTCACTTTATTATCATCTTCTGCATCCTCCTCGTCAGAAATAGAACCATCTGATTTAGAGTCTTTATCCCCATGAGTATCTGCCAAATCTGGTTCATCACTTTCAGATTCAGTGTTGGTTTGTTCAGAGTGTGGCAAAGCAGATTCCTCAACTCTAGTCACTTTGGACCTACAGGTAGACTTTTTTGGTAAACACACACCAGCATCATTTGATTCAGCTTGAATAACTTTTGTATCATCAGGAAAATCACATGAAAATGAAGGATTCATTGAAGTAGTTTGTTGACTGCTTAATAATGACATTACATTCAAATTCAATGAATTGTCCAACTTGCAATACATTTTTTAAACTATATATTTTGTGAAATCATTTCACTCATATTGTTTGCCTATTAACATGCACCTCCATTTCTTCAGCAATCATTTGTCTCATCACCTCCCTACTACACTCAGACACATTCCTCTGGGAAGACATTGAGGACATGGGAGGTTCAAATCTTACTTCTTTACGTTTCATAGGCATTGCAGTTTGACTCCTAGTGAATAATGACACCATACGCAATGCTAAATGGCCCTGCAATTCACTGTATTCACTAATACAGAAGGGCAAGGGACTGCTGGCTGAGAGGCGGCCATTTCTCCTGGCAGAGCTGCTCGCATGCTTGAGTGTGATGGGTTGTGTTGCTGGCGAGCTTGGATTAGTCAGGAGTGCTCTTTCCTCTCATAGCCCCCTCCCTTGTTTTCGGAACATGGCCTCTTTTCAACATGGCGACCGGAAGTTAAAGGAGCGGTTGGGAGCCCTTCCCCGCCCTTAACAGACTTAACTGCATTACCAGGTAATTTTCCTTTCACCTTCTTTTTAATTCTTGCCTTCTCAGACTTCCTTATACTTGATGTTTTTAGCTTTGTTTGAGCCTCGGAGTGGCTGGTCGGAGATTCCCCTTCCAACTCACTCTCGCTCGATGCCAAGAAAATTTTCTTTAGGAAGGTGCTTCAAAGGGGGCAGGAGGACGCGAGCGCGTGGCTCACACTTGCGCACCACCACCGAGGAGGGAATGGAGCCTAAGACCATTGGAAAGACGTATTTTCCGATGGTCTTAGGCGACCCCTGTGAAAAGGTCGTTCGACCCCCAAAGGGGTCGCGACCCCCAGGTTGAGAACCGCTGATCTAGTGGTACAGGTTAGCTACAAAAAATATATATATAAATAATTTGGAAATAAACAAAAAGAGGTATAAATTGTAGTGAATGTAATAATATAATTCTTTACAAAATTGAAAGAAAATGACTAGTAGAAAGAAAACAACATCCTATGTGCAATCCCAAATAACAGTGGAAAGAAGACCCTCCATGGAAAACCAGTACAGATCCCAGAGCTATGTCAACAAATATTAGAAGAATTACAAAATTTTAAACAAGAAATTAGGTAAGAACTAAAAGAAACTAGAGCAGAGATCAAGATGGACATAAAAAAAGAATTAGAAACTTTCAATAAGAAAATTGAAAAGATAAATAAGGACATGAAGACAATGAAATCAGACATAAAAGACTTAGAGGAAAAAACAAAAAATACAGAAACTGAAATGAAGACACTGAATGAAAATCAGAAAAGAAATGGGATAGAAATAGAGGTACAAGAAATGAGACATCGAGACAGATGTCTTAAATTAAGAGGGATAGTGGAAAAGACAGGGGAAGATTTTTACAAAAGATTAGTCCCGGACCTGGTGGCATACATTGAAATTTCTGAAGAAAAGATGGAGGCAGAAATTGACAGGATCTTTTGACTGAACTCAAAGATGGCAAAAGAAAGAAATTGGCAGAGAGATATAATTGTCTGTTTTGAAAGAACAAGAATGAAAGAAAAATTCTTGCAGAAAAATTACGAGGAAAAATTATTGGTGGCCGGAAATGAAGTGAAAGTATTTAAAGATATACCATTCCAAATACTTAAGAGAAAACAAGAATACAAAAATCTAACACAGCTGCTTCAGAGACATAAAATAAGATATAAATGGGAGAGAATTGAAGGGGTCTCATTTACTTATAAACTAAAAAGATACAAAGCTAGCACTCCACAAGCAAATGAACTACAGGAGAAATTAAGAGAAGTATTGGAGAACACGAAAAAAGAAACAAACTAAAGATAAAGAAATGAAAGAAAACATGGAAGGACAAGCTAAGTCGGAAGGAGAGATAGACATAGAAGAAGAAGAGCAAGAAGAAGAACAGGAAGAGGAACAGTTTGACTTAGACGAAGAAGAGAAGTTAATCACAGAAGAAGAGGCATAAGAAAATGTCCATAAAATGTATATCATGGAATGTTAAAGGACTGAATTCTAACTATAAATGCAGATAAGTATTCCATTATCTAGAAAAAAATTAATTGGATGTTATATGCTTACAAAAAACTAAGATTCGGGAATCAGATGTTAAATATTTAAGAAACCCCAGACTTGGAAAAAGCTACATTTCAGCATATCAAAAGAAGAAAAGAGGAGTAGTTATATATGTAAATTCAAAATTTCCCTCAGAAGAAGTATTTCGGGATGAGCAAGCTTATTACATTGGTGTGCAAGTACAATTCCCCAATCTTACACTACTGTTGGTGGGAATCTACTTGCCACTACAAAACAAAAGTAAGTTTTACAGAAAAAAATAGGAGGAACTACAGAGATACTCTTTGAGAGTAATCAAGAAAAGATCCTAATTATGGGGGATAGGAATGGAGCTTTAGACCCTGAGAAAGATAGATAATCAAATAAAAGTCAAAAGAAAAAAACAAGGAAAACTGCTGAAGAGTTTCTTTAAACTAATGGAGGATATGTCATTGACAGATATCTGGAGACTAAAACACGGAAATGATAAAGGATTTACGTATTACTCAGACAGTCACCAGACTATGTCAAGGATAGATATGTTCCTATTCTCAAAGGTCTTGCATACAAAAATATACGATATGGAAGCACTTCCAGGAATAACATCTGATCACAATCCAATTCAAACAAAATTGAGTATAAGAAAGCAAAAGCAAAATGGCAATTGGAGACTTAATGATTTTATACTACAAAATGAAGAATACTTAAAAAAAGCAAAAGAGGAGTTGAAGTATTACTTTAAAGAAAACATGACGGAGGATGTACATGAAAACAACTCGGGATGCTTGCAAAGCAGTGATGAGAGGGTTATTCATTAAATGCAACACAAAATGGAAGAATAAAAGATGAGAGAAGATGAAGAACTTAGAGATAGAGATTAAACAAAAAGAGGAAAGATTAAGAAATGACACAACAAACAAAAAAATTAAGAAAGGAGATTAAGATACTACAAGAACTAATCCGATCTGAAAACTCAATAGAAATTGAGAAGAAATTAAAAAGAATTAAACAAAGGCACTTTGAAAGTGCAGATAAACCAGGAAAGTGGTTAGCTTACAGATTAAGAAAAAACAGGGAGAGAAATCTGATTCTACAAGCTAACAAGGGAAAATCAGTGGTCACAGATCAAGACACAATAAAAAGCATCTTCAGGAAATATTACAAAAATCTCTATAATAGAAAATAATTTTCCAGCTTCTGAGACAATACGAAGAGGAATAAAAGACTCAAAAAGATAAACTTTAAAATTGTACAGCACGAACTTAAAATTGGCATTGTGACTTCACTACTTCTACGTGGGGGAAATTTAAGCTAAGTTAAGTAATGTTTCAATGAGAAGCTCTCCCCCCTTTATTCATAGGCAATGTGATATTTAAGGACAGTTGCAGAGCTTTTTCTGCCACTGCAGGGACCAGGACGTGGTCCAATTTCATCAAAGTTCAGGAAACCTGTCTTTACAGGGAGGACTACACGTCCCATTGTGTGCCTGTGAAGAGAGGGCAGAGTTAATTGCTCATCCCCCTCCCTCCCATTCCCCCCCTGCAAATTGGGGCGGAGGGAAGGACAGCCACAGCACAAATCCAGGCTGACCCCCTTTTGAAAACTGACCCCTTTCCACCTCCCCCCTGCCACACACATTCTGCCCTATGCTGCAAAGGCCCCCCTTCCCCATTTACCCCCATGCTCTGGGCATTTCAGGGCAAGAGGCATGAGAGCCACAGCCCCCCTTGCTCCCACATCCAGCGGCCTCTCCTGGGGTTTTTATGGGCAGGCTCCTCAGGAGGAGACTTGCCCAAGGCGCCCCCCCAAGCCCTGGGCCCCCCAACCGCATACCCCCTGCCTCCTGAACTGCCAACAGCCCCCCACACACATGCTGTAATTATTGTAAAGTGGTAAATAAAGAAAAAAACTGAATCATTTGATCAAAACTACATACCTGCAATCCTTTTTCTTTTTTCCTGTTGTGGCTCTTAACTGCTTTCCGAGGATTAAAAAATGGCGCCGTCCAGCTCTTTGTGGGATGGGACCAACCGCTGAAGCTGTCCACGCCCACGGCCCGCCCTCCGTTGATCTCATGGGCGAATCAGTGCGTATCTGCACTTCTACACAAATGAGCACTTACAGAATAGTGCGCCTCAGGAAAAAAAGACCACATTTTTTTCGCTTTTTAAAAAGTGCACGCAACGACAGTTGGCAGCGTCTCTGCACGGATTGACGTGTGGAGCTGAAAAATTAAATACAACCAAGCACACCCCAAGGTATAGAAGACCTCCGTTGGAGGTCGCACTACAACATTTTATTACCACCATGTGGAAAGGGCCTTAGATGGTACATGACACCAGAAAAATTAAAGATATATGTTGCGTGGTAAGGAAAGAGTTAAGACTCCTTGCTTCGCAGTTTCAAAATGTGAGAGAAGAATGCTTGTGTAAATATTTTTGCAAGTCTGCCAGGTTGAGTTCCCATGGGAATGCCTATCTCCACTTCCTGTTATCTAGTCCTGCAGAAACGCACACAGCTGTGTTGTTCCCATGTTCTTCCTGTGTATTTTGAGACATGTTGTGTCTACGTCTGTAAACCGTTCTCACACATGTGTTGTTGACTGTGTATGTAATTGCTACAAAACATCAGATGGGGAAGATTTCTCTTCACTTCTTCCGCGTCTCTTTTACTGCTAGCTTGTTTTCTTTTTCCTATTGCTCTGACTTGCAGTCAGAGGGTGCTGCTTGATTTATTACTCAGCAATAAAGTAGTTAAATGCTTCTGATGTCTAAATGGTGAGTTTTTTCCTCTCCTGCAGCAAAGATGCCTGAAGCCAGTTTTGCTTCACTAACGGTGTCTGTTTTTACAAATTCCCCACTGAGTTTTCTTTTCCATTTTTGACAATATATAATATGGGTACAGGTCAGTGTTGGAAGTATCAGAAGAATGTTGGTACACTATTTCATATGTGGTGGTCACGCCCTAAGGCTAAAAAATATTGGAATGAAATACACAATATGATTTGTACAATATTGAGGGTTCAACTTGAAAAGAAACCTGAACTGTACTTATTAAATATGACACATATGTTAGATAGAATTGCTGCAAAGAAATATTAGAGAATAATATTGAGTATGATTATGACAGCCCATATTGAATATGCAAGGCTATGGAAAACTGAGCAGATACCTACAATAGAGCAATGGTGGGCAACTTTTATTGAAAATCGGAATGCAGATATAGTCTCTCAGAGACTAAAAGGAAAATCAGATGATGACATTAACAAAGAGTGACAAATTGTTCTGGATATGGGTTGGGTGTTGACAGGTAACAATTCTTAATTTATGGTAGCATGAGTAGCTAGAAGGAAAAAATCAGGGGAATATCATGGAACATGTGAAGTTGGGATGAAGAGTAGGAACTATCTTGTATGTTAACAAATGTAATACCATGTATAATGTTAGTATGTCAATAAAATAACAGTTATGGAAAATGAGAGAGGAGTGGAACACAGCTGTAACAATTTGGTAAAATGTATAATGAGAAATGTTTGTTTTATACGATGCAATTACAATAAAATTAATTTTAAAAAAAGGATTAGCCTTTTCAGGAAAGGTGAAGAACAGATTTCATTTTTGACATTTGAGGGCTGCTGTGTTAATTTTGCAATTAACTGAGGACTAGCCTTTTTAAGAAGGTGAAGGTGAAGAAAAAAGAAGAAACAAGAAGTCTCACTCATTAACATAATATTTAGTCAATATGGGAGAGACTCTAAAGTGTTAATCTCCCAATGGAATGTCCACTGTTGCAGCTGTCCTAGTCTACAATCAATTGTGTACAGTTTCTCCACAACCCTACAGTTTGCTTTGGTGGGAGCTTACCACAACTACACATTTGAATGGACATTGTGCAGGAGCTGCATTGGGTATGAACAGACTATCAGAGAACAAAAGTGGGATACAGTTGGAATTCAGGCCTGAAAGATGTTGGACTCGTGTACCAAGTTCACATACCTCCCAAGGTACCTTTCTTTTAATGCTGAAAAATTAAAAAGACAAGACCAGAGAAAGTGTTGAAAGGAATGCCTTTCCTTCCTTGACCGCCATCGCTGTCAGTGACAACGGACATGTCAGTGGAAGGCTGCGGCACTCACCTCGGAGCTCTTACAATACAAGGTCGTTGGACATCTCAGGAGAGGAATCTCCCTATCAACATTTTGGAATTCATGGCAGTACTGAAGGCGCTGTGAGTGTTTCAGCACTACCTGTGTGGAAAATCAATCCAAATCATGATAGACAATACCACAGTGATGTACTACATAAACAAACAAGGCAGGACTCAGTTGCGTGCGTTGCTGAACCTGTCAGTGCAACTATGGTAGTGGTGCCTGTCACGATGGATTCTTCCTTCGGCGGTTCATTTGGCAGGAGACCAGAACGTCCTGACAGACACATTCAGCAGGACACCGTGGTCTTTGCCATGAGTGGATGATCAACAAGGGCATCATCCAGGAAGTGTTCGCAAAGTGGGGGTTTCCTCACATAGATCTCTTTGCATCAAGACTGAACACCCAATGCAAACTGTACTGTTCCCGACACTCGAAGGCGCATCAAACTCTGGGGGATACCTTTCTGTTCAGTTGGATGGGACCAAGGGTCTATGTGTTCCCACCATTTCCCTTGATAACGAAGGTAATTGCTAAAATTTGCCCAGACAGAGCAAAGGCAATACTTGTAACACCATGGTGGCCCAGGCAACCATGGTTTGCCAATCTCCTTCAGTTATCACAGGGGAGGTACCGACTGCTGCCATGCAGACAAGATCTGCTTAGTATTCACAACAGTACCGTCCTCCACTGCGGCGTTCATACACTGCGCTTGACCGCATGGAATCTACTGTAAGATAGATGCGTAAGTATATACTTTATACTGTAAAATAAGACGTATTGTGTTGGCTACACATAAGCCCTCAACGTTGAAGTCTTATGCGTATAAGTGGAGTAAATTATGTGACTACTTGAAATGACAGGATGTTTCCCCTACAGACTGTGACAATGTGCATGTATTGTCCTTTCTAGTAGAGTTGTTGATTCAGGGTTTGTCTTTATCCTCAATGAAATTTTATTTAGCCGCAATTTCATGTAATTTTCAAAGACAGGGTAAACCATCTTGTTTTTTGAACCCCCTGATTAAGAAACACTTACATCCTCTAATCCAACCACCTCTTCCGGGATGGAACTTGAATTTGGTGCTGAAACACCTGGCTGCTAGGCCCTTTGAGCCTATGGCAACCTGTAACATGCGACTGCTCGCATGGAAAACTGCCTTTTTTGTTGCAATAACATCCACAAGGAGGGCTAGTGAACTATGTGCACTCAGGATTGATCCTCCTTATTTGCGATTCCACAAAAATAAGGTGGTGTTAAGACCAGACATAACATTCTTGCCGAAAGTGGTGTCATATTTCCATCTGAACCAAGATATAGTATTACCAACTTTCATGTAAAATCCTGGTTCAAACATGGAGAAAACTCTGCATTGTTTGGATGTCAGAAGACCATTGGCATTTTATGTTCAATGCACTTCTTCAATTAGAAATTCAAATAAGTTGTTTGTTATTTCCAGTATCGCCTCAAAGGCTCTCTAAATGGGTGGTTTCCACCATTAAGTTATCTTATAAACTGGCAAAGAAGAAACTCCCTGATTCTATACAAGCTCATTCCACTAGATCTATGGCAGCTTCTGCAGCCTTTTTGCACAGGATATCTCTTTATGAAGTCTGCAAAGCAGCTACCTGGTCTCAACCGTATACATTTATCAATCATTATAGAGCTGACAACCGTTCTAGGAATGATGCATGTTTTGGGAGAGCTGTATTGTTTTCCTCTGTGGGATGAAGGAGACAATACTGTCTGTTTGTCAATAAATGTTATTTATTGTCTTACAGGTTGGTTTTGTTTAAGAAAAAAGAGAGAGATAAGGAAAACAGAAGCAAAGGGGTAAGCCAGAAGTTGACATGAGGGTTGTCCAACTGTATGACATAACCTCCATCTTTTCTGATCAGCTTGCTAGTCTCCCATTTGTATGAGTCACAGAGACCATAAAGAAGAAGAACAGGTTGCTTACCTGTAACTGTGGTTCTTCGAGTGGTCATCTGTGAACTCACACAACCCCTCCCTCCTCCTCTCATATGTCCTGCTGTGGGATGGTTCTGTTGCTGTTACACGTGCGGTGATGGAACTGACTGTTACACAAGGCGGGGGCTTATATACCCTGAGGGGATGGGTCAACCACCAAAATGCCAATGGTAGGCTCTAGAAGGTTTCCAATGCTGTTTCTGTGCAGGCACGAAACCCATTTGCATGAGTTCACAGATGACCACTTGAAGAACCACAGTTACAGGTAAGCTACCTGTTCTTCTAAAACCATGGAGACAACAAAGTTGCTAGAGGAAATTCAGAAAATGAGAGCCGAGCAGGAGAAAATGAGAGCTGAAATGATAGAAGAACGCAAAGCAACAAGAACAGAGACTAGAACTATAAGAGCAGAAATTAAGTAAGACTTGAAGAAAGAAGTAGAAAGTTTAAACAAAAACCTGCAAAAATTAGCCTCAGATATAGTAACAACAGATAAGAAGATTGAAGATGTGAGGGGGGGGAATGGAAACTGGAAGAACAGGTTGAATATATGAAGAATGAGCAGCAGAAAGACAAAGAGACAATAATGAGATTGGAGATATGTCAAAGCAGTAAATGTTTGAAATTAAGAGGCATTCCAGAGCAGAAAAGTGAAAATTTACAGCAAAGAGTAATTGATATTTTGGCTCCTATATTGGATATAGAAGAGGAAAGTTTGAGGCCAAAATTTATAAAATTTTCAGGATTCAATCATTAATAGCGAAACAAAAAGGCCTTCCTAGAGATACAGTAGTGTATTTCACTAGAGAGAGGACTAGGGACCTTGTGATAGAACAGAAATAAAAATTACAGTGGATGAGAATGAAACTCAAAATTTAAGGACATACTGTTCAGTGTACTGCGGCACAGAAGAGAATATATGTTTCTGACAGGGAGATTACAGAATTTGAACGCAAGATACAGATGGGAATTACCTGAAGGCCTCTCTTTTTCTTTTGAGGGGAAGAAGGTAAAGATAACTTCAGTAGATCAGGCATCTGAGTTTCAAGAGAGATATCTGAAAACTGAATTTCAACCAACACAAGCTGATACAAAAAAAAAAAGACCAGAGAAAACTTCAGAATCTAAATCAGAAGGAGCAGAAGTGGCTGAAGAGACTAGCCCAATGTCAGAAGAGTCACAATTGGCTGAATCAAGAGAAAAGAAAGAAAGGTAAAAGAAGAATCAAATATTAAGATAATTTTCTGGAATGTACATGAAATTAATTCACAGGCTAAGAGGAGACTAGTATTTCATCATTTGGAAAGACTTAGACCACAAGAAACCCACATTAAGTTGCACCAACAAAAATATTTGTATAACTCGAAATTAGGAAAATGTTTTACATCGTTGTACTTAAAGAAGAAAAGGGGAATAGTAATGTATGTTGATAAAGCAACAGAAGCCAAAGAAATTTTTAAAGATGAGGAAGGAAGATTGTTAGGCGTGGAAATTTTTAAAAATGGGAAGAAAATAGTAATAGTTGGCATCTATGCACCAAATGAAAATAAAGCAGAATTTTACAAAGGACTAAGGGAAAGACTAATTATGAGTATGAGGAGTAGATTCTTTTGGGAGACTGTAATGGAGTCCCAGATGTAAAATTAGATAAATCAATTTCAAAAACTAAAGGACAATTAATGAAAGGGAAATTGCCAACAAGGTTTTTTTTAAAATGTGTGAACAATTGACGCATGGCAGACGTGAAAAGTAGCTCAGAGGGATAGCTCCACTCTAAGCCACCACACGACGTGGACCAACCGGTCAATTATTCATCTATAAACCCGTTACAGTACCCCCCTGGTAAAGAGGGTCTCGAGGGATTCGGAGGGGGTCCAGATTCCGGCTCCTAGCTGTTACAGAAGATTTCTGCAAAAACGAACAGAGTTCGAGGGGACTGAAGAACCATCCACGGCCACGTCGTTGTCGCCGGTAGATCGGCACAAGTGCCGCCACCAACTTTTAATCTGAAGTTTCAAGAAGCCTCATTTAAAGTAAGAACTTTATTAGAGCGATAATATTTGATACTCAACCTTTTCGCTTCCAGAGACTTTTAGCAGAAACGACAAGAACTGACAGTAATGGATGTATGGAGACATATCCATTCTCATGTTAAAGATTTCACCTGCTTCTCAGAAGTTCATCAAACATGGTCCTGCATTGATATGATTTCAATAGCTAAGTATTTATTAACAGAAGTTAAAATGCCTGAAATATTACCAAAAGTAATGTCAGATCACCAACTGGTGCTCCTACAAATGAAGGATAAAGATAAATGATGAATAAATTGTCAAAAAAGCAAAAGAAGTTTTAAATTTTTATTTTAAAGAAAACAAAAATCAGCAAAGACGAAAACTGTCTGAGATGCTTCCCGGGATTTTTACATCTGTGTTAATAAAATACTCAGATTAGAACAATTGGTGTGATTTTTTTCTGGACCTGACCTGGTATAAATTGGGTTGCAAGATCCTGCTTAAGTTACCCTGCCTCTCGTAAAGCTAAACAGTGCTCTGAACCAATTTCCCCACAATTTTGATAGATTTTGGGAATTCCTTTAAGGGAGCCCCAAGCAATCAGGGTAACAAACCCTTTGTGAGATGTTTTTCAACTAGATTAAAAGCCGGCTGGCCCATGAAGTGGAATGTGGGAGTTAGAGGAGAAGAGAGTGGGGCAGGATAGTGGAGTGGGACAGCAGGAGAAGAAATGGGCAAGGTTAGTGGATATATTGAATATATTGGCACAGGAATAGACAGATGAGATAGTAATACTTGTAGATAAAGATCAGTAAGGATAAACATAGATGGAATAAGATTAGTTAGGGATGGGATTTGGGTTCTTGCCTGCATGTTCATGTAAAAATAGGAGAAAGTAAAGCTCCTTAAAAATATAAGTAGCCTGACGTGGAGGGGGCCAGGCCTGCTTTTCTTTCTCTCAGACTGGAATGGCTGCTTCCCTTCGAGGCCTGTGGCAGCATCCTGCCACCCTCGTCACGCAGCCTTTGCTTTCCCCTTTTAAACCCACCACCTTAGTGACGAAGAAGTAAAGCCTCTCTCGACTTATTCAGAAACATTTCATAAGCTGTGGTAGTGTGTCTGTGTAAAATTAAATCTAATGAAAAAGGACTCTGGGACAGAAATTATAAAAACAGAATGTAATCTTTCTTCAAAAAACGAACTGCCAAACGTATTCAGCCACCTTCTTCGGCTTCACACAGTACTCCGCTTCGGAGCTGCCCAGGCCTTTGGCTTCCTTTTCTGCTCAGAGGCTAAATTCCCGAGTTTAGGTCACCTCTTTTCTGACCCAACTCAAAATGGATTGACTTCTTCCCTGCCTCTCTCACTAGGAGGCAGAGAATCCCACCTGTTCAAACAACTCCCCTGGGCCTGCCTGAAAAGCTTCTTCTCAAACCCCTATCTAGAGATTTCTCTGCAGAAAGACCTCAAAAATGCCAGTCATGCTCTTATATAGGGCTCCTCTTCAGAAAGCTCAGCCGCTCCCACGGACCAATGGGGTGGGTATCTCTCTTACCAAGACCATTTCCGCACTACAGTGTTAAAGTGCTGCTATTCCACTATCAACCTCCTATGGAATTCTGGGGTTTGTAGTTCGGGGAAGGGCACTTCAAATTCTCAGCCAAAGAGCTCTTTGGTCTCAGTAAACTACAAACCCCACAATTCCACAGGGTGTTGAAAGTGGAATAGCAGCAGTTTAACACTGTAGTGCGGAAATGACCCAAGACCCTCTTGGGATAATACGTGGCCCCCTGTTGATAAGGCTGGCCTGTCACGCAGGCTGGCCACACCCCAGGCTCCCTCACACCTGGCTTTTGCTTTCTAGCCATAGATCGTAATACCCCAGTTTAATTCTAATGCAATGTAGTTAGGCCTGCTGGAGTTGGTGGAGAGGATGCTATCTGCCATACTCCTGTCCTCATCAAGCGTAAAAGGATTGCAAATACTTTGGTTTGGACAATGCGTATTTCTAGAGAATGGCCCATGTCATGTTTTTTGAGATGCAGAGAAGTACAGCTAATTAATAGATACATAGCGAAAAGAAATATATCCAACTAAATATGCCTGCATTTAAAAAAAAAAAATTAAATTAGCCATTTTCTACAAACAGCCACAAAAATCCTAAGTCTGCATCCTTAAGCTGTGTCTGCTTAGCAATGCCATTTTGCATTTTAGGAGACCATGAATGTGCTCGCTGCTTCCATTTTTCTCTTTGTTACAGGGATGTTGCTCATTAGTGTCTGGAACTGTAACCAGATGTTTTGCTGCCAACGACATACTGCAAGGTTCTACCCATTTAACATGTTGTCTATGAAAGCTTTTGCGTACACGTGGTTGTACTGTTGTTTTGTGCCTTCGTTTGGAACTTATTGTGACCTTAAGGCAAACCTATCGTGAGGTTTTGTGGGACTGAAAGTGCATGATGCACCCAGGGTCACCCAGTGGCTTTCCCTGGCCAAGCAGGAAATCAAACTCTGGTCTCCAGGGTTTGAATTCAACACTCAAACCACTATACCTCACTGTCTTTCTTTTGGCATACATGGCAGGATAGCTAAGCACTGAGCTGAAAGTCCTGTTCTGCACTGTGCATTTTTGAATGTACACAGAGTACTTGCTGTTAGTTTTTGCCTGGAATATAGGAACAAGCCAGTGACAATAAGCCTGCCCCGCTTCCTTTCTGTGCTACAGCTTAGCAGCCGGTTACGCTCTTGGATCAAAGCCTGCGTGCATGGGTTGTCTGAGTGCGCAGGCACCAGAGTTCTACTCCTCCGCCTGCACTTCTTTGCTGCGGACTAGTGACAACCATGAATCTTTCCTACCACTCCGGTAGACCCTGAGATGTCATGTGTTCGGCGCCCACTTGATTGGCTTTGAGTCTGAGGAATTCTGCACCAATGAGGAGAAAGGAAGGGGGGATTCACCTGGCTTTAGCTTTCCTGGAAGGGAGGGCTTCTGTAAGGTGAGTCTCTCTGCAAAACCCTGAGGGGGATCCTGTTAAGAGCAGAAGGAAAGAAGGGGACACATTTCCTTTAAAAAGAGAGCGGCTTGCTAGTGTCCATTTTGGGACTACACCTCCCAGAACCTACTAAGTCTGTGGAGGATCCTGGAGTTTGTAGTCCAAAAAAGCAATGTTTCCAAACTGTATTACTGAGTCTTTTAGATGAGTGGCTAATGTTTTGTGGTTTTTTTGGCCACAGGCCATGCTGGCTGGATGATTGTTTGAGTTGTTGTTCGAAGGAGTAACTTTCCAAAGTGTGGTTACCAGCTCTGGTGGAGAAGGAGGTGAACCTAGGAGCACCCCTGGCAATCAATCAATCAATCAATCAATCAATCAATCAATCACTTTGTGTTGCAGACCTCACTTCATCAGCTGCTTGGCATATTATTAAGAGGATTTCTGTTCTCTGAGAGGCATCCCGTTTCTCTAAAGCAGCGGTTCTTAACCTGTGGGTCGTGACCCCTTTGGGGGTTGAACGACCCCTTCACAGGGGTCGCCTAAGACCATCGGAAAATACGTATTTCCAATGGTCTTAGGCTCCATTCCCTCCTCGGTGGTGGTGCGCAAGCGCGAGCCACACGCTCACGTCCTCCTGCCTCCTGTTCAGAAGGGACTGAAATTGCTCCCTCTTCTCCGCTACCGGGAGAACCTCCCGTCTGACGGGCCAGCTTGGGGGGAGCGAAAGCAGCACGGGGGGCAGGCCCTCTCCTCACCACAGCCCCTGCCCCACTCGCCACGGAGGGGGGCACTGTGGAAGGGCCGGGGGGCTGCAAGGCGGCACTTTTCTGGGGGGGCGAGCTGCGCCTGGCGCAAAAGACAAAGGCGCTGGGATTCTTCCCCCCCCCGGGCCCGGGTCAACACTCTGGAAACTTTTCCCACACTGCCCCCCCAGCGGAAACGAGAGCGAAGCAGAAGCAGAGCCTGGGGGGGGTTCTTGGAGTTTTTTCCTGGGGGAGATGCGTGGCTCCTCTTCCTTCCCTGCCCGCCCCTCTGTTCCTTGCCGGCGAGGCGGCCTTTGCCGGGGGGGAGGCATTGGAAATAATAAATAAATAATTTTATGGTTGGGGGTCACCACAACATGAGGAACTGTATTACAGGGTCGCGGCATTAGGAAGGTTGAGAACCACTGCTCTAAAGTGAATGAGGAGCTTTAGCTGAATGTACCACGGGATGGATCTTGGATCGTTCAGTGTGCAAAACACATTTGCTCTGCCACTGGACTTGGTCTCCAAGGGGTAGCTGATACCTGAGACTTCCATTTTCCTTATAGCTCCTTGTTAGACAAAGTAAGCCAGAATCAAAAGGAGGTTGAATCTGTGTGCAAAATAAGCCATCCTAAATGAATAGGTTGACCCAAGAATTGGCCTCCCTTAACCAGGTTGTTTTTCAAAAATCCTTTCATTTTCTAGAACAAGACAGACAGCTATATTGTTTTTTTTAAATTAATTATAAGAAAAGGAAAAACAAAAAAATACATAATGTGACAAACATAAAAATGAAGGGAAAAAGTTACAACAAAAAGATTGTTTACATTTCTATTTCTCTCCAAAGCCGTTTACATAATATTACTTATTCAACATATTATAAATCATACTGATTATATATTTTGGTTATATATATCTGAATTTCATTCTCATTATACCCATTGTTGTTATTTATTCCCATAATTAACATTTTAAAAAATATAGTATTAGTAATTTCTTATTTCTATCCTTTTCAAACTAAATTTAACCTATTACTATTCTGAAGTGTACCCCATCTTCAGAGCCAATTATATCTCAAACTACTCCACTTTCCAAAATTGTAACTCTTCTTGTGGAGGTGTGACACCTTCTTTTACTAAGACCTTTTCCACAAATATCTTCCATATTGCTTCAAAATCACTCCCTTTCATTATTCCTTTTTTGGCCTTAATTCTGAGCAACTATATTGTAATGTTTCCCCAAATCGGCGTTCTGGTTATTGGTGCTGGGAATTGGGGAAAATGGCATTCTGCTTATTCTCTGTGCTATCCCCGTTGCGCGAAGGTAAAAGTTGTTTCCTATGCTTCTGATGCTAGGTCAGGGCTCCAGTGCATCCCACTTTTATCAAAAGAAAATGAGTTTTTAATTTAAAACAGTGAACTTGAGGGAGTTGGCAAAATGTGAATTCCCTGTAGAGCTGGAAAGCTCTTGAAACGGAGCCTCGTGGAAGGTGAGTGAGACACCCTACAGATCAAATTCATATATAGGCTTCTCCTACTCATTGGACAGGTCAGGGACTGGAGCCCTGTCAGAAAACAGAATTGGTTGAAAAGCAGAACCTTTGTACTGTGCTGTAGGGATCATACAGGACATACGAAGATTCACTTGCTCTGCTTGCAAAGTTTCTCAGCCGGCTGAGCACCTTGCCTCCTCTCAGCACGCTTTGTAAGCATGTGGATGCAAGTGGTTCCAAGTGAGCTTCTGTAGACAAAAAGACCTGATGAAAGAGCAGAACCCCCTCCCCTGCTAGAATTAATGGAACTTGTCCTTAATCTGGAAGCATCAAAAGAGCAAGTCATTGAATATATGCAATACATGAAAAGTTAGAAAATGCACGGCTTCCATATTGAGCATTCTGGCTGTCATGCACCAAGACTTAAACAAAACAAAGAAACCTGCACTGAATGAACCCATTGGAATTCTAGTGCAGTTGGCCTCCACATTTGGTAGGGTTAGAGGTGCAAGGGTAGAAAAACTGCAAATACCAAAATGTGCATCTGTGTCTGTGGGAAGGGGGTCAAGGCATGGTGAGGATAGGGGGCACCCTGCATCCAAAGCAGGTCAGGGGAAGGAGAAGGAAAGGGGTGGGTTGGCATGGTAACCCCATACTTCGCCCCTCTCCTTCCTTGGGTTTGTGGGAGCATTGGGAGAGGATTTGTGGTGCTGAGAAATCAGGCTGTGAGCTATCCTTAGCTGGTCAGACAATGGCTGGAGCAGGAGGAAGAGGAGAGCTAGAGGTGAGTTTTTTAAAGGCTCTGTGGGCTGACCAGAGCCACTGAGAGGGAAGGCTCCCCCAGAAAATAAGCTCCTGAGGTGGGGGGCAAGGGTTGAAGAAACTTGCAAATAATCAAATCCATGAAAGTGAAATGCACAAATGTGGATGGCCAACTGTATGTGAAAAGACAGCAGTAAGATTAGTTTTGAGTTAGACTTAGGCTTGTCAGTTAATTTTAATGTACACATTCTGGGCGTTTTAGTTTTTTGTTTTTTCTGATACTGGGAATTCAAGTGCCCCCTTTATTGGGGGCAATCTATTGACAGTAGGGTATGTTGTTGGTGTTTCAGCTTTGTAACTCCTCTGAAAATAGTATGATGCATATTACTGGAGGTCTTTAAATAGAGGTTGGATGGCTTTAGCTGCTTCTCCGTGACAGGGACTTTTACTAGGTGGCCTTTGCAGTCCTTCCCAACTTTATGACTCTGTGATGTATTTTTTTGTCCCAATAAATTATATTGGCTGGGCCAAAAAAGGATAGATTTGCTGGATTTTTTTATCTCAGTTGTTGCTCTTAATAAAAAGCTGTATGTGGAAAGTGACTGAAGTATGGCACATAGTTTAAAATTCTTTGTGGGCTCTCTTCTACCTTTTAGGTGATTGGCATGGCTGACCCTAGAGCCTGAGATGGAAGGGAACTCCAAGAGGTACATAAGATTGACCCAGCCAATATGGTTGATGGAAAGTGCTCATTACATTTATTTCTTGCCTTTCCTCTATGGGGTTCACAGCCACTTACAGGATTCTTCTCCCTCTTTTTCTCCCCAATTTTATTGTCACAGCAACCCTGTGAGGTAGGTTAAACTGAGAATGTAACTGATTTTAGGTTAGAATGGACTTGGTAATTTTTCTGCTTGGGTGTTCAGTGCCCAGTTTTTCAAATGGAAAAAGATCAACCAAAATCTTCTTTAGTGTCATTTCATACAATGTCAGATGGGTGGATGCAAGGATGTGGCTTTATTGGCTGAAGAGAATGCTGAGAATGTGTATACTCCCCAATCACAGTCTATAAAGCTTGGAAGTAACGATTAGTACCGTTACATGTAATGAGTGACTATTTTTTGTTTTTGTGACAAATGTGAAAGTAACTTGCACTTTATGTAAGTCATTATATTTCAGAGTCAGCTTGGTGTAGCAGTTTGAGCATTGGGCTATGATTCGGTAGACCTATCCCATCAGTTGTGGAATTGTCAACACATAGAAAAATTCACTGGATTCAGTGGATCTAGTCTAGTCAGGACTAAAATAGGATTTATTTTAACCTGTTTTTTGTTGTGAGCCACTTTGATTCTCAGCAGATTATTAATCAAAACAACTAAAGAGATAAGTAAATTCTTGGTGAAGATTATATAAAGTAGGTCCTTATCCCTACCTCCAGCCAGAAGAGGATAAGGGGGAAAAAATTCTCAGAATTTTTTTTTTTTTTGGTGAGGAGAAGAGTATGTATTCTAAGAATTTTTGATCAATTTCCAGTTTGAATAGTTAAGGTAACAATATGGCAGTATATATATTTGAGGGGATGCCATATGAAGGATGGAGCAAGCTTGTTTTCTGCTGCTCCAGAGACTAGGACACAGAGCAATGGCTTCAAACTTCAGGAAAAGAGATTTCATCTAAACATAAGAAAGAACTTCGTGACAGTGAGAACAGTTTGATAGTGGAATATGTTGCCTTGGTGTGTGGTGGAGTCTCCTTTGGAGGTTTTTAAGCAGAGGCTGGATGACTGAGTGTCATAAGTGCTTTGATTGTGTATTCCTGCATGACATGGAGTTGGACTTGATGGTCCTTGTGGTCTCTTCCAATTCTGTGATCGCATGAATTCTATGAATGGCTGATCTGTTTATTCTTGGTTGTCTTTTTGCTGATCAGACGATCATAAAGAAATAGTTCAGGCCTGTAAAACCAGCAACATCATTCTTGCAGTGTGCCATGTCATGCGTTACCATCCTGATAATCAAGGTATGCCAGCCAGGGTGAATGGTGACAGTATTCTCTGATTTTCAAAATATAAGAATAAATATAAAAATTTCTGTTGGCTTTTCCTGGAGTTGTGACACACACATTGAAAAATCTAGAAAGAGTATCTTCCTTGGGCATTTGATGACACAAAGAAAGTGGTTGCAGTGTTGTGGGTGTACAAATAAGTGGCTATGTTTACCATCTGCTTTATGGTTTTAACCCTTTAGGAGGTGCTGGATGCAGGGCTGATTGGAGACATTGGCCATATTCTGCATTTGGAACTTGTAAGTAACACAAATTAACTTAGCATCCAGAAAACCCATCCTTTGTTTTTGTAACACCCCCCTGTGCCCCACACCAATGGCCTGTTCTCTTACATTGATTTCCACAGTATAAAGAGCTATTTCTTCATTCTTGATAAGGTGCCTGGTAGGAGGAATGGCTCAGTATGGTCAGATACATAAAACAGTATATCCTTCACTGGCTTCATTGCACCTGGATATTTTTTTCTGATGAGGCAGGTACAGATGGATGTCTGGTCATTAACACCTAAAGTGTATGTCTCTCCCTATACAAACTTGTCCATGTCTTAGGATGTTTAGGGAGCAGACTCTTCTCCAGGTTCCTTTGCCCAGGAACCTTTTTGTACTAGAACCTGGCACTAGGTGGCACCTCAGCTTTTCAGTGCCATCATCACTAATGCCAGTGCTGCTTTGACCAAGTTACTTGGCTGATGTCTTTTCAGTTTGTTTGTTTTAATTTATTATAAAGTAATTTCAGTTTAAAACTACATAATGCAACATGTAAGTGCTGTGAACAGACAAGAAAAGAAACCAACTCAAGAGAGGAAAGTGGACAACAACAGTGACTTAAAAGACAACCTTTGAAATGACATTGTTTGGTGCTGAAGCCTATAATTGCTGCCTTTCTAAGCCAAATGTCAGAACGGTAAAGCCTGCAAGCATGGGTGTCCTTTATAAATGATTAGTGATTGCCAGTCTTCCATTACAGGCATCCTCCACTAATCTTGCAGATTAGGGCTTTCAGAAGGCAGAACTGGTTGAAAAGTGGAACTCAGTCCTTCATCAGTTCTTCTTCTCTTGCCTTCTTCCTGTAACAAAGCAAGTTTTGTAATTCCCTCATGTTCCCTAGAGCAAGAAGACAAAAGGAGAAGTACTAATGAAAAAACAGATGCCGTGTCAAAAAAAGGTACGCCTCTATAATTCAGAAAGAATGAAAGAGCAGAACATCAAAAAAAAAAAACCCAGAAAAACCCAGTCATCAAAAAACCAACACCATAAAGCCATGTGAGAGCAGGCCAGAGCGTTTCTTGGAGGCTGATGTAGCTGCTAGGCTGCTTTGCTCAACCTCAAGGATACTTCTTTTCCTCTTCTTTCTTTCAGATGTTTGAAAGTATCCTCTTTTGATAATGTCTCACATTTCACAAAAGAGCACAAGGCTTATAGAATTTTCTTACCATATGCTGATCTGTTTAGAGCAGGAGTGAAAATCATTCATCTCTCCAGGTGTTGTTGCAAGCAAACTTGGCCATCAGAGGCAATGTTGCAGAATGCTGAGAGCTGCAATCCAACAGCATCTCACTTGCAGTTTAGAGGCAGGGTTAGAGTTGCCCAGTCTTGAGCTGCATCCAGTACCTCTGCTGATTGTATTGCTTTCTTTGTACTTAAGAAAAAAAGTATTAATTTAAAAGGTAAGCGCAGCAGACTTTTTCTGTTTTTCACATACAGTGGTTTCTCATCGCACTTAACTGCATTAGCAGCTGAAAACATGCAGAACAACGAGGAACACTGTGAAGCGAAACCGGTTCAATGTGCAGATGGGATGGTAAGACTTCAAGCTGACAATGATGTATTGCCCTTGTGCGGAAATGCCCAAAGTGAAAAACAGAAAAAGTCGACTGCAAACCTCCCAAACCAATTCTGTTTCGTTCTTGCATATGTGCAGAACAGTAACATCGATTCACAGGGCAAAAGTGGACGTTCCCAGGCTGTCATTTCCTTTCTTCCACTCATCGAAGGAATGCTGTCGGCTGCTACTAACAAAGGGGAGGGAGCTTCACGAACAGAGGCATGAGGCAAGAAAGGGCAACATTCTTTTAAGTGACTTGAAAATTAACTTCTAAAGAGGCAACTTGCAACACAGCAACATTGTTTCTCTTTGAAGTGGAAATTAACTTTGGGAAATGGTGAGCTGCAACCTGAAGGCTTTGAGAAGGATTTGACAGTTGGATTTGACAGCTTCAATTGACAACAATTTGACAGCTTACGAATCTGCTGTATGCGGTGCCGGGGACTGGAACAGGTGAGTGGGAGAACGCAGGAGACTTGACAGTTCACGTCTGATCTCCTTGCAGTTAGTCCCCTTCACTGAACATTTGGCATTTGATTTGTCAACTATTTGTGGTGGAGAAAGGGAGAACTGCAGAAAGAGATTTTGGTGGCAATGATAGGAATGATTTAGGAGGTATGGAACTGCGCTGAACTGAACTGCTGCGTTCTTCTTTTTGGGATGCAGCAACTGCTCCGAGGTAATATGATTTAAATGGGGAGTGTGCAGACAGAACAGTTTCTGAATTGGAGTATAAAACATCACTCTTGACATGCAGTGAACCGCTTCTCCCCTCTTGTGCAGAAATGGTCTAAGAGTTCTGCTGCTCAGAACCACTGATCTTTGGCCTAAGATCTGCAGCCCTCCAGATCTTGGAATCAGAACCTTCAGAACCATTTGAACAGAGACAGACCTTCATCCTGAACAAAGGGCATTAATGTCTGCAGTTCCCAGATACAAGGATATCCAGATGGGGCTACCCAGCAGACTTGGAGCCCCACTGTCACCAGCGACCTCCTAATTCCACCACCACCACCAGGAAATGCAGGTTACTTGCAGAGACATTATTTTTAAGTAGAAATTCTGACCACTCTCCTGGCTCCTCTCCTCCTCCACCACTGCTGCCACCACCACCTTGTCACTACACAGATTCTAAGCAAGATCCAAGATAAGTGCCTTCAGCAGAAAGGGTGATAAGAGTGAAATCTCACACACAAATAAATATGTCCAAGTCCAACAATCTGATTATTTATTTGAAGCATTTATATAGTACTCTTTAGCCAGAAAGGCAATCAAAGCAACTTACACTTCAAAAAAACATGACAGACACTATCCTTATCTGTTGTTGTGGTTGTTGCCATCTGATGACAAGTCAGTTTTGACCCTACGAATGAAAAACCTCAAAAGCCTCAATCATCTACTGCCCTGCTCAGGTCTTTTAAACTCTGGGTAATAGTGACTTCTTTGGAGATGCAATTCATCTGTAATGCAGTCTTCCTCTTTTCAACCTTACTGAAAATTATTGTCCTTTCCAATGAGTTATGATATGTCCAGACCATGATAGCTTAGTCTAATCCTGTTGGCTTCTAGTGAGACTTTAGGCTTGATTTGCCCTCGGACTCATGTGTTCGTCTTCTTGGCAGCCCATGGCATTTGTAGCACTCTCCTCCAGCACCACTTTTCAATTAGTTGATTCCCCCACCCCCCCAGTCAGCTTTCTTCATTGTGCAGATTTCACATCAGTACATAGAAGTAAGAAATGCTATGGAGTTGATTATCCTGACTTTGGGATTCAATGAAACATTTTTACAGTTGAGATCTCATCTTATTTAATTCTTTTCTAGTGTTACCCTGTTTGCTTAGGGGCTTCCTTTAAGAGGATTCCCAAAAGCTGTCAAAATTGTCTCTAGTGGGGAAGAATTAGCTCTGCACTGCTTTAGCTATGCAAAGAGGACAGGGTACTTAGGATCTTTTTAACCCAATGTTTACGGGGTCAGGCCCAGTCAAAACCACACAAATTGTTCAAATTTAAGTATTTTATTGACATAGATGTAAAAGTCCCAACAATCACTCAGCTGCACTCACTACAACAAGCATACAAGATTATAGAAAGTTAAAGTTCATACAATCACTCAGCTTCACTCACTACAACAAGCATATAAGCATACAAGTTAGAAAGAGATGAAAATTAAGAGAGAGAGAGAGACATAAAGGGTTTGATTTAATACTATACCAATCCAGAAGTCTTCAGCTGGAAGAAAACGATCTCAGCCATGCCTTTAGGGGCTGAGGGGAGCTTACCAGCTTCATGGTTTTGCAGATCTGAGAGAACTCCAAACTCCCAAGACTACAAAACCAAACTCCCATACTCCAAAAAGAATCTCTCAAACTCCAAAAAGGAGAGGGAAAAGGGCCTAGTTATATTATCGACTGATGTCCTGTGAAACCAGATGGTTGCATCTTTTTATTAAGATGGATTATCTTCTTTTGTAATTCAAAGAAAATACAACCAAAACATCCTTGTAGTTTCCTGCAAGATCAGTATCTCTCCGGAGATGCATGCCTCAAAGTGTCAAATTCCAGGCTGTCCCAGAGAGTGATTGTCTCCTGCTCGTGGCTGAAAATCCATTCAAGTGGCCTGTGAGCCATTTGCAAGATTTACCCAGGATGCATGACAGAAAACAGAGCTCTCCTGCCTACATGTCCTTCTAGTATATCTCTATGGCTCACTATGTTTGATATAAAATAATTAGGATCCTCAGGACATGGTTTTTAGGTGTGTTAGGGGCATACACTAGCCACACTTCTATGTTCTAGTAATCTTCTGAAGACTGAGCCAAGCTGCAGAAAATCTTTAATGACTTTGATGTCTCCGTCAGCTTCTTTAAAGTTATGTAAATCTGTGTTCATTATTTTTTATTTTTTCAATATTTGGCTGCAACCCTGCTTTTGCGTATTCATCTTTATCTTTCATAAATAATTGCTAATATTGTGATGTCATCTGTGTATGTTAAATTTTGATGTTCCTTTTTCCAGTGTTCATGTCTACTTTCTCTGAGGCCATTTCTGCACTGCACTGTTATAGTGCTATTATTCCACTTTCAACATCCTATGGAATGACGGGTTTTGTAGTTTACTGAGGCCAGAGAGCTCTCTGGCTGAAAAATTTAAATGCCCTTCCCTAAGATGCAAATCCCAGAATTCCACAGAGTGTTGAAAATGGAATAATAGCACTGTAACAGTTTAGTGCAGAAATGGCCTTAGTCTAATCCTGCTTTCTATATGATATATTCTGCATATAATTTAAACAGATAGGGTGATAAAATGTAGCCTTGACTCTCCTCTTTGCCAGTTAGATACCATTCTGTTTCTCCAGATCCTTTTCTGGCAGTGGGCAATGGATGATTGTCCAGAGTATAGGTTAAATATCAGAAGCATAAAATGTTTGGCACTCCCATTTCTTTGAGAGTGATCCATAGCTTCACGATCAACACAGTCAAAGGCTTTCCTGTAATCTATAAGTGCTTTGGGAGCAGCTTCCACTTTTTAAAATTGTAGGTTCTTTATCAAAACATTTTAAGTGTTGTGTCATCCTTTTATATATGTTGTATACTTCACCAGAATATTGCTTGTATTGTCTTTTTATTTTGTTCTGATCAAGTAAAGTATTGCAAGTATTCACTTGATTTAAATTTCCCATTGATTTCCTGGATTTTGTGGAAGAGGTCTCCCCTTCTACCTTTTGAGATGTTTCCTTCTGTTTCTTTGCACTCCTCCTCCTCTTTTTTATTAGTATTAATATTTACTTTCACTTATACCCCAAGCTCTCTGTTCTCCAATTTGGGGAATCCAAAAAAATCTTGTGCCCCTTACAGGTTCTAAGGAGCAAAGGCTTCACAGGTAGAGTACCTGTTGAATGGGATAAGAGTTAATAAGAATTTTAACTGATTCAGCCACATTTGTGCACATGTACTCCAATCTCAATAGAACCACACTGGTGACCTTTTCTCTTCCAGACCTTTGGTAAAATGCTTGTACCTAGCCTTTTAAAGCCACAAACATCTTAAGACCTGAATATCTATTAGGGTGCTTCCTCCCATCCCTGCCTGCTCATGTCTTAAGATCCTCTGCCAAGAGAGGCACTGTTCCAAATGGGTCTAGTTTGGAGTGACACTAAAACATTACGAGGGAAAGAAATTTTCATTGATGGCATTCAGGTTTTGGAATGCTATTCTTCTGGACCCCCACTGACTGCCAATTTTAGAAGGTTATTAGATGCCAGGTTAAAACATTTTTATTTAAGCAAGCAATTTAAAAATCCTTATGTGGCCTTTGCATTTTTCGTGATGTTGACAGCTATCTCCTTTATAATGATATTTCTGTTCTTACTGAGCTTTGAGTCAAATTAGTTGTACATAAAAGATGGACAGACCTGAGGCTTGTGGGATCTACTGACCAATTTCGTTGTTCCTGTGTGCCTTCAAGTCATTTCCAACTTATGGCTACCCTAAGGTGATCCTATCGTAGGGTTTTCTGGGCTAAGAGTTTGTGACACACCCAATGTCACCCAGTGAGTTTCCATGACTGAGTGGGGAATCAGACCCTGGTCTCCAGGACTGTAATCTACTATAGTGCACTGGCTCTTACTTATCAATTAGCACATGTAAATGTGGTGCTAGTTCATTATCCTTCTTGTCCTCTCTTTTGCTGCTAGGCATTGCCATACAAGCAGCAGCACAAGTGCTTTATCACACAAGGCAAATACAGTCATCCTTCCACATTCACTAGGGTTAGGGGCATAGGATCCCCCTGAAAGTGGAAAAACGGTGAATAACTCTAGGCCCTCCCAAACCATATTTAACACAAAAATAAAAGTATGATCACCCTATTCAACCCACCATAGATTCCTTTGAGGTACCAGGTTTCCTTCACAAGGCAGAAGTGGGTGGCTGATGGGGCTACTGCCACCTCCACTGCTCCCCCACACCATTTTTAAGAGGAACTTACAAACCTTGTTCTCAGTTTCTTAGTCTCAGGAGACTTACCATTTAAAATGACTTAGGAAGGCAGCAGAGGTGACAGCAAATAACCCATGAGTAATCAAATCCTCAAAAATTCAACCTGCAAATTTGGAGGACTGACTGTAAATAGCAATTGCTGTTGTGTGTCTTCAAGATGTTTCCAATTTATGGCAACCCTACAGCAAACCTATCATGGACTTTTCTGCAATGGAGAGTGTGGGACATGCCCAAGGTCACCCGGTGGGTTTCCATGGCTGAGCAGGGAGAATTGAACTCTGACCTCCATGGTTGTAGTCCAAGGCTCAAACCACTGTACCACATGTTCCTCTGCTGTTGTTCTCTTGGTTGGAGACCATTTGGAAAGCATTTCTTTCACAAAGGAGATCATTAATGAAGTGTGTGCGTGTGTGTGTGTGTGTGTGTGTGTGTGTTGATAAAAGAAACACTTTTTAAACAGTCTCCCACACTGGACAAACAGAAGAGAAATGATCTCATGTAATGGGTCCCAGCCAGAGACATTAGTATTCTTCAGTAATTGCAATTTACCAGCCTTGTGTAATAGAGTCCTAGGTGTGCCTAAGAAAACCCTATGAAATCCATGGGGTTGCTAAAAGTCAACAGGTGACTTGAGGGTGCATACACACACAAGTGCTCCTTGTTCGTCCCGCACTGATGTGCTGAAGTGATGCATCTTCTTACTTAAATGGGAAATATATCTGGATGATAAATGGATTTTTGTAATCTTCACTCTCTCTGCTTGGATCCATATAAACAGGAATGCATCACTAGGAAGAGTCATTTCCACCAGAAAGCAATTTGTCAACAAGATAAGCTCACATCTGATTTTTATTGCCATTGTCTGCCAGGCTACAAAGTAGATGGCATACACTTCTGCCAAGGCAAGTCAGATATATATGTTCATCTTTTTGGAAGTATAGGAGGGATATGAATATTTTAATGAAATGCAGCGAGACGAGGAGATTCTAGCCTTTAGGAACAATAAAGCCATGCTAATTCACTGTTTTGTGAGGGGAGGTGGGAGTATTTTTGAGAACACCGTGATTTATTCCCAGTAAATTTGTACAGGTGTGCCTTGGTTAACAAAGTAGATGTATTTCTGGGCACTCCTTCTTTAATAGAAAACTTGGTATCAAAGGCAGAAATAATATGGAAAGAATAGGGACCACAAAAAAGAACAGTTTAACATGTTTCAGTAGCTAACAATATGCACATGTGAAATAAGGGAATCAGAGGTCAGATAAGTTGGGTATAAGTAAACAAAAATATTTTAAACCTTCTAGGCACTGCTTGAAACCTTCTTCCAAAATACATCCAGGGATGACGTTTTCTTTCACTAGCCTCCACTTTTCTTGTGATTTCCATTTTGGTGGCTATATTTATAGAACTATGCTTTTTTTCTTCTTAACTTGCTGGTGAGACAGGCTTATCTGCTCTACCGTTTTTTAAAATTTATTTTTATTTATTTTATTCATTTATATCCTGCCTTTCACCCAATAATGGGACTCAAGGTGGCTAACAACACATTTGAAACAGTACAGATTAAAAACAGTACTAAAGCATTAATAAAATTATAAGATTTAAAATGAGTTAAATAGTGTATAAAGTTAAAACAAATATTAAAAATATTAAAGACTGCGTAGACCTTAAAAACAGCACCGCACAGCATTAAAATTTCAACCCTGATCGGTTTATAAAAGCCTGATGGCACAAAATTGTTTTGACCTGCTGACAGAAGGAAAGCAAAGATAGGAGGGAGTTCCAAAGTCTGGGAACAGCCACTGAGAAGGCCTTCTCCTTTGTTCCCACCAAACAAGCCTGATAAGGCAGTGGAACAGGGAGAAGAGACTCTCTAGATGATCACATAGTTGTAAGAAAGGGAGATACGGTGCTTCAAGTAACTTGGATCCAAGTCACATAGGGCTTTACAGGTCAAAACCAGTACATTGAATTGTGACCTGAAATCGACCAGCAGCCACTGGAGCTGTTGCAACAAAGGAGTTGTGTGCTCCCTGTAGCCAGCCTCAGTTAAAGCTAGGCTGCAGGTCTTTGGGCCAACTGGAATTTCTGAGCACTTTTCAAAGGCAGCCCCACCCAGAGTGCATTACAGTAATCCAAATGTTATATAACCAATGTTCTCTCTATCTGCTATCAAAGAATGCTCAGTAAAGGACCCGCTATTTATCTTGCCTGTTGCACACACGCATACATACAGTAGGAGCCACCAGAGTAGAATCCGACTTTTTCCCAGCTCAACTTCTGTTTATTGCATTTTTTTTCACTATATAAACACACCTGCAAACTGATGCAAAGTTGTCTCCAGCCCCCCCTTCATCATCATCCCAATGCTGATGCTCCCCCAAAAAATCCAGCTAGACAGAGGATGAAGAGGAAAAGAGGTTGCTGGGCAGGTGTAAAAAGATTTTCTAAAAAGGAGCTTCATGGTCAGAAGCTTTTCTAACTGAGGTATGCCTGTACAATCTAAATACAAAAGATAAATATTGCAAATAAATAAATAAATAAATGGGAAGTCTTGATGTTACATCATTTCCAAGTAAGCCTGGTTTAGAAAAATGTGCATGAGAACTGCCCACTCCACAGCTAGTTTAGTTCCAATATGGCAAACAATTGTCCCTAGTTATCACTGTACTATTTGATTTGATTCTGTGTCTTCCCCACTCCCTCTGCTATGCTACATGCAGCTTCTGATGCCGCCTGAGCTGTGACTTGTGCCGGAACCCTTCCCCACACTCCACACAGATGTAGGGCTTTTCATCCGTGTGGGTACGTCGATGGCGGATGAGGTTTGAGCTAACACTGAAGCTTTTCCCACACTCCATGCATTTGTATGGCTTTCCCCCCGTTTGGGTCTTCTGGTGCTGCATGAGTGCTGAACTCTCAGTGAAGCACTTGCTACAGTCCCCACATTGGTCGGGCGTCTCCCCAGTATGAATCCTCT
Organism: Ctenosaura bakeri; assembly: GCA_948474755.1. Classification (NCBI taxonomy): domain Eukaryota; kingdom Metazoa; phylum Chordata; class Lepidosauria; order Squamata; family Iguanidae; genus Ctenosaura; species Ctenosaura bakeri. The sequence goes on from CAOLHI010000689.1 coordinate 430,142, forward strand.
GGTGGGTGATGAGGTTGGAGTTTTGGCTGAAGCCTTCGCCGCAGTCAGCGCAAGTGTACGGCTTCTCTCCCGTGTGGGTGATTTGATGCCGGATGAGGTCTGAACTGCGGCTGAAGCCTTTGCCACAGTCACTGCAGACGGTTGGCCTCATACGGGAGGAAGATCTTTGCAATGCCAGAATGTCCTTCAATTGCCAGATGCCCTCCTCACACTTGACAGGTAGACCAAGCTTTCACCTTACCAACTTCTTCCTAGCAGGCTGCATCTCTGGCCTGCTCGGATTCTCATAGCCTCTGTCCTGCTCACCATTGTGCAAAATATTCTCTTGGCAATTCTTTTCTGGTGTCTCAGGCTCTGTTTGAATGGGGTCTTTCTGGGCAGGCTGGCCCGCCTTCATTCTGCTCGCCATTCTTTTGTCTCCTGAAGACACGTATCTAATCAACAGAGAGGAAAGACAGGATATCAGGGAGATGGGAAATGGTATGGATTATGAAGTGGGAAACAAAATGGATTTTGAGGTAGCAAACACAGCCTCACCCATTATTCTCTTGTCAAACTTAGAGTGGGATAAAAACACAACAACAAGGAGTCCGGTAGCAACTTAAAGACTAACAAATGCTATGAGAAGTTTGTCTTCAAACCTGAAGATGTTTGAGGTACATGGTACACTTTATTTTGTTTTTACTGAAACAGACTAACATGGTCACTCTTCTGGAAACTGGTAAGGAGTGCATATTGTTAAATTGAATTGTAATTTAATTACTAATCTTGGCATGCTGCTAAAAATATGTGTCTCCTCCTGCCTACCCTCACAAAAACAAATATGAGAAAAGAATTGTTGGGGAAGGCTTTCCTGAAGTTTCTTGAAGAATTAAGATCTTGAAAATGGATTAACATATGAAACTTTCCCCAGCATAGAACCGAGGTAAGGACAAGCCTTTCCTGTTTAATTTCTTCATATCTGGCAGCTGTTAAAGCCCCAGGAACCCTATCGGACCAAACTGGCAAGCTTTGATCCCTAATTAGGAGGTTCTTTGTGAAATTGTTCCACTAAACAGGCCAGAACTGTCCCTTGAATTTCACCAGTGTTACCACCAGCCACAGGACAATTTTCGCCAAACCTCACCAGCAGCTGAAGATAAAGATACGAGTGATGTATTTAAGTCTTTTACTCCAGGTCTCAAGTCAAGTCTCAAGTCTTTACCTTCAAGTCTCAAGTCGAGTCTCAAGTCTTTGCAAGATACTTTCAAGTCAACTCTTGAGTCAAGTCTCAAGTATGGGAGCCAGCTTTATACTCTGTATTCCAGAATTTCTAGACAGAGTCGAATAAAGTCGGTTTTAACAATTGAAGTAGAGTCAGCCCTCTACTTTTGTGATTTTGCCATCTGCAGCTTTGATAATGGAGAATGGGATCCTTCTTACTTCCCCATTTGCAAAACTGGAGGCTTTTTCAGAAGTGGGGAATAGGATCCTTCTTATTCCCCATTACTGAAGCTTCAAGAGCTTAAGAAGGAAAGATCCTTCCTTCTCAAGCCCATTGCCCAACACATTTTCTGTTCCCCTGTGAGATAGGCGCCCTGCACTCTGAGCACGACTCTTGCCTTCTGCTCTTAGGAAAAGTTTTAGAAAGTTCGTCCTATATGTAGTGGGGACTGGCTGCTGAGCAGACCTCAACTCTGCCTCAAACACATTGCCTAACCCATTTGCTGTTCCCTCTGAGAAATGTGTCTGCACTTTGGGCTTGAGACAGAATGTCATGTGAACAGTAAGTTGTAAGGTTTCTGGATGAATGTGTTATGTTACTGAACCAAGTACAGTAAGTCAGTCACTACAAATATGTAAGTCTCGAGTCGAGTCAGTGTATAATTTTTGCCGAGTCAAGTCCGAGTTGAGTCACTGAAGTGACTAAAGTCTAAGTCCGAGTCAATTGACTCGTGTCTATATCACTGGAAGATACCCACCCAACTAGTCTTTTGACAGACTGAAGTGGCTGCTTCAGGCACATCAGATTTGGAATGTCAAGAAAGAGTAGCAAACTGTTGATTAATTTAGTTGTAGTCCCACCTCAAAAACAACTGATGTCTCTTTACCTGCTAGGATTGGTATTTGGCCAGGTTTGCCTCCATCAGATGCATTCTTTTCTTTCTCTTGTTCCATCCAAGGTGTGGACTCACATATCCAAACTCATAATCTAGAAGAATCTGCAAAGAAATAAAGTGACACCAGTGGTGCTTGACAAACTTTCACAAACCTAAGTTACTCCTTGCTGTTTTAAATTTGTTTGAAAATTATTTTACTTATTTGCCACCTTGAGATCTTTTGATATGAGGTGGGATATAAAAAAACAGACCTACATGGTCACTATGACCTGGAGCAAATTTCAGCATTTTGTAAAAAGCATGAGACTGTGTAGGATCTTAGGAGGCAAAAACTGAGCTCGAAACAAAGATTCAAGCAAGTGAGCACTTTGGAAAGGAATGAGATATTGTACCTATTTTTTTAATGTGAATGGCAGTGTATTTTGGTTCTTGGAATTCATAGAATCATAGAGTTGAAGTGGGTCCTATGGACCATCAGGTCCAACCCCCTGCTCAGTGCAGAGCTCCAGCTAGAGTGTCCCCTGCAAGTAGCTGTCCAGAAGATACCGAGAGAAGGAAACCTCACCATCTCTCTAGGCAATTGGTTCCACGGCTGAACTGCTCCCACTGTCAAGATGTTTCTGTTAATGTTCAGTCAAAAGCTATCCTCCTTTAACTTAAAGCCATTAGACCGAGCTCCGCCCTAGGAGAACAAGCCTGCACCCTCCTCTTTGTGGCAGTCCTTGAAAGATTTAAAGAGTGTGATCATGTCACCTCTCAGTCTTCTCTTCATCAAGCTGAACATGCCCAGCTTCTCCAACCTCTCCTCCTATGTTTTGTTCTCCATTTTGTTCTCTATCATCCTCATTGCCCTTCTCTCAACTTGCTCTGACTTGTCTGTATCCTTCTTAAAATGAGGCACCCACAACTGAATGCAGTACTCCAGATGAAGCCTGACCAGTGCAAAATATACTGGCAAGATTACTTCCCTCAGCTTGGAAACGATGGTTCTATTAATTAACACTATGCTTCTATTAATGCAGGCCAAGATAGCATTTGCCTTCTTTGTTGCAGCATCACATTGCTGGCTCAGGTTCAAATTACAAGCAACAGTAATCCCAAGGTCTTTTCACATGTAGTACTTTTGAGCCAAGTGTCTATCATCCTATGCACTTAGTTTTTGTGGCCTAAATGTAGAATTTTGCATTTGTCTCAATTGAATTTCATTTTATTAATTGAATTCTATTCCTATCTTCCAGTGTGCTGCAGAATTCATCCTGGATCGTGTGCACTTTCATGTCGCTTATAAACTTATGACAACCCCATTAACTTCATAGGGTTTTCTTAGGCAAGGAATACCCAGAGGTGGTTTTGCGAGTTCCTTCTTCGGAAATATAGCCTACAGCACCTGGTATTCCTTGGCAGTCTCTCATCCAAGCACTAACCAGGGCTGACCCTAGTTAGCCTTCAAGATCAAATGGGATCTGGTGCCTTTATGGTGTTCAGGCCCTTGCTTTTCATACTCATTACCTGAATGTATCTTGAATTTCAATCAGGATTGGAGAAGAGTGATCATGTCATGCGATCGACGGGGTCCACGTATCGAGCAAAACATTCCTGATTTTTTTTTTTTTAAAAAGGAGCTTCAACAAAGGAAAGGCCCCTTTGCCAGAGCAAAGATGCTTCTCTTCTTCCCCCCTATCTAGCAAAATGCCGCCTCTTCCGCACCTGTCTGTCCTGCACTACTCGGCTTGGCTGCTTTGGCCACCCGCCCAAGCCTCCTGCGCTTGTGTTGGAGGCGCCACCGCCTCCTGATGGATCCCCGACTGCCAGCGCCTGCGGGTGGCGAGCCCAGAGAAAGCCCAAGCCTGGTTATCGCTTAGCTCCATCGGCATTTCATGGAGGACGCTGGGAAGAAGAAGGTCCTTTTTCGACCAAATCTTGTCGCTCTTGCCCAGCTCACATGAGTGTCGTCTTGGCCGTTGCTTCTTGCTGAAGGTCTTGAAAGTGACGAGTAGGGCTGGGTTGCTTTTCAGCCACAATCAGCAGTGTGCACCTGGTTGTGCTCCTTGGCGCTTTCAAGAAAGGTGCGGAAGGGAAAGACCACCTTCTGGTTCCGATAAAGCCAATCTTGGGCAGCGAGGATGCCTCCCTTCCGTGCTCCAAGCGACGCCTCCGGGAGTTAAGACAGGATCCAGAGATTTTGTCATTTTTCAGAAGACCTCTTGAAACTAGGGAAGCCACTCAGGGCATATTTTCTTATTTCATTGGTTTCAATGGGGCCACCTAAATCTAGGTCCAGCCTCCCATGCTGTCCTTTCCATTGGTTTCTTATTCCTACTACAGTCACTTGGGAGATCTCAGTTCAGAGGGCTGCGTTTGGCTGCCTGCGGTGAAGACTTTCAAGCCTTGTACAAAAGCAAAGGAAAAAACCAAAAACACTGGCAGTTGAACCTTTTTTCGACCGCCTCAACATGGCTGGCACTGAGAGGCCTTTCACACTACACAATTGTGGCACTATCGTTCAACTTTAACTGCCATGGCAGCATCCTATAGAGTAATGGGATTTGTAGTTTAGTGAGGTATTTTGAATTCTCTGACAGAGAGCTCCTTTGGTGCCTCTGACCAAACTCCAGGATTCCAGAGAATGTAGCCATGGCAATTGGAATCACAGTGCAATAATTGTGTAGTGTGAAAGGGCCCCGAGACAGCGTCCTCCAGCACACTAGCCTAGGAGGTGTAGGGCAGGCCATGAGGCCCACATTTCTCTCTTCCAATGCCTTATTGCCACCTCCCAGCACCTGCCACCTGAGACACCTGCCTCACTCCTACCTAGTTAGAGTGCACATATATGGATGAAAGTTGTCACCCCTCCAGTCTCTTGAAGTTAAATCTCCAGAGAAAGAGTGAATGGATTTTGACAAGTGTATTAGTGTTCATGTCCAAAGTTCCAGCCACATGCATGTTGATCCACCATCTAATGCACAGAATGGAAAGTGAGACTCCCATTTACAGTCTGGATTCCATCAAATCAATAGAGGAAAGAAAGCAAAATGACTTTCAGCTTGACTCTGGAAAATATAATTGCTGTTTTTTGCTAAATACACAAGGTTATGCTTCTTTAAACACTGAAGCATGCTGTAATTCATTAGATAAACCAACTCCTATGAGATAAATTCTGTGATGAGAAGACTTTTTCCCTCTGAATGTTACTGAGCTGTGAAAGGCACAGAGACAGGGGTGGGAAAGTGTGAGAAAGATGAGATGATGCTAGCCTGCACTCTTCCGCATTTAGACCAGGCTAATCATGTTGCCAGCCAGTGAAGTGTGGTGTTTTGAGCATTGCACTATGACTCAATATCAGAGTTCAAATCCCTGCTCAGCCATGGAAACCCGCTGGGTGACCTTGGGCAAGTCATACTCTTTGAGTCTCTGAGGAAGGCAAAGGCAAATCCCATCTGAACAATTGCCAAGAACCCTGTGATAGTTTTGCCAGTATTGTTGTGTGCCTTCAAGTTGTTTCTTACTTATGGCAACCCTAAGGCAAACCTATCATAGGGTTTTCTGGGGCTGAGAGTATGTGATGCATTCAAGGTTGGCTGAACATGGAATCGAACCCTGGTCTCCTGGCTCATAGTCCAGTGATCAAACCATGACACCATGCTGGTTCTGTTAGGTTTGCCTGAGAGTTGCCACCACTTGGAAACAACTTGAAGGCACACAACAACAGCAGCAGCACCACCACCACCACCACTGCTATGCGTAGGATCAACTGCGCATGTAATAACTATTCTTTTTACAAAGTACTGAATTCTAACCACTTGGTCATTTTAGTAGGTGAGATGTGATAACAAAACTCTTTTAGGAGCTCAACAAAACAATGAAGGTATTCAAGAGTGCTACATGCTGTAAAATTTACTGGGTTTTGTGGTATATATTTTTGTAGACTAGGAGCCATCTGGGGACATGACATAGAAAAGCCATAAATTGCCTAAAAACAAGGAGGGGTGAGCCCTGACTTGGGTGATTATTATTTTTTATACCTCACAGGCTTTGGGCTGCCATCCTAATTAGAGAGTAAGTCCTTCTGAATTCACCCTGGTGTATGGGTGCGCACATTCAGGTCACTTGTAAATTTATAACACCGCCTTGAATTTCATAGGGTTTTCTTAGGTGAGGAATACTCAGATGTGGTTTTGCCAGCTTCTTCTGAAATGTGGCCCACAGCACCTGGTTTTTGTTGCCAGTCTCCCATCCAAGTACTAACTAGGGCTGACTCTGCTTAGCTTCCAAGATCAGACAGGATCTGGTGGTATTAAAATTTAGGGTATTTAGGCCCTTTCCTGAGTAAATACAATTGTGAACATTTATTTTTGTTATACAAGAGTCAGTTTCATAGATCTCCCCCCCCACATTTCTGACATCAGCTTTATTTAAAACACAAATACTTCTTGTCTTGTAGAACCAGTTTAAAGAAATGGTAAACACATGTCTGGTTCAGATACAATGATTTCAATAGGAAGCAAAAGACAAAGATGTACAAAACATAACGGAATAAGTAAAAACTCAAGTGGAATTGTCTTGTACAGACAGGAGAATATGGAAAAAAAGTGACTGTAAATGGAGCATTTTATTTAAGTAGACAGGAACTCCTGCAAACATGGAAAAGTCTTTCACAGTCTCAAATTCTTTTTTCTTCAAAATCAGCCAACAGTTCAATTGTTCTTCAATATACTGGAGGATCATTGTTTCCGACTTCTTTGGAGCTGTATGTCGGATGGCAGCTCATTCAGGGGCCGCCTTAGGCCATTTCCACACTAGACTGTTATAGTGCTATAATTCTATTTTCAACATCCTATGGAATCCTGGGGTTTGCAGGCTAGGGAGGAGTCTTTGAGACCCTGCCCTAAACGACAAACTCCAGGATTCCATAGGATGTTGAAAGTGGAATAATAGCACTATAACAGTCTAGTGTGGAAATGTCTGTTTCATAGATCTTTAAGGAGCTCTATGCTGTCCAGTGTGAAAGAAAACACACTTCTACACAAAGAAGGTTATAGCTGCCTGAGAGACCTAAAAGCCTGGCCTGCTGCTAAACCAGAAGTAAGCGCTTTTAAATCATTTAGTGGGTTTTTCTTCCTAATTGACAGATTTAGGCTTCTCGTCTCTTGTCAGATGCAACAATATTGAAAGGGGACACTTTCTATAAATCCCTGGGATAGGAATGATGAACTCGTTGCCCTCTTGGTCCCGTCAGGCAGTGGTTTGGCGTGACAGAATTTGTAGTGCGAAACCAGTAAGACCACATTGTCCTTATTTATGAAGGAGAATGTCGTCTTCCTGATTTTGCACCACACATTTGAGGTAGTAAAATAGTCATAGTCAACATGACCAGTCATCCGCGATGCGCCCAAATGTCTGTGGTAACGGCCCCCATAATCCAGATAACCGGCCATGTTGACCGTATTTCTTGACAAAAGTGCAGCGCAAATTATATGCGCCCATCTCCTCTCCAGGCGATTGGGGAAGAAGCTTTATTTGTAGAAAGAGGGGACATGATAGCCATGTTTAAGTATTTGAAGGGATGCCATGTAGAAAAGGGAGTAGGCTTGTTTTCTGCTGCTCCAGAGACCAGGACAAGGAGCAATGGATTCAAGCTGCAGGAAGGGAGATTCCACCTGAACCTCAGGAAGAACTTCCTGACAGTCAGGGCTGTCCGGCAGTGGAATATGCTGCCTCGGAGTGTGGTGGAGTCTCCTTCCTTGGAGGTTTTTAAGCAGAGCCTGGATGGCCATCTGTCGGGAGTGCTTTGAGGGTGTTCCTGCATGGCAGGGGGATGGACTGGATGGCCCCTGGGGTCTCTTCCAACTCTACATTTCTATGATTTGGAGGCAGAAGGCCGAGAGGCGGGCCTTATCGCCAATACTCTGCAGTGATTGGAAGAGCCCTGTGCCAAGCAAAGCGCTTGGTGGAGAAAGGGAGGCGGGGCCGAAAGGAAACGGTTTTCATTTCACACACCCCCCCCCGGGCTTGGAGGTTATTGGAGCACAAAATAACCGGTCGCTCTAGCCTTTTCCGCGGCGGTACATCTACTTCCGGTTGGCGGAAGGGTCTACTTCCGTGTCGCGCTGGCCGTGGAGGGTGCTCGGTTCGGTGAGTGAAGATAGGCGGTGACCTAAAGGGGGAACTAGACCGCTGGGGCGGCGGCGTTAGCAAGCGGGGAGAGAAGGCCGGGTAAGTCATGGGCGGGGATGGCAGGTAGTTCTCCCCTCTTGCCCGCTTGGTTCGGGTGTGAACTCCTGCGGCCTCTGCCAGCGGTATCGCTTCTGGTCAGGGCTTCTCGCTCACTGAGGCCATTTCCACACTAGCCTGTTATAGCGCGATGATTCCACTTTCGACCTCCTCTGGAATCCTGGGGTTTGCAGTTTCGGGAGGGGCCCTCCGGCCCCTCCCGAAACTGCAAACCCCAGGATTCCAGAGGAGGTCGAAAGTGGAATCATCGCGCTATAACAGTCTAGTGCGGAAATGGAGAGAATCAGTTCTTAACGCGTTTGCTTCCAAGGTCATCGCGTTTTGGGTTTTTTTCCTTTTTCTTTTCATCTTTTGCACCCAAATGTCCTACCAGATTTTTGCTGTGGGAGGCGGGGGAGAGGTTCTGGAGACCTTAAAAAATCCACAAGTACAGATGACATAAGAGCTTCCGTTTGTTGGAGGTGTTTATAGAAAAGCGTATGGTGCGCGTTGAAGTCCAAAAGTAACAGGATAGGTTGTGTGTGTATGCGCGCACACACACACATATTTAAAAAGCTAAGTCTTATCTTAAATACTAAGTCCATTTCCGCCCTACCCTCTTATAGTGTTATTATTCCACTTTCAACCTCCTGTGGAATAATTCTGGGGTTTGTAGTTCACTGAGGCCAAAGAGTTCCCTGGCTGAGAATTCTAAAGGCCCCTCCCTGAACTGCAAACCCCAGGATTCCATAGGATGTTCAAAGTGGAATAATAGCACTATAACAGTGTAGTGCGGAAATGCCCTGAGATTTACAGGAAGCAGAGCCTGAAGTGTCATATTAGGTTAGCAAGCATTGTACATGTTTGGATATCCAGGGGACCACATTAGCTAGAAGGTTAGAGGGGAGTAAAGTGTAAAAGAAAACAACAACAACTCTGTGATCCTTTAGTTAAAACTGCATACTGTGAAAGTTATTGCTGCAGTTGTGCCCTTTCCCTAAATCACCACCATGCTGGAGTCCGGCTGAGGAGGATCAGAGAGATCCCTCCTTCCTCTAGCACAGTGGTTCTCAACCTTCCTAATGCCGCGACCCCTTAATAAAGTTCCTCATGTTGTGGTGACCCCCAACCATAAAATTATTTTCGTTATTTATTTATTAGTTAGTTATTTCCAACATCGAATAGATTGGAAACACTGCCCTAAATCACTGCTCTGGATAGACTTCTGATGCCTAAAAACTGGTAACCCTCCAGTGTATGTATTTTCCGATGGTCTTAGGTGACCCCTGTGAAAGGGTTGTTTGACCCCCAAAGGGGTCGCAACCCACAGGTTGAGAACCACTGCTCTAGCATTTCTGCTGTATTTGTGTGCTAAGTGTGGGAGGACTTGCTTCTTTACTGGCTTCCTCGCTTGTATGGAATGTCTTGTTGTGTCTGGTGACTGAGCTAATGCTTAAATATAAGGACTATGGGTTTTTTAAAAGGCTCAGTGGCTGTTCGCAAAGCAGTATTGATAATGCTAACATCGTGGCGTTGGGAATCTAATTATCCCATATACTGGAATAAAAACCTGCTACTGAAACATTATACAGGTGGTGTGAGCGTGCTTTCAAGTTCCTTTGAACAAATTGGCAGTGATAGATTTAAGTCTTTTACTCCCAAGTCAAGTCTCAAGTCCTTGGAGATACTTTCAAGTCAAGTCTGGAAGTCAACTTTATACCCCAACCAAAATTCCAGAATTATTGGAGAGAGCCAAATAAAGTCAGTTTTAACAATTTAAGCAGAGTCAGGCCTTCACATTTGTGATTTTGCCATCTGCTTCAAAAATGGGGAATAGGATCCTTCTTACTCCCTCTTATGGAAGCTTCAGAAGCTTCCTCCTCAAGCCCATTGCCTAACACATTTGCTGTTCCCCTCTGAGAAATGCATCCTGCACTCTGGAGGTGAGTCTTGTCTTTTGCTCTTAGGAAAAGTTTTAGAAGGCTCCCCCAATATGCAGCAGGGACAGACTGCTGAGCAGACCTCAAGCCTGCCTCAAGCCCATTGCCTAACCTGTTTACTGTTCCCCTCTGTTCCCCACTTTGGTCATGAGACAGATTGCCATGCATCCAGTAGGCAAAAAGAAATGGAGATGTTGTTCAAAGTCATAAAGTTTCTGGATGAATGTGTTTTACTGAACCAAGGGTGACAAGCCAGTCATTAAAAATATACAAATCTTGAGTTGAGCCCTGGTGGCGCAGTGGTTAAATGCCAGTACTGCAAGCCACAAGGTTGTGAGTTGGATCCTGCCGGGCTCCAAGGTTGACTCAGCCTTCCATCCTTTTGCAGGTCGGTAAAATGAGTACCCAGCTTGTTGGGGGCATGTATAGAAATGTTTCGAAATACATGCTATTTGTAAGTTGTTCACCGCCTCAATCCATATGGAGAGGCGGGATACAAATAAATAAATAAATAAAAATTTGTTGCTGAGTCGAGGTACTGAAGCAACTTAAGTCTGACTTGAGTCCGAGCCTATCAACTCGAGTCTGCATCACTGCAAGTTGGATATTTAGATCTAAAGAACAAGAATTCTGGAGAACATCAGTGCATACTCATTACACTGTAGTAGTCAAGTTGCCTTTAATAAGCATTTTTGTGGTGTGTCTTCAAGTTTTTTTTTCCAGTTTATAGTGTCCCCAGGGCAAAGCTGTCATGAGCGTTTCTTGGCAATATGACCCCATGAATTTCATAGTGTTGTCTTAGGCAAGGAATACTCAGAGGTGGTTTTGCTAGTATTTTCCTCTGAAACATAACCTACAGCACCTGATATTCATAGTTGGTCTCCCATCCAGGTACTGACCAGGGGTGATTCTGCTTAGCTTCCAAGATCAGATCAGATATGGTGACTTAAGGGTATTTAGACCCTGTTTGTGTATACCTGACAGAAAATCGCGTGTGGTGACTAGAGAATGGCTCTCATTCAGAATATTTTAGGGTCACGTGTGTAGGAAATACAGCTTCTTAAAACTTTGAAAACTAGGCTGATAAGTATTGGGCAGCTACTAGTTATGTATCTTTTCTTTCTCACTTGTCATTAGAAGTCAGTGTCATTCATACCTCCATACTATGTGTGTCTTTCTCCCATTTTGTTCCAGGAGTGAACATCAGTTTTCTTCGTCTATTATTGTATATACAGTACTCTTTCATTCTATTTTCCATTTGGAGAGTCAAAGCAAAAAGGAAGAATGTTTCAGGCAGTTCTGTATATGTCTAGGTTGCAGTTTGTGTTATAGGCAAGGCTGTGGAGTCAGTACAGCAAAGCATCAACTCTGACTCCTTTCTTTTTCTACCATCTGAGTCTTAACACCAACCCTGACTACTTCATAAATGGCAAATGTGTATTAATTAGTAAAAACAAAGATAGAGCAATACATTTCATCATCCCCATGTGAATCGTCAGGCTACTTGGATTGAACATAAAATATATTTATTTGGTTAAAATTTCTGAACAAGATAACTTTTTTAAATTCTGATGAAAGTAAATATGCAACAAATAAAGCATTTATAAATTGTAAAAAGGTTTTTAACAGTAATATAGGTTAAAAACTAAATAATACATAAAACTAAGACTAACAGAACATAATACTTGTAGTGTTAACCATGTTACATTTCAAGTAAGAGTTGGTACATTTCTACCAACCCTTTTTGTTTTGGTTTCCTTAATTTTTTTAAGTTATTAAAACTATCACATAGTATCATAATGCAACTTTTTTTAACAGAACAAATAAGAAACTCACCAGATATTTCCCCAAAAGTAAGATGTTCAAGGTTTATATGAAATCTTTCTTTGGTTCATTAGGTTCACAGTATAAAAGCATAGTATTAAAAACACCCCAATACATTTACTATTCAACTGAAGCATCTCTCCGTAGGTCCAATGTGACAGTGCAGGAGGTGGGCACTTCCCACTGAAATTAATAAAACGATGACATGTTGAAATGAAACTTAATTCTAACTGGTCATTTCTATCGTCTTGTATAGTAGATGTCAGTTTTTTCCATAAACATTATTTCCTGATTTTTTAATACTGCACCTCAGTTGAGAGGTGATCCATTTTTTTCCAATTCCAAGCAATTATCAGTGTTGCAGCAAATAAAAAAAAAAACTTCCCAACCTGAGTGGAGGAACATTGAAACCAGGTTGTCTAATTTTGCTTCTAGGCTTTATTCTTCTTCCAAAATGTGCTTAAAATGTCTTTAAACTTTAAAAGTTGTCTTGTTGCCCTGCTGTCATGTGCACTGCTTATCTGTTTGTTGAATTTTTTGCATCGTACAGGTATTGTTGGGTAGCCCTCCATATTTTAGTAATGGGATATGCAGTAGGAGTTAAGTAGTAGCTTGCTTGTAACAAGGTATGGGAACCAGAGACCATCAGATAAACAAAAAGCTAGGAATGTACTGATAAGCATAGCCAGGCTGCACCAGAACTTCAAGGTCTCTTGCAGGCGGGAAGATGAACTCTTTGTCTTTTATGTTTTGTATTTTGCTAATTGCCTCCAGTTCATTTACTGAAGTCCTGCACGATGTATCATGCTCATGATAAATAGTGTTTATGCACTGTTCTGTTTGTGTGTGTGAATTCAGTTCCTGACAGGTATACCTCAATTAAGGATGCTCTAAAAAGTCATCTTGCAGCTGAAAAATAATTATAAGTATTGGCCCAAAATCTCTGGGTGACACAGCATCTCTTGGTGAAGCCATCAAGAAGTGGTTTGCTCTTGGTATGCCTGGAGGAAACATTGGTGTTCATTGGTGTCCTCTTTATATTATGGCATGCCTTCTGTTTAAGTTGTGGGGGGGAACTGTGGAAGGCTGCAAAGGAGGGGACTCTGAACACATGTGCCCCTTAGAACCCACTCAGATCCCCTTCAACCCTTCATGGATCTTCCATAATTTCCACTGAAAAAATATTCCCTACTCACAGTTTTTATCATTCAAAGCTATTTCAGAGGGGACAGTACTGGGCAGCATGGACCAATGGTATGTAAAAGCAGTCACAGAACATACTGACAGAACTGACATTTCATAGTACTCTTTCTGAATTTTGTTGATCTTAATGTCATTTCACAGAAGGCTTAGAGCTGATCACCTGAAAACTCTCATCTGAATATGTGAACTCCATTGGGTTTGGGAATGATACAAAAGTTCCTTTCCTTTTGCTCTTTGAAGTCACTGCTTGATGCTCCAGTAACCAAATGATGGACTGGAGAATGTCAGCCAGCAATTATGTTTTATCTTTCAGGAGGCACAGCTCCTTGTCATAGTATGCTGGCTGAGAAATAGTATCTGTTATATTATAGGCTAATAGATGAAAGGAGAGCTGTAGGTTGCTAACACTACCACAATGTATCAATTGCCAATTGCTGTTTGCAATGACATATCCAGTTGTAGGGTTGAAAGCATACCAAGGCACCAAATGGGTAATCGCTACAATGTTTGATGTCACTCTGCATCTGGCAAAGAAGGAAATGATCCAAAGGGGGGAATGTGAAACTAGCAGGAAGATGTTGTGGGAATGGGCATGTCAAAGATAAGGAGACAGGAGTTGTCCTGGCTCCCGGATGAAAGATAGGCAACAAGGGAAGGATCTGGGAGAATCTGGTTCTGGCAGAGTGATGTGACATTTACAACTTTCACCAATTATTGTAATGTGTGGCTGAATTTGTATGACAAAGTATAAAACCTCTAACCACTCAACGTATGATAGTCTCAGCAACTTTTGGGAAAGTTGGGATGTTGGTTGTTTGCTCCAAATAAACACTTCTGCTTTAACTCTGAGTATTTTCTGTGAGCATAAGTTATCCAGGACATGACGTTATGTTAGTGTTATTGAATTGTTTCTAGCCACATCTTCTGTCTCTCTGTTTGTGTAATTTAGTAAGCTGCCAAGTCTTTTCTTATTTAAAACTATTACGTTATTATGTGTAGGTTGCCAAGACTTGTGGAAGAGAAAGTGTGATTTTAAAACCTTATTTTGTATGTCTGTTTTCTTTCTCCCAGACAACTTGGAGCATGTGAAGCAAACCAAAGAAACTGAGCTCCAGTATGTGGTATATTATGCAGAGCATTCAGAGTAAATATTCTTTGTCGGAGCGTTTGATTCGGACGATAGCAGCCATCCGATCCTTCCCACATGACAATGTTGAAGACCTTATCAGGAGGGTATGTGATAAGGCTGTAGAAGTATTTCAGCTTTGTTCTGAAAGTTTGTTATTTTAGAATCTAAAAAGTTCTGAGCCTGGGTCCGAATTCAGTTAGATGGCCTTATGGGTATTAGACAGCACTTTTTTTTTTTTTTGCAACTAGTTCTATAGTGTGCATGAAAGATAGTTGATTGGGAAGAAAGCAGTTTTAAAATATACTGGACAGAGCAGAGTTTTGATGCAGTTTTTTGTGACCAAAAAGTATTTTTAGAAGGAAGAAATAATCTGTGTGAGTTTTGTCTTTTAAAATAAGGAAGATAAAGGAAACTGGTTTAGTCCATTAGCAGAGCAAACATCGCAGGATTTTTTGACCACTGTTCCTCAAGCCTGTTTAAATGTGACATTTCTCTTCTTCAAAAGAAATGCTCCAAAGGGCAATGCTAAGATTACTTCAGCTTCCAATTACTCAGATGTTAACAGACGGAGGTCCCATTTTAGGCTTGATTGATGTTGCCAGCTGCTTTGCAAGAGACCATTCAATAGGTAGTAAGTCAGCCCATTGGTCAGAATCCCATACCTGTTTTATCTCAGCTTTTAAATGACATAAGAGTAATTTCTGGAGCAGTTACAATAATGAGTTACTCTCTCTAAATCTAAGTAATCTAAGGATAGCCTGGGTTTTTTAAAATATAAAGGCCTTTTTTGAGCATCCTGAGCACCCTCTTTATCTTTGTGGATGACATTTGATGCTCTCCAGGTTTGTTTGTTTTTTGAAATAAATAAATAACAGTATATATAATGAGGCTGATATGAACTAAACTTTTTCATTCAGTTTTGTGCCCTCAGCATATCCTAGTTAGGAAGCATTCTGATTTGGCATCTCTTGCTCTTCAGTGAGAAGAGTATGTTGTCAAGATTTGACTGTGACAATGGTCAGCTATAGATGTAACTGCTGAACTTCCCTCATTTTCTCCACTCTGTATTCCCCTAGGGGGCGGATGTTAACTGTATGCACGGTACCCTGAAGCCATTACACTGTGCTTGCATGGTTGCTGATGCTGACTGCATTGAGTTGTTGTTGGAAAAAGGAGCTGAGGTAAGAACTTGAATACAGCTTAAGAATTAATTTGGGGAACCTGCTCTAGGGTCATATATGCGATCATAACAGGATTTATAGCGGACTTCTTAATGTTTTCACCCTTATATTGCAGCTAGGATGAGGCGGAGAGAAAGTAACTTGCCAAAAGTGGTCATAGCACAAGGGCGATCTGAACTGAGGTTGACAGCTCTTGTAGCTGTTATGCTAGCTCTGTGGCAGAGGCATGACATTTTTTTTTTGGAGTATCATTTTTCCATCTCTTGTAACACATGTGTCTGTTCCCAGTTATCCAGTTGAGTTATATTGGTGTAATCCAAAATACAGCATAGTAAGTAGAAAATACCCTGGACAGTGTATGCACATCCCTTCACCATCATGTCAGGTGCACCCTTATCTGGGCAGACTGGCAATAATAATCATCCAAAGTGTGGCACATACTCTGATGGAGTGGTGTTAGTTTTGGACTGGGGTGTGAAAGACACAGGTTATGGCCCTCCTGAGCCATATCTAATTGTTTTAAATTTCTTACTAAGACATAGTTCTTATAATGGTAGACATCCAAAATACTTTAGATAGGCTTAGTGATTTCTATGTCTTGCACTGCCTTTTGTTCCTGCTGGGAAAAAGGCCTCCATTCTGTATGAGAAACTGCTCTGGGGACTGGGAACTGTACATTACTAAAACAGAAACAGGGGTCACTCTCCCTTTCAGCTCCCTTCTCCTTCTCTAGGTTGTGTAATGCAGCCTGTCTCATGTCCTGATACCATGGCATTATTTCTCTGCCTCTGCTCCACAGTACCAGTTACTCCTTGCGGGGAAGGAGAAATGGTTCGGGTAGTAACATTAGGACACAGAGTAGGTAGAACCAGATGTTATCAAGGAAGAAACATGAAACAGGATCACTTTTGGGGACAGCAGCCTCTATCTCCTGTACATTTTTGGTTTATAATTTTCGAAACATCCTTGCATAATACACTGATATAGAATAAAACCATCATTTTATAAAGTAACATACACAAAACTTCAACAAAGTTGAGGAACTGTCAAATCGCACTAGAAGCTTACATTTACAGTGACTTCAGCTCAATTCAAAGGGCGCACATTAGCTTACAAAGCCTAAATGGTTCAGCACTGAAGTACTTGAAGGACTACTTTCGCTAATTCCAACCTGTCTGGGGTTTCAGATCAGCCAGGGAGGTTTGGCTTGTGGTGTCCTAGAGTACTGTGCCCTGTAGGGCTACCAAATGCAGCAAAGTTTTCTTAGTGGTGGTTCACCGGTTATGAAATCCCCTTCTGTTCGAAATGTATTTTAGGTTCCAACGGAAAAAAACCCCAGCCTATTAGCACCACCCTGCTGATTGGACAAACAAATGTTTGGTGATTTCTTGTTTTTATTCTTCTTAATTGTATTGTTTTTATTGTACAGTAGGTCTTCCACTTTCAAGGCTTCAGCACTTGGGAATTTGATTATTCGGTTATTTTTATTTATTCATTAAAAAAAATTCTTACTCTATTTGATCTTGCCATGGGAAAAATATGTTCTTTCTAGGAAGCTCTAGGTTCTCCATTGCAATTGTCTGGTGCACTTCTGCCATAGAGTTGTGCTGGAGGACCTAGAGAGTCTTAGAGAGAACATTTCTCTAAGCATTGCTAGGTCTTCCAGTGTGACTCTGTGACCCATCTTTGCCAGAAGTTGAACATAGAATCGCACTGGAGGACCTAGAGATTCCTAAAGAAGTGTTCTTAGGTAGAATAAAATAGCATTCATGATTTTGATTTTTAGTTATATTTTTTCCACTTCTGCTGGGTTCTTGTGCCCCTAACCCCTGTAAAAGTGAAGGGCTCACTGTATTCTACCTCACATTTAAGATTCTGTGATTTTTAGATGTTTTTAGATTTCGTGACTTTATGTAGATGGTTAGCAACCTTGAGCTCTTATATGGTAGGGCAGGGTATTAATAATAACATTGTAATGCTGGATTTTCCAGTGAAGCTTATCTCCTTCAGCACTTTCTCTCACAATGTGGCCAGTCAAATGGCCCCTGAGAAGCTGATAGGCAAACCAAGTTAAGACAGTTACCCTTGTTGTCCTGGCCAGAGGCATTTTGTTCCTAAACATGGAGATAGGACAGGAATACAAACTTGAAATGAATCCCCCAAATCCTCAATATGAGCTGTAAAGCCACGTGGTGCTCTTATTAGATGCATGGAAACCCAGAGGGCTGGATAATTTTGTGTGGGGGGGTGGTATTCAACACCAAGACCCACCATCTCCCTGGGAATAATACAGAATTTCCTTTCCTGTCTCAGTCTTTGCATGTACAAGTTCTTTCATGCTGTACTTGCCATATAACTGGCTTACTGTGAGGTGCACAAGGACATTTTTTCTGTTATCTCCAGTTAGTAACTGACAATAACTGCCAATAAGAATTAGCTCTTTTCTTCTCTAGTTGCACTCTCCTTTCCAGTTGGGAGAGGGAAGGTGTTGGGTGAGGTTGCACAGTACTCCTCTTTCCACATGTGGAGGGTAGCAAGTGATAGAGGATTCTCCTCCACTCTGCTTGGAGAGACCTTCTGCAGATCTTCTGGGGGCTAGGTTCAGACCTTCTGTGGGCTTTCTGTATAAACAGTGCCTATTGTTGAATACATAGGGATTCAGACACAGACTTTTTGGAGTTAAATGCTTAAAAGCCCTGGGCCTTGATAGATGGATTTGTCAGCTTTGGTTTTTACCACATTCATATTCTTAAAATCTTTTTTTTTTCTGCATATGAAAAAAGTGCCAGTTATGGTATATTTGTATTAGAACTGAACTGAAATATTCCTGCAACCCTAAAGTTTCACTTTATTATACAGGCAAGACGGAGTTAACACAGCTTCTGAAAAAGATGCCCCTTTTTACAAAATCTTTTTATGTCCCTCTTTTTCTACTTGTCTTCGGTCCAGCGGAAAGTTTTTAGCAGCATCAGCATTAGGAGGATGGTGAAGGAAGGTTGAACTTTCAGTGTATGGCAGCAGGAAAAAGCTTCAGTATTCAGACCTTCTCTGTTACAAGAATGAGGATCAAAGAACAAATGGCTTGGCCTGATTGTTGATGGAGATTTAAGACGGAAGGATTCAACTATTCATTCTTCACAAGTGGACCTTTCTGATCATTACCCTGGTCCAGCTGAGCCCCTTAAACCAGGTGTGGGCAAAATGTGGCAGTCAGGCTGCATGTTGCCCCACAACGCCCCCAGAATCCCCTAACATTTAATCTTTTTTCACAGGCTTTTTACCAGACAGCCCTCCCAGTACCCTATATAATCTCAGAAGCAAGCTTTTTTTTTTACAAAAGGACAAAAATCAGCTGAAATCCAAACTATAAGCAGCAGAGTGTTGCTCCTGGGTGTGGCAGGCATGTTGGTGCAGCCCAGTGGCGTGGGGTGAACATTTCCCTCATCCCCTCTGCAGCTGCCAACCCCACCTTAAATCCTTAATGCTGAAGCACCCCTTCTCTGCTTTTGCAGGTCAATGCCCTTGATGGTTACAACCGAACAGCCCTTCACTATGCCGCAGAGAAGGATGAGACCTGCGTGGAAATCCTCTTAGAATATGGGGCAAATCCAAATACCCTGGATGGCAACAAGGACACGCCTCTCCACTGGGCTGCCTTTAAGAACAATGCTGAATGTGTCCGAACGCTCTTAGAAAGTGGTGCCTTTGTCAATGCTCTCGATTACAACAACGACACGCCCCTGAGCTGGGCAGCAATGAAGGGGAACTTAGAGAGTGTGAGCATTCTTCTGGAATATGGGGCTGAAGTCCGGGTGGTCAATATGAAAGGGCAGACCCCAATCTCCAGGTTGGTTGCCCTCCTGGTCAGAGGACTTGGCACTGAGAGGGAAGACTCCTGCTTTGACCTTCTCCACCGAGCTGTTGGACACTTTGAATTGAGGAAGAATGGGGCCATGCCCCGCGAAGTCCTGCGGGATCCACAGTTGTGTGAAAAGCTGACCACGCTGTGCTCTGCTCCCGGCACCTTAAAGACACTGTCACGCTATGCAGTGCGCCACAGCCTGGGGGTGCAGTTCCTGCCAGATGCAGTGAAAGAACTGCCTTTGCCTGAATCACTGAAAGAGTATGTGCTGCTTAAGTGACAGCTGAGAGCTTTGTAGGATTCTGTTAATGGTGCAAATTGGTTGATTTCTGTGCAACTGCTTTCCTGGCACTTTGCACTGACTGTAGCAGTGAAGTGGATAGATCTTGCCGCTGTGTCTATAACCTCACAGACAAAACGTGAATCCTCCTGGCTCTGCCTTCAGCCAGTTTCTCTCAATTTTTCCTCATGCTACAATTAATATGGTATTATTTTTTCCCCAATGAAGGATATTGGAAGAGGTTTTCTCTGGTTGTTTTTGGCTGGGAGGTCTCAAAAAGACCACCGCTATTCGGCTTCTGCAGCAGATTTGTCCAAGAATCCTAGAGGTAGTTTCTGTTCCCTGATAATTTTTAATGGAAGGAAAGCAGAGGTGTGTTCTCCCAGAGCTGCCTAAGTTGCTGGGAAACTACAGCTGTACTGTATTTTGTTATAGCAAATGATCTGATCACCCTGCTTCTAGCTTTATAGCTCCTAAGAGTTAGCAGACTTATCCTGCCATTCTGTTTGCTACCAAGGTTAAGCCTTTCAAGGCGCTGCAATGGCTTGATGGAGTTAAACAAATGAATCTAGAAAGCTAATCAGCACCTGTCTGCATCAGAGGGACCTGCTCTAATACTTGACTTCGTTGATTCCCATATTTAGCCACTGAGGGTTGCCAAACTAAGCAGGGCAGGAAGAATTATCTCAAAAGCCCTGGATCAGGTTTTGTTGTTACTTTACTCCATTCTGCATGTGTTACAGAATAAAGGGATAGAGTCTTGTGGTGGTGGTTTTACTTCACTTCAGTCTAGTTAAAGGTTGATTAGTGATTTGGGGAGAAGCACAAGCTTGCTGCAAACAGAAAGCTAATAGTTCACAGCAAAAAGTTCTTAAGCTGCTCTAGTTTCTCGTTTTGTGAGAAAAAAGCAAACAAAAAAGTATTCAGAATTGTGTGTGCGTATGTGCACGTGTGTGTGTATATGAAAACTGGCAGTCTGAAGTAGTACACCATATTCCCACCTCAATCTGTTACATGCTTATATGCTTTCTTTATCGAAAGTAGTCAATATTGCTACTTGGAGGCATGTAGATGGTGATGTCCCCCTTAAATCTCCTTGTAAAAGAAACCCCTAGTGAGACAGCTGTCAGTACAGGTATTGACTCCATACAGTATGTAGTGATACAGAAATTAGGTGCTGTTCACACTCTGTTTGTGTGCACGCGGATGCATGCAGGCTTTAAGGCTAAAGAAGCACATTCTTTTGGAGCCAGCAATGCTGAGCTCTTTTAAATCGAGCCTAGCAGTGGTGGCTTATTGCCTGTTTCCTGGTTTGCCTTCACTCCATTTCAATATCCTGGTACTGTGCTGATTTTTACAAAATTTTTGAACAGTCATGTCTATGCATGTAGAGCTGGTGGTATTTCCCAAACTTATATTAGACATTATGAGTTGTAAAGCAAAAACAGAAAAACCTCAAGACACCTGAAATCTGCAATGTGCATTTGCCCCCCTCACACCTCCATCAGGCACAAGTTCATTAGTATCAAGCAACAACTATCTTTTTCCTTTACCCACAATTATAATTGTATCCTGCAGTTACTGGGAGGCTTCTAACAGATATTGCTGCCTACAGACTTTCTATCTGCTGTCTCAGGTCTCTGCCAAAACAAGTCTTAAACCTGAACATTTTGACAAATCCCTAATCCAGCAGTTCTTAAACTCTTGGTAGCCGGTTCAGTTTTTTTTCTTTTCCCCCATTTAAAAGATAGGCATATCTCTCAAAAACATACTCATTCTTTTCTTGTATCAAAACAAGGGCAGGCAGAGTCCAAGTAGTGCTGCTTGGAAACCCAGCTCCCCTCTCTTGAAGGCTGAACTGGGATTTTGATTTCTTAGAACAGAAGATACTTTTGGGAGTCTTCTGGTAGTATAACTGTTGTTGCGAATTCTTGGAGTATCCTTACGCTTCCACAAGGTAACAAGACTGCTTTGGTATTGGCAGAGTGATGCTGGGAACAGGGTGGGATGGAAGAGTTAAATTCAGTGCTGTAGAAAGGATCCCTTAACAAGAGATGCATCCATTAAGAATGACTGGAAAGTTAAGGCTGTGTGGGCATAATTATCCCCATTAACCATAGAAACAATCCATGTGCCTCGCTGACCTTCCCCAGTTCCAGCTCCCTCCAGATGTGATGGGACAACAGGTCCCATCACTCTCAGCCAGCCTGACTTTTGGTTTGCTGGCTGGGGTGGCAGGAGTCAGAGTTCAGCACTCTAAAGGACACCAGAATGGGGAAGACTCTTGTAACTTACGGTTCTGGTCTGAGGTTTATACAAGAGCCATACCCTTTATGGAGATGCTTAACCTCCTACACAGGCAGCTTCCATACCATTGCCCTGACTTTGAATCACATAGTCCACATCTTTCCTAGAAGAGTAACTGATGTGCAGTGTGTTCATCCTCCTCTCCTGCAGTCTCTCCTGTCCCATAGGTTTAGGTCTACCCTGGCATATTTCTTGCAAGGAACAAATCATGTTGGAAGCTGTGAGTACCTTTTTCTAAGAGTTTGGTTGCTATGAGGAAAGTTATTAAGTGTGCAAATTACTTGTGTGGGATATTAACAGCTTATTGATTAAATGTGTTGTGTACTGGACAGGATTTTTATTGATGTGTGTTTTTTCATTGTGTTTCCAGAATCTGTAACCATGGCTTCTTATGTTTCATGCTAATGCTGTCCTCCAGTTTCCTCCTGAAATACTGCAAGCAGTTATCAATAGGATTTAAGGCAAAAGTGTTAGCACTGGTGCACGATATGCCACTTCCTTAAGCTAAAACCCAGAATGAATAAATGTGCTTTTTGCAGAATGCCCCACCACCCGCAAAATCTCGCTGATGCTATAAATATCAGCTAGATTTTGAAAGACGTGCTTCTTGCCACAGGAAGAGCATCAAATGTGAAATGTTTTTGCCATCAAGGAAAAGCAGCTGAGAGAACAAAGGATACATAATGACCCTGCCCCCACTGCATCATCTGGAGTGTTGATAGCTGTTTAGTTCCAACCTTTACTTTATAGCCTTTCCAAATAGTGTGTGCACCTAGGTGGCCCTAGGGGCATCTTTCAGAGGCCAGGTCCCCTCAGGCTTGTGTGTGCATCTGTGATGCTGTAGGCCTTTCTATTCATAGCTTTCCTTTGGTACCCTCACAAGTTACTGAAGCACTTTGACCTACTAGGAACCAACCGTTGAGCTGAATAACTGAGTTGGCTCTGTCTACCGATACACTCTTTTACAAGACAGATGAAAACAGACTTACTCCACCCCACCCTCAGTTGGCAAAATAATCCTCCTCCTTTTTCAGCAGGGCCTCTGTTGTTAACTGCAGTAGGCAGAGTGCTTTAGAAAGCTTTACTGTATGACAGTCTTGGAGAAAGTAATTGAACGTATAAAAAAGAGACATAAAATCTTTAAGTGAAAAATAATCATTCCAGGGGGACAAATTATTTGCTTCACATGTTAACGGCCCCTCTCCAGAATACTTTGTGGGGGTGCTTAAAACACAGCAGGGCTGGAGTTCCATGTTGTGAAAGGAAGAGTCAACATTCAATCCAGTTTAAAACAGGCATTGGTTGGTTGCTCTCCATCCTTGCAGTCCATCAAGAAGCAACCACCAGGTGTTGTTGTTAAGACAGGAGATTCACACTACAGTCTGCTTTATTTTAAGCACTTAAAAGACTTTGAATTATGAAAGCACAACTGTAAATCGCCCCAAGAATTCATTCTGGGATAGTTGTCACTTTTAGGTTCAAAGGGAGGAGGTATCCTAATAGTAAATTCAGTCCAGTTCAAATATCAACACAATTCATTTAAATCCTTTTGAAATCCATACCCTAAAACTCTGCATGGCCTTGGCGAATGGGCTAGGAGCAGATAATCTTAAAGCAAAAGGACTAGTGGACTGGCCAGTGCCTGGATGGAAGACCACTAGGAACCTGTGGAAGCTGCCCAGAGCTTTTTAAAACTAGGGCAGAATGTAATAAAGAATAGATATGTCTTTGTTAGTCCATATACATATATACTGAGATATGGAACTCCATGATGTACTGTCTCTTGCTTCCTTCAGCTGTAGCAGACATGCATGCAGCCCCAACAATAGACACAAAGACACTAGATGGACAGCTGCGTGCTAAACGGGAAGGTATTGCCAATATAGAATTTATTTTAAGAGATCTCCTTAAGCATCATAATTCAGGGGATTGCTGCAGCAGTCTCATTAGCTGTTCACAGAGCACCTTCACCTGATACTCTCTTGCGGGTGATATGCTCTAGGTGGGCTGTCTCTGAGGTATCCAACTCAATCTTGTACTTGGCAAGAATCTTCAAGATTGGACGAAGCTTCAGCCACCACTGGGTCTTGGGGATGCGGTGCCTGTTGGGGAAAAAGAAAGAAGGTAATGACCTTCACAAAGGAGTTACTCTTTCCTTGACCTTATATTTTGGGTGCTGCAGCTGCACAACCTTTCCCTAGTTACTTCTCATGGTCATGATAAAGTAACTGGGACAAGTTATTTATTTAGCTGAAATGTTAATTGGTTAAGACTGCAACCAGTTTCATTCATTAGCTATGTTATTAGTGCTCCAAGAACTGGAACTGAAAAATACTTTGATGTGGATTAGTTCTTTTCTCATTGAATTTATATCCCACTTATCAAAGTTGAAGAGAGCTTTGGATCTATGTATCCACAACATTTCTCAGAACACCAATGAAAATGCCTCTTTTTTGTGCTCTCTGACAACAGAGTTCAAACATCACAGAAGCAAGGGAAATGAACCTTCTGTACACTCACAGAGAAGGCCTGGGTGTTTGGGTTTAGAGTCAAGTGAGGAGGATACATTCAAAAAAGATCCTCTGGCTACTGGAAAACCCTCGCAGGGACAACAGCGTTGTAGCCTCTGTGGATGACCAACACAAACACACAGCCTTTTCACCCAAGGTGCCATCTCACAATCTCTTGCATCTGCCGTTTCTTCCTAATGCCCTTTCCTTAAAACCCCTTGAACCCTACTGGTGAGATGCTTGCACTGTTCTTTATGACACTCACTACCCACCGGCACCTTCAAACATACCCAAGTCCACTAAAGAGATGGAAAGAACTTGGTTTATGTGCTATGCTACAAGCATCAACCATACTAGTTATCTTCTGACATTTTTCACTTAGCCCATCTTTTTCTGTAATCAAAGGGCTAGAAACTTTTAAAAGAAGGATTTTTAGACTTCTAACAGATTGGTTGGCTTCAAAGTTATTGCACCTCAAGTTTTAAAGCTTATTTACTTAATGACTGCACCCACTGAGAAGACAGGAGAGGCACTTACTCGAAATCTGTCTCTTGTTTAAGTTCAGTGAGAGGCTGGAATACAAGTGCTCGTCTGCGCATGCCCAGGAGGCAAGCTGAATCGGCAGTGTTGGCAAAGATACGGCCTTAAAAAAAAAGTACAAAAATGCTCACCAAGATCTATGGCTGAAATATTAGAATTTTGACATTTTTAAAAATTTGTTTTTATTGTAAGCATCCTGCCAAAGATTTTATTTTGTGAGGAAGATTATACCTGAATAAAATAAACTATTACCAGTTTGCTTGATATGATACCATGAGTCTGGTTCTCACCCATCACCTGCTCCCTGCCTAGAGCATCACAGTTGTTCTGCTACTTTATTGCAATCTAAGTGCCTGTTGTTGCTGCTGCTGTTGTTGTGTGCCTTCAAGTCATTTCTGACTTATGGAGGCCTTAAGGTGAATCTATCATGGGGTTTTCTTGGCAAAATTTGTTCAGGAAGGGTTGGCATTGCTTTCCTCTGAGGCTGAGAGAGTGTGACTTGCCCAATGTCATCTAGTAGGTTCCCAAAGCTGAGTGGGGATTCAAATCCTGATCGCCAGTGTCCCAGTTCAAGATTCAAAGCACTACACTACTCTAGCTCTCCTAGGAGCCTGGCTGATGCCGAACAAAACAGAAGAGATGTTTTCAGGAGTGGTGCCAGCCTTTTAGACTTTCATCTCTAGACATGTCCCCAAGGCTCCGTTGCTGGAAGCATATGGTTAAAGAAGCCTTGTTTTAACAGTCATTTGGGATATTTGCTGCTGATCTTTAATGTGATGTTATTGCTATCCTAATTGTTTTTATTGTCTTGCAAACATCTTGGGTCTGTCTCAGACTACCAGAGAACCTATACAGCTGTTAAGGCTGGAATCTGAGGAGTCCTCTGTACCAACTCAAAGCACATCAATGTGGGCAGTGCTGCTGCTGGCAGCTCCTGATGCCACATTGACTTCTGCTGAGAAAATGATCTGGGATGGCAGGAGCAATGAGACTGCAGTGGAAAGAAGGTGGTGGCACCTGGTGGTTCCTTCCCATGTCATTGGGGTGGAAAATCTGCTTGAGGCTTTACTTCAGACTTTTAAGGAGATAGGCAAGGTGCTGAACCTCTTTTCAGGATAGAGTTTAAAGTTTAAAATCTGATGCATACCCACTGCCCTAGTGACATGGCAACCACCAGATGCTACTGGAAGAGGGGCTAGAAAAACCCATGCATGATGCTATCCTATGTGTTGGATCCTGGCCTAAATAAATATTAAATAAAAATGTTTGTCTGGGAGTTTGGGGACAGGGAATTGGCTGCTCTCTACAGCCAAACCCAGTTAACTGTCTGGCAGCTATATTCTAAACTAGCTAGTTTTCAAAAATGTGTTGAAGATATCCTCAGTGAAATGCATACAGTGCATCTCACTTACCCAGTCTGGATGTGATCAAAGCAATTTTAAGAATGAACAGATTAGTTTATTTCTGCCCACCACCCTGCAGTGATTTCTCACCCTGCTGTAAGGGGAGCTCCTCCAGCCTCTTGATTTTTCTGAATGTTTTATTGTGAGCAACTCTGAGATGGTGGTAACTGATACTGTAAGCTGCTCTGAAAGTTTTTATCATACAAGAAATGCGGTAGTTACTTCTTGATTTGCCAACTTTAACATTATGAGCAACCTATGCAGGTAACAGATTCTGTTGGCTCCCCTTTTCCTTTTCTTAAAAGTTCCATTCACCATTCTCGCTGCAGCTGTGGTTAACGTACCACAGACCAAACCCTCCTGTAGAAAGGTTCCCCCATACCATGTCTGGAGCATTCTTTGATCTTGCCAGATATCCACGCCACTGCTTTGGCACCCATTTTTGTTCCAAAGTTCCTGTCGAATGGAGTTGGTGATCCACCCTGTGACAGGTACAGGAAGAATTAGAGTTTCCTTTTAGAATCATAACTGGAGGAACATTATTTGTGGACAAGCTCATAAAGAGGCTGTTAAACCGTGCACCTGATAAGCACGGACAGCAACACAGAGCACTCTGCAAAGGCCCAGTAGGATCTACACTAAGTAGATGCATGTAGTTCATTTTCCCTCAATTTTATTTAAAACTTCCCAGATTTTGCTGAGAATGAACAGAGAGTAACACCTTACAAGACAACTGCTCAGTTAAAATACATTAAGTTGGGTCCAGCATTGTGGGGACAAGATGTCTGTGAATGTTATGTTTCTGCTGGAAGAAATGGGACAGTTTTTTTTTTTTAATTTCCTTCTCTTTCCTGCATGCCCCCTCCAAATCTGCCCTGAGAACTTGTGTGAGATGATGCTGGGGGGAGGGGGTGGACACAGAATGAGAAATAGCTAAGTTGGGCTGAAGCTGAAAAATAATGGCTGGCCTAATATGGCAGGAGTGAGAACAAGCCACAGTTCAGAACTATGGTTTGATCCTGGATTGTTCTCATGGACTATAGTTTAGACACACCACAGTTCCAAATTTGAGTATCATGAAGAAGCAAAAGCTTTCATTCTTCTTCTCTAGTGTGCTAAAAGGAAGGGGAGGAAATGTCTGGTAAGCCCAGACATTGTTCACATAGCAGAAAATCAGTTTCTTGTTACACTACAAACAATGAAGGTTAGTGTGGGTCCAACTGAAGGCCCATTCTCTTGGGGATTTTCTCCTGCTTATCTGTTTGATATCACAGATCAACTCCTTCTCATTCATGAAACTATAATTAGTGCTTGGGCACTAGCAGTATACTCAGACTGTCAGGCAATACATATACCTGTTGCATGTGTCCCAAAACATTCTTCCTGGTATCAAAGATGCCTTTTCCCTCCTCAGAATACAAGTTGTATATGAAATCTGTGGTATAGTTTTCATTACATTTCTCATTCCTGAGGACAGAAAGCAGTAACATGACTTGAATAGGACAGAGGGACAGCCTAACAGACACTAAACTGTTCTTAAAGCACTATGGTAAATGAGGTCAGCAAGAAAGAAAAATTTAAGTTTGCTATTATAACAGTGCTAAGAAAACTCTTGCTATTTCTCTAATTGGCTGCCACATTTAGAGCTAGGAAGGAATTCTACATCATTTCTTCGGCCCTAGAATTTAGCTGACTTAACCTCTTTTTCATGGCTATTTATAGAAAAGTATCTTATTGTTCCCAGTATCTGCTCCTTACCCAGCTATATTTTGATTTTACCCATTAATGAACTTTGACAAACATCAGTTTCCTCCCTCAAACAGCTGTTGCAAATCTAACAGTAAATGACTCCCATTTAGTCTATCACAAATGCTTTTGTGGAAGTAGGGGAGATATGTGCGATCAAAAATAAAAACCCCAAAACAATTTCATTTTAAAGGAAGGATCTTGGGATTAATAACCTCCAATTTACTTTTCATTCTGAAATACTGTTGTTATAAACACCTGTGTAATGTTCTTGAATTCTGTGAAGTCATGTATGAATACTGTTAATGGGGGACAGAAAACACTTATACAATAGTCTTTCTTCATCCTTGTAAGAGAAAGGAAATAGTGTGTTGAGCCCTAATCCTTTTCTATGTTTAAGTGATAAATAGCAGCAGGTACCTCAATATTAGACCTCTCTTCACTGTGGTCTTCATTTTCTCAGTCAGATGTTCCACATTCGTCTGTTAAAAACCCAAGGAACAATAACATGGTTTCTTAGAATTCATACGCAAGGAAGTGGGGAGGATGTCTCTCTACAAAACTATGCATGGACAGATTCCAAAAGTGACATAGATTTTGCTCCAAAATTAAAGCTGCCCCAGATGGCCAAGATAGGTCATCTGTATGGAAGCACCCTTGAAAAGACTTCTAGTGTCATGATTATCAGCAGTGGGGGGAGGAGGAGAGAAAGAGGGCTTAAACATTGCCTTGAAATCTCTGATGGCATGTTTGGGACTGCGGATAAAAAGGCTAAATCTACTCACTTAGTATTACTCAAACTGTGTGAAGGGCCAAATCCACTTACATCAGTGGTCATTTGCAAAGACAGCATGATGTTAATATTATAAAAAACTCTAACTGAACATTTGGTTCCAAACTGGTGAGGGTTCACTTTCTCCATGTTAAAACTGGGGACACATGATTTAATTCATGAAAAAGATGACTTTCAGAGGTATGCAGTAGTAGGAATTACTCTTTAAAAAGCCCAACTCCTGTGTTTCTGGATGAGTCACTGATGTAAGGGATTCCTTCTGATTAAAGAGGCAAGCCCAGATAAGTGACTTCTACAGAGAGGCAAGAAGCAGTTTCTTCTGAAAGCAGGGAATTCTGCTGTGTCCCTCTGCATTAAAAGTGACTGCAGCTGGCAACTTTTTCCAGAAACAGCCAATTCTGCCATGCTGTTCTTTTAGGAGCAATTAACAATCCAATTATTCCCAATGCAGGGACCAAACCAGATTAGCTTAGTTGATTGATCCAAACAGTAAATCATACAGAAATACAGCTGGTAGCCTCTTCTGCATCCATTTATTTCTCATGATGCATAGGTTTCTAATTACTTACTAGTATTGCCTCAGCACACAATTTAAGAATTATTGTTTCAAAATCTACAGGTGAAGTTGCTATTGAAGGACATAAAGAATACAGGAAGCTGGGGAATACTTTCTAAACTGTATTTGCACATCTAGCTCTGTATTATCTGCAGGCAACGAGGGGGAATGTAGGGTCCTTTAAGGTGTTGTTGGACTGCAGCTTCCATTGTCCCTCACTACTAGCTAAGACTGATAGGAGTTGCAGCAACACCTGGAGGGCCACATGTTCCCTTGCTTGGTCTATGGACAGCCGCTCCCTGGGGTTTCCAACAGGGGCTTTTTCCAGGCCTACTTAGATATGCTAGGGCATGAATTCTGGTATTTCCTCCATGCCATGCTTTGCCTGCTCTACTCCACTGAACTATAGCCTTTCCCTGTTCCTGGTAAAAATACTCATAGTCTCTTGAGCATTTGCAAAGGTTTTCACCTTTAAGTCATGGATGGTGAAAGCATCTTCATAAATGTAGGCTGCATCTGCTCCAGCAGCCAAACCTGCCATGGTAGCCAGGTAGCCACAGTAGCCTCCCATGGTCTCAATGATGAACACCCGTCTCTTGGTACCAGCTGCAGACTGCTTGATACGGTCACAAGTCTAGGGATTAAATAAATAAACAACATGTCACAGAAAAGGTGGCCACCTGTCTGAATGAAGACTGAAAAAAATAAATAAAAAAAATGACTGGATGGGGAAAATTCTTCTAGGATTCTCTCCAGAGGAGTTACACTTGGAGCATGCTCAGGGTTCGCAGATGGCATGTCTGCTGCTGAAGGACCAGCCTATGTATGAAGTGACTCATTACCAGAAGACTGGCTGCCCAGTAACAACTTGGCCACAGCAACTATGAACACAACACCAGTGCTGAATGGAACCTGGACTAGTAGAGGGACTGCCCTGATGATGGTTCCCTCACTCCTGATAGTTGTAAAAAATAGCAAGAGGCTATGTAATGCACTGAAGCCCTGTCCCTAATAGTCTTCTTACATTCTCTTTGAACTGCCATTTGCTTCTACTGTTGACATGTGCACCAGGGTATCACTTAAAACTTTCAAGCCTGAAGGACTAGAGCCTTTAAACTTAAAGAACTTAGTAGCCATACAGGTTAGAAACTTTTTAAAAAAATATATCAACATAAAAACAGATAGGTTCTTGTGGGTTTTTCAGGCTTTGAGACCATGTTCTGGCTGTATTTTCTCCTGACGTTTTGCCTCCATCTGTGGCTGGCATCTTCACAGGAATAGTGAAAATTTAACAAATGCCATAAACATCAGCTGAAACCCTCGCTGGACACATCATGGACCATTATCAATCTGACAGAGAGGCAACTTTCTGAGGATGAAACTTCCATCCTATCCAAGGGAGGCAACTTTGCTGTGACCAGTACCAGAATTCCAGTGGAAGACATCATAGCAAATGTGGAATCTGCCATCCACCATCTCCTGGAGGAGAAAGCAGAAGAAATAAGAGGGGAAACAGCAAGCATCCTACGCAAGGCAAAACTGCCACCCAGCAACATAACGATGAAAGAAAGGAAAGCTATTAGGGAGCTCAATTCGGACCCAGAAATCATCATTCTCCCAGAAGACAAGCCACTGTTATCATGAACACAGAATACTACAAACAAAAGATCAGGGAACTCCTGGATCCCACAACTTACAAAAAACTGAAGCAGGACCCAACCAACAAAATCATCAGGAAAACCAACACCTTGATCAAAAATTCCTCAATTCATCAAAGCACATGCCAGCTTTTATGCAAATCGGAGGCCCTCCCACCCAGACTTTATGGACTTCCAAAAATCCACAAGGACTCCATTCCATTCTGACCCATTGTGAGTGCCACTGGATCCCCCACATATGATTTGGCCAAGTTTCTGGCCACACAATTACAAACCCATATTGGACAAACCTCCCACTACATCAAGGACTCAGCTCACTTTATAGAAAAAATCAGCAACATCGAACTGAAACCCGGAGACAGACTCATCAGCTTTGATGTGGTCTCCCTGTTCACCAAAGTCCCTATAGCAGACGCCATTGCACTCATCAACCAGATTTTTCCCAAAGACATCACAGCCCTGTTTCAACATTGCCTCACTACAAGCTACTTCCAGTGGGACAATGAGTTCTATGAGCAAAGAGATGGGGTAGCCATGGGAAACCCGCTCAGCCCAGTGATAGCAAATTTTTACATGGAGCACTTTGAAAGGCAAGCCCTGGAAACAGCACCAAAAAAGCCCACTACATGGTTCCGTTATGTGGATGACACCTTCATCATTTGGAGCCACAGTGATGAACAGCTGACCCGGTTTCTGGACCATCTAAACAACATCCACCCGAACATCCAATTCACCATGGAGAAAGAAAATGAGGGAAAACTACCATTTCTGGATGTACTAGTCACCTGCAAACCCAATCATCAATTGGGCCACATGGTGTCCAGAAAACCTACACACATGGACAGATATCTACACAGAGACTCCAACCACCACCCAGGACAAAAAAGGAGCACAATAAAAACTCCGGTAGACCATGCCAAAAGAATTTGTGAACCTCACCTCTTGAATGAGGAACTGAATCATTTAAACTGGGCTCTACAGGCTAATGGGTACTCCAGCTCAGATATCAGAAGGGCCTCAAGACCCCAACAAAAACCACAGGAGTAAGGATAAACAGCCACCTGAAGGGAATGTGTTTTTACCATATATCAAAGGAGTCACTGACCGAATAGGGAAACTCATGAAGAAACATAACCTCCGAACAATTTACAGACCAACCAGGAAAATTCAGCAAATGCTTCACTCAGCTAAGAACAAGAGGGATCCCCTAACTTCTGCAGGAGTTTACCACATACCGTGCAGCTGTGGTCAGGTCTACATAGGGACCACAAAACGCAGCATCCAAACACGAATCAAAGAACACGAAAGATACTGCAGACTGATCGAGCCAGAAAAGTCAGCAGTAGCAGAACACATTATAAACCAACCCGGACACAGAATGTTATTTGAAAGCACAGCAATTCTGGACCATTCTAACAACTTCCAGGTCAGGCTACACAGAGAGGCCATTGAAATCCACAAACACTTGGATAATTTTAACAGGAAAGAGGAGACTCGGAAGGTCAACAAAATTTGGCTGCCAGTATTGAAAAACACCAAAATCAAAACACAAAAGATACTAACAAGCCCCACCTGGACTCAGGAAGTCTTCTTCCAGGAACAAGTATTCAATACACACAATAGGACTATTATTTTAATTGCTCCCTCCCCTCTGGAGGAGGAGACTGGCATATATATTCTCCACTTCACTTCCAATTCACCATTCCTCTGAAGATGCCAGTCACAGAAGCAGGTGAAATGTCAGGAGAAAATACAACCAGAACACGGTCTCAAAGCCCAAAAAACCCACAAGAACCAATGGATCCTGGCTGTGAAAGCCTTCGACTCAGTACTCTCAGCTACTGAATACACAGAGCCCTATATATGTGGATGGAGCACCCTTGCTCAAACCATTAGCTTCCCTCCTCCCTGACCAGCAGAGCTGGGCTGGCCTGCTATGAGGATAGAGTTCTTCTTTCAGTAATTGCTATTGCTCCTGTGCATTGGGGAAATGTCTGCTGATGTTGCAGGTGTGCCACCCACTGCAAATAAGGCAACTTTAGACAGTGACCAAAGCTGGCTCTGCAGATAGTGATACTTGCTGAAGTCAAATTGGGATGCCAATCAACCTCTTACCGCTGTTATGGTGTTGAGGGCTGTGTCTGCCCCAATGCTGAAATCAGAGCCAGGGACATTGTTGGAGACGGTGGCAGGGATCACGCAGATTGGGATACAGAGCTCTTCATACTTGGCTCGGCCATCAATCAACTCCAGACTGCCAGTGAAAGCCTACAAAAAGAAAAGAGACCATTTCATTTAAGAAAGAGCAGAGTCATCCCATTTTTAGAGGTGATGCGGTGTGTATGTTCTGTTTCCAGTTTTTGCTCTTCAATGTTTCGAGCCTTTTTCAGGATGTGTTTGGGGAGGAGAAATTAAGTGGAAAACTGTGGCTCCTGGAGTCTTCTGGCTATGTGATTCTCTGTTTTCAACTTTGTTGCATGTATGTGTGTCACAGAGGATGTCAAGGAGCCACAATATCCTCCCCATAGCCACATGAAAGCTGACAGGTTGAGAATCAATTTATTTGAAATGTGATTCTGGAGGAGAGTTTTATGGATACCACAGACCCCAAAAAGAAAAATAGGTAGGTCCTACATAAATCAAACTTGAATTCACAACGGAAGCCAAAATGACTAAATGGAAGCTATCATACTTTGGGCCTATTTTATGAAAACAGGTCTCACTGGAAAAGCCTATAATGCTAGGGAAAGCAGAAAGCAGTAGGAAAACAGGAAGATCACATTATATGTAAACAGTTCAACCAAGGAAGCCACGACCTTAAGTTTGCAAGACTTGAGCAAGGCTGTTGATAACCGGGGCTTATCTCTCATTCTCTCTTGTGAGAATCTGAGGCTGACTTGACAACATATAACAACAATAATAAGCCTCATGAAGCAGATGGATTGCATAGTTCCCACCTCTGGTACAGACAGAGGCTGTGCCTTCCAATCCACAGCTAACAACTGTCACACTCTGCCTGGGTCCATTCTGCGGAACTTGAAACCTTACACACTCAAGTACTGAACTGCTAATATTATAAATAAAGGATGACATGTCCGTAATTGACTGAGACTTACCTCAAAGCCACCAATGATGATCAGACCATGAATGTTAAAATTAGCAATTGTGTTGCTGATTTCCTCAAAGTATTTCTTGGGCAGTGTCCTGTCAGTGAATAAGAGGCATCAGAGAAAAGCAATGGCACTCCTTTCTTGATTTGGCACCTTACAGAAAGAGCTAATATTGGTCCAACCCCACCATGAGATTTCTAAACAGCTTCCACTCAGTCTCTTTTGGGAGCTGGACAGTTTTGATCGGTCTCAGCTGATGATTTAATGGAAATAGTCCATTGCTCCTAGTGCAAAAACCCAGTAACATAACTCATGCTGCAGAGGAGATTGTCTGATGTTTCCATTCAGTGGGCACCAATCTAGATTTGTTCTTTCCAATTGCTCACTATGGGTGAGTAATTCTGCTGTGCCTCAGAACAAGGTATGATTGGAACGTCCAATCATCAGCAATTCAGACACAGAAAAAGAATCCACTGTTGGAGAAAGGGACCTGATGCTGCTCTGCAAGAGTGGCTGGTCTGGGTTCACCTCCTTCCATGTAGGAGGTAGATACGGAACAGTGAATCTTGTGGAAACAGAGAGAACTGCCTCCAGTGGCAGTGAGGAACCTCATTATTTCAAAAAAGGCCAAACTTTGTAGGTGCAAAAGAAACTGCCAAGCATTCAATGTTAGCAAACAATGCATTTTAGTTACTTTTGAGTTACAATTTATTTGCTTTAAAACCAACACTGGCACAGAGTTAAGCATGGCTTCAGACATTTCTCTGTCCTCCATCTCCATACCTCTTTGTTCCAAGGCTTGATCCACCTCTTCCAGTCCAGCCACCAACTCCTCCCCATCCAATTTCTTCAACCTGGGAAGAGAGAGATTAGGGGACAGGGGGAGGGAGATTAGAGAAAGGCTCAGTTTCCCAAGAGGAAACTGTGGTAAATCTGTCACAGAAAAACCAACAAAAAGTTGTGTGATACTTAAAAGCTAACACATTTACTATGGTAGAACATAGGGTTGTAAAACCAGGTTGGGATGGCAGGTTGGTTCTCTCCCAGTCTCTCTCTTAGCAAGAAGATGTACTTGGCTTAACCATATCTTCAATGCCAGGGATATGTCATGACTCCTGATGTAACTGTCTTCCTCTTGCTTTTCCATATGGGGAAGCTGGCATTTTAGGAGCTGGCTGAGTAGAATTTGCTCCCCCACTTGCCTTCTGAGGAATATTCTGTCAATCCTTTGGGAACTGGCTGAGTCCTGGGCTGCAGTCCTCTTGGGGCATTACACCAGTGTAGTTCTTGATTACACTAATGGTTGCACTCTTGAGACACAGGCATATAAGGAAGTTTCCCATGCCCTTTTGTGCAAGCAAATCCCCATTTTCACACAGCACTCTAGCATGTGGACATACCTCTGCTCTCACCTCAGAACTGGAATACCCACTGGAGCAGCTGAGAGGCTACAAGCCAGACTGCCCCAGTCTCTGTCTTGTTAAGTTGCTGGTGCAGCTTTATTCTTCATCAGTGCTAAACAAGAACCTTGACTACAGGATTCAGCCAGCTCTCAAACCACAGCTTTCATATGACCGGTTTCCTCTTTGTTTTCCCAACGTGAGTAAGGCAAGGAAACAGCAAAGCCAGCTGTAGAAATCTCTAGCTCCTCCTGTCAGAGAATATGGTGCTTTGGGGTGGAAAAGGAACAACTGGGGAAACTGTGAGGTGGATGAAGGAACTGAGTAGACTAAATTTGGCCTACACGCTGGGGGAGGGGCTTCCCTCTCTCCACTGGCATAGCTTTTAATGCACTGTGGCCCACTTTGTTAGAGATGTGAAGTGCTTTGTCTACACACACAAGTTCTTCCAAGTGAGCCAACATTCCAGACATCTGAATAAGTCAGCTGAAGTTCATGAAAGGTTACGCCAAACAAAGCCTATGTCAAATATACAACACTTACAGATCCAATTTAGCAAGAGCGATAAAGCCCTGTCCTGATTCACTGCTAAGGCAGGACAGAAGTGGGAAGGTGGGACTAGCCCTCTCTCTTGGGATGGTAAAATTGATTGACAGATTGATGCCCTGCCTGTGAAGCTCAAAGGAAGAGTCAGACCCAGCATGAAGGAGAGCCTCCCCACACTGCAGGAAAACTGGTTGGCCACAAGAGCCTCTGCTGTTTCTATTGCTAAAGACTAGCATGGCCACCTGCCCTCCCAGGTTCATTTTCAGTACAAAGGATTGGAGCACCAGTGTGCATTTGTGTGAATGGTAAAGAAGCAGCGGTTTGAGAATGGCAATGCAAAAAACATGACTCAATCAACCAGCAGTACAACTGTTCTGAAAGGAAGAAGAAATCGTCTTAGAAGAGTGAATGAAAAAAAATGGATGGATGGAATTACCTTTCCTTCAGCAAGGCCTTCAAAGCCATCATGCACAGCCAGCATCCTGTGGCCGTGGATCAACCCAATTCTGACAGTCGACCTTACAGCTGCATTCATGCCAGCTGCTGGTGCCCCCACATTCATCACAGCCAAATTGTAGCCACTCTGCAAGACAAAAAGGGATTGGGACAAACTTAGGAAAAGGTTTCACAAAATAGTATGGGAGCAGGATTTTAGAGAATTAATAAATATTGAGCATTGGGTTAAAATATGGGACACGAGAATATTGAGATTTATGTCTGTAAGAATTAAGGAAATTTTTTATAAGTTAGTTTGGAGATGATATCTAACCCCGTTAAAACTGAGCCAAATAAATGGTAATCATTCTAACCTATGCTGGAGGGGTTGTCAAGAAATTGGCTCCTACTTTCATATGTGGTGGGAATGTGAAAGTGTATTGAAATTTTGGCAGTTAGTTTTTACAGAAATAAAGGAAATAACTAATCAAAACATACAGTTAAATCCTAAGCTAGCTTTGTTATCAATATTTGATAAGGAACAAAGTGGCCAACAAGAGAACTGATTTCCATTTTATTAACTGCAGCAAGGCTAAGGATAGCTAAAAACTGGAAAATAAAGCAAGATACTCACTTAAATGAATTGTATAAAGAGGTTTGGGATATAGCTATTCATAAATTGACTTGTAGTATCAAAGTAAAGAAGGGGAAATTAAAAAGAGACAATTTTATAGATATTTGGGTGGAATTTATTGATTATGTGTTAATAAAGGGGAAAGGAAATAAACCAGCTGAAGAATCATTACAATTTTGGAAAGGGAATGGAGCTATTTGAAGTGAATGGATGCGGTCATATCTCTAACGGCCCCGGTGGTGGACAGCACTTATTATCTAATTGTAGAATAAGTTAAGATTAAGAACATCTG
The DNA here is from genome assembly GCA_948474755.1 of Ctenosaura bakeri. Lineage (NCBI taxonomy): Eukaryota > Metazoa > Chordata > Lepidosauria > Squamata > Iguanidae > Ctenosaura > Ctenosaura bakeri. Next base: position 467,800 of record CAOLHI010000689.1, read on the forward strand.
GTATAAGTGGTTTGTAAGTTTATGGGGGGTTTTAGTATTAGGTATTGTGTGTTTTGTAGTGTTATGTATTTTTATGTTGTTAAACAATTAATTAAAAAAAAAAGGAGAGGGTTTCAGACCTACAGTGCTCCACTTCTAAGGTACTCTTTCTTTGGGATCACTGTAAAGAGTCACTCACATGGACAGACACATAGATGTAGAGAGCTAGGCCAACCCAGCCTTTTAGCAGGGTTAGGCAGGTGCCTCTGACCACAGATTTGTTATGGGTTAGTGGCTGAGTATTGGAGTAGAACTCTGAAACACCAGGATTTAAATCCTCATTCAGCCATGGAAACCTGCTGGGTGGGTCACACTCTGTCAGCTTCAGAGGAAGGCAATGGCAACTGCCCTCTGAACAAATCTTGCCAAGGAAACTCTAGCATCACCTCATCTGAGGATGGTCATGAGGCAGAATTGACATGAAGGCACACAACAACAAACGCTGAAAAGGCAACAGATTGTTAGCTACTGAATTTTTATTGCTGTATTTATGTGCCGCAGAAGGAGAGAGAGAGTTAGGGGGTTTTCTGGATCGTGTACCAAAATAACTTGGCTCTTTTTGACCATTATGCTCCTTGCATCCTGCATATCTATGTGCATGTGCCATTTGCTGCTCCATCTCATGCAGAAAAACATCTGCCTGGCCCAGCCTTGCCCACAGCAACATAGCACTGGGCTAGATGGAAGAACAGCCTTGGCCAGAGCAACCTAAGCCACCAACAGGATTTGGGCTAGAGATAGCTGTTATAATACCTCAGTTGCTCCCAAACTTGGTGCTTACAGGTGCTTAGGACTTCAGCTCCCAGAAGTTCTAGCCAGCTTGGTTAACAGTCAGGAATTCTGGGAGCTGAGATTCAAAATGGCTGGAGGACCAATGTTTGGAAACCACTGATCTAGTCCATAACTGTGTACCCTGATTGGTAATGCCTCTCCAAGTGAAGAAATATCTCCCGCTGCCGTCACTGCCAAGTACCTCCTACCTTATCTTTTTGGCAGCAGATGCCAGAGATTGTTCTGTTGGCAAAGCAGCTACTGTACTACTGAGACAGAACTTGGAAAAGTTAATTTTTGGATTACAGTACTCAGAATCCTCCAACCAATATATAATCCAGAAAAGTAACTTTCCCAGGCTCTGCACTGAGCCTGGGAACCGTCTCCAGTGTACATATCACCTGTCCCGAACTCTTACCTTTGCAGTGGGTGGGCGCACGTGAGCCAAGATTTTGTAAACGTTCCAATTATTTTGGAAACTCCTGTGAGAAAAAAAAATGGTCAAGGATTAACATCATCCAAAAGGGACCCACAGTCTGTTCCCTCAAATTAGTTGATGGGACTAGGTCAGCTGCTGATGTGCAGCTTCTAAGAGACCCAGCTGTGAATCAGAAATTCAAATCTCATCTCCACTCACAAAGCAACCAGTCTCTCTCAACCTTACCCCTGTGTCCACTGACTTAATTGACAGGGTTATTTTAACAAGACAAAGCATTGTGAACACTGGAAAGTGTTATGCAAAGGCTAATTACAAGTAATTACTGCCTATAACTATCTGTTACTCTCCTCAGGCACCTCCATCGCAAACCCCTTGCATCTCTACTCTTGTTTCCAGAGCTGCTCCTAGAGTCTGGGAGACCTTCTGAACTACAGGAGACTTTCCGGAGCAAAGGTGTGTACCAGGAATTAAGCTCTCAGAAAATCCCTGTTCATATAAGGAATCACAGAATCACAGAAATGTAGAGTTAGAAGAGACCACAGGGGCCATCCAGTCCAACCCCTGCCATGCAGGAACACCCTCAAAGCACTCCCGACAGATGGCCATCCAGCCTCTGCTTAAAAACCTCCAAAGAAGGAGACTCCACTACACTCCGAGGCAAAACTGTATGCTTCTTCCAGGGCCGTTCCTAGCATGAGGCAGAATGAGAAAGGTACCTCAGCCAGAAGATTTGGTAGTTATGAATGTATTATTGTATGCTTTCAAGTTGTTTCTGCCTTACAGTGTGACCCTAAGGGGAGCCTGTCACAGGGTTTTCTTGGCAAGGTTTGTTAACAGAAGGTTTGCTCTGAAGCTGAGAGAGAGTGACTTGCCCAAGGTCACCCAGTGGGTTTCTGTGGCTAAGCAGGGATTCGAACCCTGCTCTCCTAGTGTCCTAGTCCAACACTCATACCATTATACCATGCGGCTCTCAGCACGGTGTGTTGTTATTATTGTTATCATTATCATTAATTTATTAGTATGTTTTTATTGCCATAAGGATGGAGTAAGGGCTTGTGATACAGTAGATGCTTGTGGGATTTTCTGTCTCAGGTGCCATGATGGCTTGGTTGGCTTTGAATACATGTGCCTGGACTTCTCAAGGAAGGGCCACAGTTTGTTGCTGCACCTCAGACAGTAAACTTTCTCAGGCAAACCCTTGCTTTTGGACAACAAATGTCATGGAACATTAAACAAACAAAGCAAGCTGGAGATAAGCTGGGATACTGAGGAGAATATGAACATGGACTGGAGTGCCTCGCCATTGCTTTCCACAACAACTGCATCTGTTTCTATGTTCCACTGATGTTTCAAGTAAAACAGGTTTTACAAAGCTGCAAAACCTGGAATAAAGAAACAATGAATGCTATTTTTAAAAGTACACTGCACGGCTTTGGCCCCTTTATGCACTTACAGAATCTGTAAGCTATTCTATAACAGTGACAATACCAGGCAATAACAGAAACAATTCTCAGAGTGATTCCATATTAGAAACAATTTCAAATTCAGCAGCAATAAAACAATGTACATATAACTATAGGAGAGCCAGCATGATGTAGTTGAGTGAGCGTTGGACTATGGCCCTGAAGACCAATGTTTGATTCCTTGCTCAGCCATGGAAACCCAATGGGTGATCTTGGGTGCATCACATTCAGTCTCCAGAAAACCCTTTGATAGGTTCACCTTACGGTCGCCATTAGTTAGAAATGACCTGAAGGCCCAAACAACAACAAGATGTAACTATGGTGTGTGCATGTTAAACACATGGCACTGAGAGTAAAAACTGTTTGAAGTAAAGGCAGATATAAAGGTCTTGGAAAAGGTGAAGTTGTTGCCTGATGTGGGTGTACATTGGGAAGTACATTTCAACTCATATTAATACCATAGATCAGCTGTTTTAACCGATGTGGGCAGAATGGAGCCTTTTCAATGCTGTTTGACTTTAACTCCCATCCACCCTAGTTAGCTCAGCTGATGGTGAAGAATGCTGGGAACTGCAGACCAACGGCATCTAAAGGGCCACCCTTTGCCACTTCAATGTTAAAAGGTTATATAAAACACAACTTTCCCAAGCTCTGAAGAAAAAATCCACATTGTACAACGGCCCAATAAGTCAGCATCCACACTGTGTCTTCCCTCACCTTCCTCTAAGTTTAAGAGCTTCATCAAATCGTCCCTCATTCATTGCTGTTGTGACATCTTTTGTCTGTTGAAAGAAAAGGTAACAACTTCTTACTGAAAAGATTTAACACCCCAACTTCCTCTGACCAAACTACAAAGTCCAGGATTCCATAGTATGCAACCATGGCAGTTAGAATGAAATCATAGCACCATAATTGTATAATGAGAAAAGACTCCTGAAGTGGGGAGAGACACTCGTGAGATTTCCACCCCGGTTGCAAAACAACTTGACCAATCTAGGATACCACATGCTTATGTTGCAGGAGTGGGGCATCATTTACTGGTCTCAGACATCAGAATGTCTCAGTACAGCCCTGGATCAACATGATGGGAAAGATGAGGTCCAGAAATACTCACCACTTGGACACACTCCATGAGAGGAAGACGGATGGCTTGGTTACCAGAGAGGCTGACAACACATGCTGGGGTTTCTGGAGTTGCCTCCAGTAAGGCCATGACAGCTTCCACGCCCATCCTGCTTCCCTACAAGATGAAGAACAGAAAAGAGGACTACTGCTGTTGTTGCTTGAATCTTGGAGAATTGAGAGGCCCCCAGAGGATTCCAGTCCAGGTGATCCCACAATACTCTGGGGCTGCACCTAGACTGTGAAACTCACCCTTTTAGGAGATCTGGTTCACCCACCCATCTTCCTGTGGCATTCTGTGACCTAGCTAAGGCTGTTTGGCATTTCAAGCAGACAAATCACCTGCTCAGTCAAGGGGTTCTTAGGTTAATGATCCACTTTTCTCATGTTTTAATCTGCTGTGCCCACCTCTTGTTTCTGCTGTATTATTTTTAATTACATCTTTATATAGAATTACTATTGTTTTTAATCCAGCTGGAGGCACTATGAGTACTGTGATGACAGAATGGGGTGTGCTTTTTTCCCCTTCTTCTTAATGCAGGGGTAAAAAATCCTGCAGCCCTTCAGATGTAGTTGGACTACAGCTTCCAACAGACCTAGCCAGCATATGCTAATAGTGGAGAATCCTGGGAGTTGCAGTCCAAAAACATCTGGAAGAACACATGATTCTAACCCTCTGATGAATGAAAACCCACCATGGCTAGATTGTTAGTCTTTACGGTGCCACAAAACTCTTTGTTAATACTGAGAAATCTAACTTTTTCTCCTTGCAGGCAATTAATTGCAAGGCTTGGAAAAATTACTTGTTTGACTATAGTCCACAGATTCTCAAGGCAAGATAGCCAATAGCTATGCTGTGGTGGAAGATCCTGAGAATTACTGTCATCTCTCTCCCCGCTCACAACATAAAGAGTAACTCTTCTGAGCTATGATTAATTCAAGAGTAGGTTACAACCTACCACTGCTACAAGCAATGGGGCTACACACTGAGAAGCTTGGTCTCCTACCTCCTAGCCCAATACCCACCATAGTTATAAGCACAATGTATACATGCAAATTATTTGGAACAGAATTGTATTGCTTTTTTTTTTTTTACCAGGATACGATCAAAAGCAGAGGGGGTCCCACCACGCTGCACATGTCCAAGGATGGTAACTCTTGTGTCATAGCCCAGGCGTTTCACAACCAGCTGTAGAAGAAAGACAAGAAAAACTAATATTATCACTTCCCAAATTTAGAATTATTGAATCAAAAAGCTGAAAGGGGCCACAAAGATCATTGTGTCCAACCCTCTGACATACAGAAACATACAACTAAAGCACTCCTGAGAGATACCCATCCAACCTCAGTTTAAAGACCTTTAAAGAAAGAAACTCCATCACCCTCCCAAACAGTTTTTACAGTAAAGAAGTTCTTCCTAATGTTTAGGTGGAATCTCTTTACTTGTAATTTAGCCCTTACAGCTGCAATGAGAGAGATGCAAAGCAGCCCTGTCTTTCCCCTCCTTCAGTCTGGTAGTGGCTGGGGGAAAGGAACAGCTGTTGTCCTATACCTGTCGCTACAATTACCAGTGGCACAACCAATGGCAGTTCAAAGGAAATATGGGTAAAATAAAGGGGTTAAATCTAGGATGAAACCCTGAAACAGACGCAAAGCTGGTGTCATCCAGCAAGGAGCTAAACCAGAAACTGAACAAGTGTCAAGGCCTGATTCTGTTAAGTGGTTGAGGACTCAAGGCTTTATAGGGGTGCTGCCACTGTGGACAGGCTCTGCCTCACCACCATAGGGCTTGGTCACAAAAGAAAGAACACTTGGAATGGCAGCATAGTATTGAGGGTATTCAGTTCTTATTCAGCTCTGTTGAGAAGTCTACCTGCATCCTGAGTAGTCTAACTACAGCAAATAAATAAGTAAATAAACAAAAACATATAAAAAATTAAAATTAAAAAAGTCTTTATTTTACTGCCATCTACTGATGTAACTAGGAAATGTTTTTTAGAAAGCCTTCCTGTTTTCTTCTTCTGCAAATGTTTTGTTATTGTTGTGTGTGTTTAAGTCATTTCTGACTTCTGATCCTAATGTTTTTGTTTTTTGTTCAGAGATTTGTTCAGAGGGGTTTTGCCTTTGCTTTCCTCTGAGGCTAACAGAACATGATTTGCCCCAGTTCACCCAGTGAGGTTTTCACGGCTGAACAGGGATTCGAACCCCAGTCTTCAGAGCCATAGTCCGATGCTCACACCACTACACACTGTGTATAAAGGCAACTCAATACTCCAGATCGTATGTCCACTGAAGATACGTCAGTATGGAGATAACATCTCAAAAGTTTATGCAGGTAAGTCCTGAATCCCCAGCATTTCTGAGAAAGAGCACTCTCTCCATCCCTAGAAAGCCACTACCATTTGTACAGATCAGCACCAAGCTAGATAAACCAACATTTTGACTCAATATAAAGCAGCCTCCTCTGCTCTTGTAGGTGTCAGTCTCAACATCCTATCAAATAAGGGTGGTCTTGGATGATGTAATATTGAATTCTAATAGCCGCTCGCTCTTTTAATGGCAAAGTTAAGCTTCAGTCCCAACGTACATGCATGTTCTTACATGCTTGCAAAGATAAAGGAATTTTAAATTGTCCAATACGCCTGTCAAAACCATCTAATTAAGTTCAGATTCCCTTTCATCCCACCTCCACTAGTGGCAACTGTTATGCCTGTGCCTTCTATAATAGCTAGGAGCCAGGCAGAATTTTCCATAGGCACTGAGAGTGGGTTTCACCTTCAGCAGGAGCTCTTGCTGCCCACCTCTTAACCAGCAGATGTGGAATACCTGTCACAATATGTGTGCATTTCTTCCAAAGTAGTGCTATTCTTCCTTTCTAAATTCTACTGTAATCTGTTCATTACAGGCTGGCTTATTTGAATTTGATTAGGATATACAGCTCATGCAATCCCCCTTAAGACAGTGAGGAGGGCTGATATTATATTTTAACACCAATCTAGCTTTTTCTCCCTGCTTCTGACTCCACAGCCTCCCAATCTGCTTTATATCCAAATCTAATGAAGAGTTCTGCAAAACTCAAAAGCTTGCTCACTAGTTTGTGACATGTAACTTGATCTAAGAAAGATGCTGCCCTATTGTGGATTTTGGCTTATCTTTTTCACTCTGAAGGGTGTTTTTGCTTCATATTTGTTATTTATTTCTAGTCGTATCTGGAAGCTACCCTCTTTTGAGCAATGCCAGCAGTCAAAAGGAAAGTTTGAAAGCAAAGGAAGAGTTTATAGTCCCAGGCCCATCATCCTTCAGCCATCCACTGCACGGGGGACAAAAAGTAGTGCTGCTGGCACTGAGCAGCAGTATATTCAAGTACAAAGAATAGAAGATGTGTGTGTGTGAATGAGACAGAGAAACTGCATGTGTGAGAGAGAGAGAGACAGAAAGAGAGAAAAAGAGTGAGTGAGTGACAACTATCCTGTTTCTGTCTTCTGAATATTTTTTAGAATACATCTCTGCAACCCAAGGAAGCAAGTCACACTATTATGTACAGTCAGGGGAGACAGTTTTCAGTGGGGGAAGAGCTGGAAGTGTGTAACTTCCCCCCTTCCTGGGCCAAATCACATCATCATCTGTGGTAGGATGGACAAACACTGATCAGAGATGACAGCAGAGGTTCCTCCCACCCCACAGCTGCCCTCCCCTACTGGTGCAGAGGATAAGAAAATCTCCTCTTATTTCCTATCAGTGATGGTGATAACAGCAGGATTCCCCTGGTGTAACTCCAGTCTTCCCATCAAGAAGATCAACAACATATGGGAGAATCTCTCTACATCATAAGACACTGTAGTTTAAGGGAAGGGGACAAAGCCTCTGTGCACTTTTGAAAGGCTGGTAGAAATAATATACAGGCCAAATTAAGACAAGGGTGGGGGTACTGGCAAAGATTTACCCTCCCTTGGTGCAGAAGCATGGCAAATAATGATCCACTGCTAAAGTCCTAGTTACTGCAAGCCTACATCATCATACTCTAATCTAGTCAATGCATATTTGGTTTGAAGATACAATATTTTCCATCCTCGAGATTAGTGAATTTCCCCTGACTTGGAAATCATAGAGAAGGGAAAACATGCAACTCCTACATACACACATATTAGAAAACACTCTGTAAATGCTGCACAAAAAGCTGGCTTAGAATATCTCCTGATACACTGGTAATTCCACTCAAAGGAAGAGCTTGTGGGAGAAAGCATACAAACCCACATACCCCTCCAAGTATAGCCTGTACTTGATATAAAATGGAATACACACAGCTTGGAAATATTACTTCTTGGACTACAACTTTCCGGGAGTTGTACTTCAAAAATTTATTTTCAAAAATTGTGGGTATAGATCCTGGATCACTTTATTTCTTTTGACTACACACACTTTGTCCACCTTAACTGCACTGACTTGTCAATGAGGCATTTTTGTCTCCCTGCCAGGAGCTTCATTTCCTTGCAATCCCAGGCCAAAAGCATTAACCCAGATTTTCCAAACAGAAACAGGGTTGTTGCCACTCACAGTCTTAACATCCTCTGAGGTGATGGGCTTTCCATGCCTGTCGATGGCTCCTTCAGCCACAATAATGATGTTTAGCCGTGAGCCTCGAGTTCTTGTCTGTAAGAGAAGCAAAGAAAATAAATTCAAACTGGCCTCCAGAGCTTGTTTTGGAAGAGGAATTGCCTTCATTACCCTGGGAAACAAAGTTTGCTAGGAAAAAAAAAATTCTGTGCCCCAGAATCCCACAACTATATTGTGCAGAACTGGAGTGTGTTCTATGATATATCTGCTTTCATTCTGAAAAGGCATGTTCCTAGCCATTAAGGCTGCCATAACTTAATTAAGGCATGCACACAGTGTCTAGTGAAGTCACAACTAGCTAGGACTTCTTTTTGATTTCCCTTAGCATCTTTCAGTGTCATCTGCCTGAAAGGACCACAGTATCCTTCTGGAGAGGCTGTCCGAATTGGCTGCTGGAGGCACTGTTTTTAACAGCTCTTCTTGTACCCGGATGGCCAATTCCAGAAGGTGCTACTGGAGGATCACTGCTTGATCCCTTGGCAGGTAGACTTGGCATCTTTCAGGTTTCTCTACTTTCCCACAGGCTGTTCAACATCTACCTGAAGAGCTGTGTTGCATCATCTGGAAATTCTAACTGAGGTGTGTCAGCAATATGCTGACATAGGAGATTTTCTCTTTTTTCAAAATAACATACCCAGGAAAGGCAATGGGTATGCTAGTTGTGGTAATGAACTAGGAGAGAGCAATTAACCAGAGCTAAGGAATTTGTGCCACTCCCCATGTTGTTGGACTCAAAATCTGATCATCCCTGACCATTGGCCATGCTGGCCTGGGCTGATGGACACTGCAGTCTACTAGCAGCTGGAAGGCCACCTATGCCCCATCCCTGATTTAAAGGCAAGGCAATAAGCCCTCTTTGATTTTATTTACCTCTGTTAGTCTTCTACACAAGTGATCTTCCCAACCATCTTCTGGTGGAGATTCTGGAATGAAAACCCAGTCTGCTCCACTTGCCAAGGCTGTTACAAGGGCCAGATAGCTACAGGAAGACAGAAAAGGCAGAAATGATTACTGATCTCGTCCAGAACTTAAGGCCCAAAGGAGTGCTTTGAAAATCCAAGTGAGGAGCGTACTGTATCAAAGGTCATCTATGACTATAGGCTGTTAGGGTATATCTTGGCCAATTTCAACAATATATAAATAATACTCCAAATCATTCCCTGTGGGGAAAACTGACAGTGGTTGGCATTCAGACTTGGTTATTCCCAGAGCTGAGAGGAGCTTTCTTTATTTCAACAGATGAATTAAGTCTGGAACAAAGGCATGTAAAATGGAATACAATAATAGTACATCGGATAACATCCCCAGGCTTCTAGATAAGGAAGAAGAAGAAAACATCCTTCTTAGTCTGCAGGTGAAAGTCCCTAAGTGTTTAATGCCAGGAAAAAATTCCTATGTCCAACCATAAATGCTGTTTCTCTAAATCTAACAGAGTAAGACATTCTAATTCTATATTGGGAGATGTTCATCTGTGTATATACACACAATCAGGGATTTACTCCACTGCTACGTGGAAGTATGGATGGTTTGCAGAATGTATTGTGTTCATAAATAAATAAGCATACTCATACATTAATGGAAACCATGGTTTGTATTAACTATGATTGTTGCTTAAGTCACATTAATTGCAGTCATTGCGTAGCAGACAACCAAACAGTGATTCATCTTCACTGTTTCATATCTTCTTCTCTCCCAGTCCTTTTATAAGCTCTTGTTTTAGGGCGGGTAGTTGGACAAACAAACCAAAGTCAAGCCATAATTGCAGATTTGAACATCAAGATGAACCATGGTTTAAAATAAGGCAGAATCTGGAAACCAACCACCAACCACAGTGGGTTGTGTGTGGCTTGTGATTGGTCAATGATTCCATGGCTTGTTAGAAGAGATGGGTTTATGCTTCACCACAAGCCAGATCTTAGCAAACCATATCACTGCTTGTTGTGATGGATGAACATAGTCAAAGCTTTTCTGAGCTGTTTCAGATGCATCCTGAGAACAAGTCAAACACCCCCACTCTACCCTCTCAGTTAACCATAACTGTAGTTAGTGGAAACAAAACAAAAACTAAGCATTGCTTATGCAGCTGTCTTCTTTCAAATAGCGACATAGTTAAGACACACTATATCTGGGTTTGGACAACACACTTTAAAAAGACATACTTTTTTTTAAACTATTCAGGGTTAATCTAAAAAGAAAGCAGAAGCTTCTGATCTCCCCATAGTTATGCTGGAGAAGGAGTGGGGAGAACCAAGAGCTTGACCCCAGAAAGAAACTACACACATTATGCTAAACCATGAATTGGTATTACGTCCAAATGTAGCCAATATTCTATTTAAGAAAGTTGCAGTTTCCTACCCACAATGACGACCCATCACTTCCAGCACAAAGGTCCTCTGATGGCTGTAAGGGAAAAAATGAATTAAAAAAAAAACTGGCAGTGCAAATGAAAATCACTAATGTTATTTATTTACAACACTGATATACTGCTTTTAGATAACATTCCTTAGAACAGGTAGATTTTTACCAACTGGTTTTAGTATGGGGAAGGACTGGTTTCTACTTGCATAATCTACACACTATCCCATAACCTTGTCTTAAAGACTGCTGACACTCCAATCTCTTTACACTGTGGGACTGAGGATTCTTTGCTATTTGTCAGACAATCTGTATCTATTTAGAGCTCGCTCTCATCACCATCTAGTCAACTGGGCTCCCAACTTAAGACCAACAGTATAATCCAAACAGGCAGGGACATGATCTGAACTATCTTGCCTTATACTTTAAAAAGACACACTTATTTTTTATTATTCAGGGTTCAGGGGCTTAAATTTTACAAAATATCTTCCAAATTAGTGCTCCATCCATTGTGAGTATTTTGCTTATACACTTCTGTTTTTTTTTCTCTTCATACTATTAGTTTCATGTTTACATGTTTCTTCTCATTCCTTCTGATAATGCCCTAACTGGTAAACCCTATCTTAGCTTTCATCCAGGCACATCTACCCATAGAAAATATCTCTATACACACACTATCTCACACATCATTGATTTTCGCAACATGTTCTCTACAATAAAGAACATTCTCTTTTTGTTTTTCCCAGCAAGCCTGTACATGTCAGAATGTTTAGGGTGATAGAGGAAGTGGCATTTCAGTTCTCATTCATGGTGCCAAAATACCTGAAAGCTCCACCTAACAGGGAGATTTCATTTTACAGGCTTTTGTGGGAGGAAAAAAACAAAGAGTCAGGACCCACCTTTCTCTGAACTAATGATAAAAGGTCTTTAAATGCAGTAGTTCAACAGTAAGCTGAACAAATTGTCCAGTCAAGTCCTAGGTCCTGTGCACTGAACAAGGCCAAATTCTGTAATTTCCATAAATAAAGCAAATTAAGCCACTGTTTGCATGTATTTGCTTCATTTACAGTAGTTTGTAAAGACAAAAGAGCTCCAAGACTTCTCTTAGCTATTGTGCAGACATTTTCATATCTAATCTTAAGAGTTAGAACTTGTTGTGGGGGGGTTAAAAATATTATTAGTGCAAAACTAAGGATCTGGCAAAATTCTACAACCAAACACCAGACGTCTATGCTTCTCAAAAATGGTTAAGAAGAACAGAAAACAGGCCTATAAAAATGCCTGCAAGTTGGAAAATTTACATATATTTTTTTTTACTACAACTCCCAGAATTTCCGTGGGGAGCCATATCCCCAAGAAGAAAATACTCTTAGCTTTGCACGAGGTTTACCTTTGGGCAGTGGTGGTGATAGCATCCACTATCTCCATTATTCTGTGGAGAGCAGAGTCTGTGCCAATGGTCATGTCAGTACCACAAAAGTCATTATCAATAGAGCCAACCATGCCAACAATGTTCAGGTAATTAGACCTATTTGCTTCTTCTGCTGTGATGCCACCTGAAAGAGAATAAGGCAAAAAAAAAAAAAGGAATATCAGCAGATAACAATATTATATCACTTTTAGATTGAAACTGATGGGTGGGGAGGGACAGAAATTTGTACGGTAGGTCCCCTGTATCCCCATGACTGGTATCCATGCTGAAATACAGTCTGAAAACATTTTGTTCCCATCTTTTTTTGGACCACACACTGTTGTTTATTTTCATGGTTTTATCAGTTGTGCGCTGGCTTTGGACTGTGAATAATGGCTACAAATGCTTCTTTCTCTTAGATTCTAAAGTTTGCTCAAGTTTTAGTGCACCCTCTCCAAACTGAGTACTTGTTTCAATACCTACATCGTTCATTGTGGGGAGAAAAATAGCGTTTCATTGCCCATGTTTTTTTGTCATCCATAGTAAGTCTGGGAATGTATAACCCAGGGACCTACTGTATTTTATTTTGTGCTCCAGGTTTGGAGAACAGGGTTGAGAAGGGTTGCTGACTGTGTTTTGTTTAGTACTAGAAGTGCACTGGAGTTTCTAGGAACTGAATTCTAAAACACCTAGAAGGAAAAAGGTTCTCTCCTGTTTCAATGAAGTCTCCCCACCTGATACAGCATTTTGCATCTTGCTCTGGTTGGGCTGGTAGCCAATTCTCTCCCAGCCCCCAGAAGATATTGCACCCTCATGTTTGTTATGTACCTTCAAGTCAACTCTTATGCACCTTCAAGTCAACAGGTTATGGCAATTCTATCAATTGGGTTTTCATGGCAAGATTTATTCAGGGAAGGTTTGCTACTGCCTTCTTCTGAGGCTGAGAGAGTGTGACTGTGACAGAGCCTGAGGGTGTGATTAATCTGAGTGACAGGGCAGCCCTAGCAACATGTTGATACGTAACCAAAGTGCCTCTGTAAGAGAGAGAAACCCAGCCCATTGGTGAGAGGGAGGGGCTGAGGTTTGGGAGGAGAAGGGACAGTGATTTCGATTTTTCAGATTCTTTCGGTGAGATTTCCAGAGAGAGAGAGTGTTTTAAGTTACAGATCTTCCGTCAGCCAGGCTGGTTGTCTGAATAAGCACAGTTGTTTTCTCAGAGGTCTAGAGAGGGACAGAGAAGAAACCAAACCATTTTGAGCTGGGTCAGAAGGCGTGACCTAGACTTGAGAATTAAGCCTTTGAGCAAAAGATAAGCCAAAGGCCTATGGAAGCATGAAGGTTTTGTGCTTGTATATTGAGGGGAGCTATAAGGTTAAATATCTTTTGAAGTTCTGTATTGCTTGGAATTTTTTATGACACCCAATGCCTTTTCCCTGTTTGCTATTTTAGTAAAGGTTATATTTCTATAAATTCTGACTCAATAGAGTACTCTTTATTAGTAACATGCTACCACAGAGCAGTAAATCATTATGAATAACAACTGACCGGCTTTACTCTTTATACACTAAGGTGATGGGTTTCAAGGGGAAAGAGGGCTGTATAAGAAGGGAAGCAAGTGCTATAGCAGACTGGGAAGGAAGGTGCCACTCCAATCAATGAGAAAGAAAAGCAGACCTAGCCCCCTCTACAGTGACTTGCCCGAGGCCATTTGATGGGTTTTCCATGGCTGGGGGGCGGCATTTGAATCCTGATCTCCCAGTGTCCAACAATCAAGCCACTATGCTATCTTGGTTTCCACCTATCTTCATCTCACAAATTCCTCTTTCTTCAGCTGTGTAGTGGTCAAAATGATATTTGAAAGGGATATAAGGTTGAAAAATGAGTTATTTTGGGCAGGGGATGCTTTTGCATGTTTCTGGCACCCTTTGGTGGTCTTTTGATACTGTTTTCAGTCAAAGATCACCCCAAAAATAAATAAGGGGGTTTCAGGTGACTGCCAGTGGGTTCTGAGGGCCACATATGTGGGGGGGGGGTCACAGGCCACTTGTGGCTCATAAGCCACACTTTCTCCCACTCTGCTCTAAAGGGTTGTTTTAAAAACAAAACAACTGGTAAAGAGGGCAAAGCTTTTAAACTGGTACAGTTGTTAGGTCAAACATGAGTCATAAACTCTTCTCGCCCTCATAAATAACCCAGAGATCTATCAACAGCTCCAGAAGTCACTTCTCTGCCCTGCCCCTTTTAGAGAAGCACCATTTTAGATAAACCCCTCAATGCTAGAACTCAGAGCCATGGCATGCTAAAGACGAAATACACAGGGCAGAGGCTGAATGATGAAGAGGGGATGAATGATGAAGAGTGAAATATTTAGTCTGGGTGTAGATTTGCAGTCGCGTAGAGACGTGGGGGCGGAGGGTTGATTTGCCCCAGGCGGCAGTGTTTCTGGGGCATCCCAGCCTGTAGCCACGCCCCTGTGCACCCTGGCCACATCCCTGCATGCCGCAGCCACACCCCTGCGCACAGTGGTCACGCCCCTCACGCAGTAGCCCTGCCTCCCTCCTGCCCCCCTCCACACACTCCAAGCTCCGCCACTGTAGATTTGCGCAAGTATTAAAAGGAGGGTCTATCAGACCTTCTTTGCTGTAGTTCTTCATGTTTTAATTATTGGCTGGTGGGAGGAGGGGGTAGGAAAGGTATCCTGTAAACCCCACCACTACCACTAAAATTAAAAGAAGCAGAGCTTGTTCACCGAAAAGATGGCCAGCGTGCCTCTGGTTGCTCTGTTGCTTCTCTGCGTGTGTTTCCCCTAATCACATGCTGTTCCTTTTTCAGGGACCAGTGCACTGCTCTTTTGATTGAGATTACAAACAAAATAAAATAAAAATAAAAAGATGCCCATTTATGAAGACCAGTGAGTGTGCCGCCCTATCCATGAGCAAAAATGTCTTGCCAGGGATCAGCAGCCACTGGTCCAGGGTCCACCATTTTGCACTAGCACTGGTCTAAAGCTTTCAGAGTATAAACCATCAGAGGGGAACCTTTGGGCCTTTTGATGTTTTGGGTGACAGCTCCTACAATCGTTTATCTCTGTCCCTGTTGGGTGGGGAGCAGCAATTTAAAACAGCTGGAGAGTTAAAGCTCCTCTACCACAACTCTAATGGGAGTCATTGATTATCTAAGTTTTAGTCCAAACTTTAAAGACGCCATCAAAGGTGCTGGGCCCTATCTCCCCTGGACAGCCCCGTTAACGTTCCTTTCAAAAGGACCTTTAAACTCCTAGAACAGAGTTACTCTCCTGGCATCAAAGCCAAAAATAACAGACTAAGAGCTTCAGCTCTTAAAGGAGGCCTGTGAATCACACAGACAAAGACTGGATGATTTTCAACCCTACAATCATGCAGGGCAACTACTTTAGAGTGGCAGGAGGAACAACAATCAGGTTTCAAAGGGGGCTCATTGTCTTCCCAGCCCATAGTTGTCCTGCTTTCAGCTCCACTTCCTATTATTTAATGGGCACAACCACAATACCTGTCTTAACCAGCTCCTGGAGCAAATTGCCCCATTCTGCTCGGAAGGTGTCTGCTCCAGTCAAACTGCCGTCGCCCCCAATCACACACAAGTTGGTTATTCCTCTTTTTACCAGGTTGCGTGCGGCTTTCAGTCTTCCCTCACGTGTGCGGAAGTCCTGGCACCTGGCACTTCCAATCACTGTGCCACCCTGCGTGGGGACAAAGCGGAGAGCGGAAGCAGAAACAGGAAAGCAAGGTTATGGTTACGTACCTATCCCAGTTGCTGCCATCAGCAGGAGAGTAACAGAAAGAGAAAGAAATTCCATTGGGCTCATCTGTAGAGCGTTCCCGCCCCCCAATGCCATCACAGGACAACTGATCCACGTGGTTATTTTTCCAGAAGAGCAAGCAGGGATTCTGACATAAGGAACTGCTTATTTCACTCCACTGTACCTCTACTGCACTGCACTACACAGGAAGACTGGAAGCCATCCTGTTGTGACTAATAAACTCCCCAAAGGAGAAAAAAAATCCTAAGAATTTAGTCAATTTTTTTTTTTTGCTACTTGGCATTCATTGGTGATATACAGAGATAGGACTCTGCTTATATTAGGTAGCCACACATGCAGTTTTGCAAAACTGATAAATTATATAAATTCTTATGTATCACACAAATTCCAGATGGAATTCCTTATTGTCAAATCAATAAAAAATAAAGATTTTTGCAAGGAAGGGTGGAAAAAGAAAGAGACAGTTCTTTAGTCTGACTGGACATTAACACAGGAAGGTGCCTTGCACAGAAATCAGATCACTTGCCCATTGATTATTTGATTATTTATGGGTTATTTTATTTAATTTTAAAAAATCTTCCTCTGCTTGCTCCTACCACAGAAAAAAATATGCTGTCTATAGGAATCTCTATGTCCTCCAGTGGGATTATATGGTTCATGTCCACATTGCTAGGTCCCCCAGTATGACTCTATGGCCCACTTCTGCTGGAGGCTGAATACAGAATCGCACTGGAGGACCTAGGGATTCTGGGAGAAGTGTTCTCAGCTTAAAAAAATAGTGCACACAAGCTGGTTTATTTTTATTCATGGCTTTCCCACTTCTGCGAGGGGGGGGGTCTTACATCTCAACTTCACAAAAGTGGAGGGTTGATGTAGTTGTTTTGCCAGTCAGCTGGTTCCTTTTACCCCTTGCCCGTTTTAATGCCTGGTACCTTCAGACCTAATTCCTTGGTTTATATTTCTGATCTTACACTCCATTCTCAGGACTGCTGCCTGTCTTACTTAAACCAGCTTATGTTGTTTCCACATCAAGAGATGATATACTTAAGCAGTGCTCATTTCACCACCATGTATTGGTTACGGTGTTGAACTGGGACTTAGAATATCCAGGTTCTTGTCTCCACTGCGCCATGAAAATAATTAAGTAACCTTAGAACAATCACTTTCTTAGCCAGATCTACGTCACGTAATTGCTATCAGGATAAAGCGGGAAGGAGGGAAACCCTATTCATTGTTGCCTTTAGTTCCTTACAAGAAAGATCGCATATAAATAATAATAGCACTTCTATAACCACAGCAAAAGAGTATGGCTGTCTAGAGAGAAAGTCTTGGCTGCACCAGAATCCTCCGCAAATCTTATTGATGAATTCCAAACAGCTCCCAGTCAACACTCCAATGCAAGCGTGGCTGCAGGAAAAGGTCGGCTCCAGTTTCAAGTTATTTTGGGTCTCAAGGCATTCATTGTGACCCCAGCAGCACTGGTATCATTACACTTAAGACATATGACCTTGGCAGTGACCCCAACTGATGAAAAGGTCAAGATGTTACATTAATTTCCCCCCTGACAGGAACTCCTCCTTCAGAAAGCCAACAGCCAATATGAACTTTATAAACAGAAAAACAATTTTCAAGGGGTAAAAAATAATAATGTTAAAAACTGAACTGATATTTGTGGTGTTTTCATTTTTTAAAAAATATCCTTCAGAGGTTTTATGGTATTTTCCTGAAGGGGAATACTAATAATATATTAAATATGCTACATTTATTTATATTTTCAATATAATATGTTGATACTAATTAAATCTCATTCAGTCCACCTTTTATAAGTATGGTTTAAACTCAAAGACTGGATTATGAGGAAACTTATGCAAATATTACCAAATGACAACTTCTCTTAGCATTACTAAGCAGGTCAGTTAGGCATGTATGAAATATCAAAGTCAAATACATCTAGTTTATGAAAGGTAGCTAGGGTGTTTGTAAAGCCACTGGGGCACCATGGTTTGAATACTGGATAGGGATGTCAGAGATCCAGATTATAAACCCCACTGAACCATGAGACTCACTGTCTGATTTTGGGTCACTTTCTCCTAGCCTGACATCTCATAGAGGACTTGTGAGGATAAAATGGGGAAAAGGAAAACCATGTACATGCCCTTAAGGTCACTTGAGGAAATTAATGAAGAAACAGCTGTTGACAGGCCTAAGGGAAATCTCCATATTTAGAGGCAATATATTTCAGAATAGTAGCATCAAACTTTGGGAACAAACCAACCAGAGGAGGGCCTTGTCTCCTTGTCCTCCTGATGGAGCTTCCTGGAGGCATCTGGCTGCCCAGTGCTGGAAACAGAATACTGGGCTAGATGAACTCTTGTTCTGATCCACTCGGACAACTCCTATATTCTTAACATTTTACCTCAGGAACCATCCATCCATGTGCCTAAAACAGCCTTTCCTCACCTAGTGCCCTTCTGGGTTGTTAGACCACAGTTCCCATGATCTCCAAGCAACTGTTTATGGGAGCTGTAATTAAATACACTGGAGACTGGCAGGTTGGAAAACACACAAAGAACCCCAACAGATCCTTATCCATTTTTTTCCAGAAAACTTCAAAGGAAGGAAGAAAATGGAAATTAATTCTAAAGACCTTTCCCTTGGGATGTTCTTCCTAACATTAAATTGGTTTGTCTCCCTGTAAATACCCTGGAGGAAACCCTTGTTTCTTGCTCTAAGTACATAAGTCATCATCACACTAAACTCCATCTTTCTTTTTCCTATCTGTTCCATGTAAAATGGACCATTGTGGCTATTTGATCTCAGTTATAGACTGTACAGGAATGGGGAAGATCTCTTAACTGATTAAAAGAAACATACTCTAATAGTAAGTTAATGAGTTTACTGCATGATGTTATTAGCTATCCAAATTCATAATGAATACCCAAGTCTAACTTTATTTAAAAAAAGTCCTTTCCATTCTTAAAATAAATCCAGTGTTCCATAGGTTACTCAGATAAGTAATTTTGCAGCATCCTATCAACTCTTGATCATAGTTTTGAACTATGATGCTATAGCTGTATTTTAAGAAGGAACTGCAGGCCAATTTCTTAAGCAGTAGATATGAACAAACACCATGAAGTTCCCTTAGTGGAACAGTGATCTTGTCTTTTGCCCAAACACAAGACCACTACCTGGCTTTCCTACTGAATCTATACTTTACAGCAAAACTGAAAACAGTTTACAGGACTCTCCACACATGTGAGACAACTTTCACATATCTGTGGCAACTGTGTTTCACAACTCAGGTCTCTGAAGGTATTAAGAATATCAGACAAGATGTTCCGTACTTTACCCTCAGATACCATCCCAGATGGCAGACTCAGACTCAGCAACATCAGTACCTCATAACAGCTGTCCTCTTTTGTACAATGTTCCTTGCAGTTTCTCAGACAGGCTTAGAAAAAAAATACAGCCATCTTTAAACAGCAATCTGTTTAAAGTGTATCTGCCTACCTGTAAGTTTACTTGTGACTGTTTCAAACAGCATCTACCGGCATGTAAATTTGCTTTTAATCTGAACAAATTTATTTACCCCTCACTGTGCTTCTTGCTCTGCTTTTCCCAGGAACAATTAAAGGACAGCTGGAAGTACCAAGAAACAATTTAAAACAAAACATAATTACAAAGGCAATGCTACGGAAATAAGCAAATATGCCTGGAATTCTATATCAGAGTGGACGATCTTTTTCCACCAAAGGCACATTGCTCCAGGGGTAACATGCTGTTGGTGGGCAGAGTTGAAGCTCATGAGGAATGAAGCCAGAGCCAAAAGACCATTGTTGCTCATCCCTGTTCTATATGCATGCTGCACTATCACAGGCCTTTCTGACAGACTTTGCATTAGCATTTGTCCAAGCGTGGAGGACAACTCTTAAGCCTTTCAGAAGCTGTGGAAATGGTAAGGGATGAAATTCAGATGACTGACTTACCAGTTGCAGCATCATAGAAACACCCTCCCATGTTGCTTCCCTAATATGGTCACCTCCATCCACAAGACCTTGGTAGCCCTGGGAAGGAAATACAGAAGAGTTCATTTAAAGAGAATCTTGTAAAGCCCTCTCTGCTCAAAAGCAACTGAACATGAGATACACAGAGTTATAGCTCAACAGTTTACTATACTCATGGAACAATGCTCGAAATAAGATGTTGTCTAAATACAGTAGAGGACAGAGCCAGGCTGGAATTACATTTGGCTTAGACGAAGAATTCTCAGGATACTTCCAGTTCCTTTCACAACTCAGGACACTGTACTTCCTGTTCAGCACCTCAACAAAGGAAACACTTAGTATGAACTGCTAGCATTATGTTAGCTGCCTTGACACTGCCATCACTATGTTACTCATGCTGACTTGTTCTGTTTGACTTAGCAGCAATCAGCACCTGAGTGAGGACTAATTGATGCTGAGGGACAAACAACGTGTAGGTCATTTCCAACTTCACAAGCTGTTCTGGGATCCCAGTGTGCCCTGGGATGCCATTGCTAAGTCAAATGCAGGAAATCAAGGAAATTGCAAACTGCCCTTGAGGAGTCAGAGATACCAAGTCAGCTTCCGTATGCAAAGCATGCCACTGACCAACAGCCCAGTTCACTAACCTGGCAAACCCACATGGCCTAGCCTATGCTTGACTGGTCTCTTTCCCAAGCCAATCCAGGCAATTTCAAAATGTTCAAAGCACCCAGATGGTACCATAGAAATCTACAGGCCAAGGGACAGAGATGGCACTATTTATTGTAAGTAATACAAGCAGCTCTCCCCTGGTACAAAACAAATGTAGAAGGAAGGGAGTACTTTTCTAGTGCAGAATTCCAATAACCTGGATTACATCTTAAAATTATAAGATTGGGTTTACATATACAGTTGGCCCTCCAAATTTGCTGGTTTAAACTTTCACGATTTGATTATTTGTGAGTTTCTCCAATCCCTGCCCCCCCCAGCACTTCTTTTTCCTCTTGGCAACTTTGATCAGGGCATGCACAGCCCTTTAAAAACTCACCTTTTGTCCTCTTCCTCCTCCACCAGCCACTACCTGCTCAGCTAAGGATGGCTTGCAGTTTGATTTCTCAGCACCAGCAATCCTCTCTTGAAGCACCCCACTTACTCAAGGAAGAAGACATGCAAGACATAGGGCCGCCACGCTGACACACACCCTTTCTCTCACCTTTCCCTGACCCAGTTTGGGCTCTGGGTGCCTGCTCTCCCTACCATGCGTTGGTCCCCTTCCCACAGACACACACAGACATTTTGATATTTGTAATTTTTTCACTTCTGCGGAGGTCGTGTGCCCCTAACCCTAGTAAATGTAGAGGGCTGACTGTACAGTAGGTGGAGGTGGAAATAAAGATATAGAACCAGGCACACTATTTCAAGCAGAAAGCAGTAAGTCACATTTCCTTAATAGTCCCCAATATTTAAAGAATCCACTGTTAAGCATAACCTCAGTACAGGAAGGAAAAAGTTGGGTTGGAACCTTTGTCTCTGAATTTGTGTGCGTTCATGCACACCATTTTAAGGCCATGAAAGCAGTTTTGTACATGGAAATGCAATTGAAAATGGACTACCAGGCCCACCATTATGAACCCACAACTTGAACTGGTACAGTTTACTCTTCTACTTCAGGATACTACCACCTCATTTTGTGGCACATGAAAAGCAGACCTTAGACTGGGGGTGGGGAACCTTTGGTACTCTAGATGTTTTTGATGTCATACATCTCCCCCCAGCATACCTAGTCAACAGAACCAATCAATGGTAAGGGATTTAAGGAGTTCTCCTCCAAAACATCTGGAGGCCCAAAGGTTCTCCACTCCTCCCTTAGATGCCGTTCCCAACTCAATGACAAGAAGCATCTCAAGGAAAGGAACAATCACATATACCTACCTCATGAACAAAGAACACTTTGGCACCGGTGTATATGCCTACTCGCACCACTGCCCGGACAGCAGCATTCATGCCTGTTCAGAGCCAAAGAAGAAGAGAAATTACACTGATGTTCACAATAAAAATAGGAGGCTGGTTTGGTGTAAACAACAATGAGCCACCTCTCTGGGAAGCATCCAAGAACTCTTCAGAGGGCCTTCCATTGCCGTACATTGATGGAGATATGAGATGCTTCTAGACAAGGCTTTTATCTTCCAAATGCCTTGATACAAACATGGAATCTTTCACAGAATCTCCCAACAGTATCATATTCCATTCACAACCCTCCTGTGTTTTTTTACTCCTTCCTCCATCTTTTTTTTTTCCTTACCAGAAAAAACATTTTTGGGAGAGAATAATGGAATAACTGCACAAAATCTTTTGACTGTTAGTATAAAAAGCCTTCTTTCTGGAAGCACCAACAATGATCTGGCTTGTATCAAATCACAAAAGAAGCCCTAGATAAATGAACAAGACTCCTGAAGGTTTAATTCACAGATTCATATTGCTGGAAGAGTCCCTTGTCATTTAATCCAAGAATGTAGGCATGTAATAACATTCCCGGACTGGGGAACTGGGGTACATATTGAGTATCTATGTGAAAAACTGGTTTCATACATTAGACCACCATGACTACATGTCACCCATTCTGGGTCCTTAAACATAGTATACTCCCCCTACCACCACATTACTTGCAGTATAAATGGATCAACTCACACGGAAACAAAGAAGTTCTTGACGGTGACATATAGTCCCAAAACTCTGCCTTTCCAGTTGGAGACTGCCATTTGCAGAGCACAAAGTGCAATAAGAACTGACAGAGTGGTCACTCTGCCTCTGTATCTTTGTGATACTCTGCCTCATTTGCCTGGAAATGGTATGTCATACATGACAACATTTAGTTTGTAACTCAACTACCCTTAATAAGCACATTCTTCCCCCCCCCGCCTTGCTGTCTCTATTGTAGTTAATGGTGGTCCTGCCCCATTACATAATTTTGTGAAAAGTCCATTAGATGTGGACTGTACTAGTGCAAAACAAACATATGATGAATGAGAGATGGCTAGGAAGGGAGAATTAATCTGGAAAGACTCAAATGTTACTTGGTTCTATTAATGCACAGGAGATTCTACTGTAAAACAAGAAAAACGTGTACATCTTTCAGAAATGCTTCCCAGGATGGGATCCGCATGTGTTTATTGAATTGGACTGCATCTCAAGTGCAAAGATGAAAGCAAGCGACATTAGCGGCGGGTCAGAAGAAATGTAGGGTTTGGTCACATGGTCCAGAATTAAAATGCCCTCAGAATAGATAAAAAACAAAATGCAGAAATGCGTGAGAACCCATGCTTAATGTTGGCAAGGGGTGTCTTGTTGGAGGAAAAGAGTGTTGCTCCATGAAGAGTACAAGAGACCTAATGGACTCAAGGGATCTCCCAGCCATGGACTGAACTGAATGAATGGCTAGTATGTATTTATTCCCCATTATATTTCTAATGCCCAGAACATACAACAGGAGAAGGCAAAGAGAGTTCCTCCAGAAGTTGTTGGACTACAACTCTCATAATTCCTCACCACTAACTATACTGGTTAGGACTAATGGCAGCTGCAGCCCAACAACATTTGGAGGATCAAACTAGTCACTTTTGGGCATGGATAGACCAGAGGAATGTAGCCCTGAACAAATAGAAGGGCTAGATCATGTAACCCTCCAGAGGTTGTTGGACTGCACCTTCCATCATCCATCTTCACTGGCTATGTTGGGTATGGAAGGTAAGAACTGCAGTCCAACAATAGCTTGAGGGTCACACATTCTTCATTCTTGGGATGCATGCTTCCTGTGTGTGATATGGAGTTGCCAGGAGATGGATGAAGACACATCTTCACTGTCAGACATCAGCACAAGATCTGTAGCTTGTAATACTCCCCAAAGTGTAACTCGTAAATAAACCCACAAATAATTCAGGATGACTTCTCACTAGAATTTAAACTACTATTTGACAGAATGACAAAGAAAAAAGGGCAGAGATGAAAAATCCATGGTTACAAACCACACTTAACATCTGGAACGAATGGAAACATATTTTATCATCAGAACACTCTCCCATCTGCCCCTTCCCCTTACATCCTTTATTTTATGATGCTAGTAAACTGCATGAATTTTAGTTATGGAAAAGTAAAGGAATATACAATGAGCCCTCCACTTTTATGGGATTAGGGGGTTAAAGGTATGAAACACAAATAAAAATCACAAATGCTACTTTTTTCCCTCTGAGAACACTTCTCTAAGAATCTATAGGTTCTTCCAGCGTGATTCTATGGTTATCTTCTGGCAGAAGGGGGCCACAGAGTCATGCTGGAGGAACTAGCAATGCCTAGAGCAGTGTTCTCTCTAGGAATTCCCAAGTCTTCCAGTATGATTCTATGGTCCAATTCTGGTGGAAGTGGACCATAGAATCACACTGGAGGGCCTTAGACATTACTAGAAAGAATAAACATATTTCTTCATGGCAAAAGCAAATACAGTAAGATTTATTTTAAAAAATTAATAAAATAATAAAATAACCCATAAACAATCAAATCTATGAGAGCTGAACCCACGAAAGTGGAGGGCCTACTGTATGAGATATGGAATTTATTTTTAAGAGCAATAGCTAAGACTCAAGTAGAATGAGTCAATTAGAATCCATGCCTACATCTGTCATTTGGCTGCATCTACACCAAATGGCCTCCTTTACTTCTAAATTAATGTCTAGGGGGAAAACCACAAGACCCCTAACATTGTTTGAAACATTATGTGATTATTCTTCTCAATAAATAAAGAGTCAAGCCTCATTAATTTACAACTGTTTAACTGAGCATAGATATGGCAGAAGACAAAATGCCAGAGAACCTCAAGAATCTGACCTGAGAATAGTAATATAAGGAGGAGTTTGGTCTAACATGTGGTCTACCCCTCCTTTCAAGTCCTGCTTAGCTGCAGCTAAAGAGAATGTTCTGAAAATTATTCATAAATGGTACTATATTCCCATTAAAATGTCAAGAATAGTTAAAAATCTGTCTCTACAATGCTTGGAAGAATGCGATGACATAGGAACATATATTCATATGTGGCTTGACTGTCCAAGTGTAAATAGATTTGGTATAATATATTGGAACTAGCTTCAACCATCATCAGGCAAAAGTTTTGCCCAGTTCTCCTACTATTATATATCTATTTAACATATAGTGCTGTTAATAGAAACGTGGACTCTGTTTCATCATCTGGAACAAATGATCAATGAAACTGGAAATAAGACTGATGCTCTGCTTCACTCATGGAATGCATCCCATTGTTATTACTGCTATTTTTGTTACTTTATTCATCGATGTATTTGACTGATGTATGTATATTCTTCTAGATATTCCAATTCATTAAAAGTAACACACACACAAATATTTACTAGCCAGATCACTCCCTCTGGCAGCTAAAAAAAAAGTAGCCCAGTAAGAGGCTAGGAGACTGCATTTCTATGCCAGCTGGAGTCAAATAGAAGCTCCCCCTCTGCAGCCACCATGGAAATGCAGGCTTAGTAAGTACAGGAGATTTGTGAAAAATAGTTGCCAAATAGTTTAAGCAGAGAAACAAACCAATCCGCTATACCCCACCAGTCTGTTTGGTTTTTGTTCCGGTCAAGGAAGAGGCTTTCTCTGTGAAATTACAGAACCGTACAGCTTGAAAGGATCTCAAAGCCCACCTTGACCAACCCTCTGCCAATGCACAAAATCCACAGCCAAAGCATGTTGGGAGACAGCCATCAATCCTGCCTAAAAACCTCCAGAAAAAAAGAGATTTTACCATCTTTTGAAACAGTCTGTTCCACTGTTGAACAGCCTTTGCTCTCAGCAACGTCTTCCTAATGTTGATTCTGAATCCCTTCCTACTCTCTTCTGTAGCTAACATAGAAGAGAAGTGGACTGGCAGAAGAGGGGATGAGAGGTCTGCTCCTCTTCAACCTGATTGCTTACTTGCTCATGTAGAATTCCTGGATGCCCAGAGCGCTTCCAGACACAGGGCTCCCAGTGCTACCAATCAGAAGACACAGGGGGCCTATCCCATCTTTTCCAAATTCTTCTTAACAGATTTTCTGTCTTAAGAAAAAAGGTAGGAAATGTAAAGGAAAACACCGGAGATGTCATCTGGACCTCCTATAAGATTCTGTTAATGAGCTGCAGTGACTGCCCATAGACCTCAAGGCTAAGTACATTTTTCTTTCTGTCCCGCCATCTTTAACCTCACAACTCAGTGAAGTACTTCACGCTAAGAGGAATTTTTTGGATTGCATGGAGATCTGAACCTAGGTCTCCCCAGTTCTAGTCCAGCACTTTGACTACTATACTACACTATTGCTTGTTTGGATATATATAACTCTCTATCCAGAAAGATTTTCTTTAATGTCAATGGATCATTGTTGCTCAAAATAAGCTGAGATGTCCCATGGGGGTGTTGGGGAGGGCAGGGAGAATGGGGGAAGCATACATTTCACCATTCTTTGGAGGAAAAAAAATCAAATTAAAGGTGCAGTAAACAATCATGATTGCTTCATCTTTTACTGTCTGAACATTACAGATACATATTAGCTTGACAACAAGGATTCAGAAAACCTACACCAGGAAATGTTAATACTTAGGTGCTGTTATGACAATCTAGGTGCTTAGCTCACCCCAAAGAATCAGCTCAAGAAGATTTCAGGATCCTTGGAGGAATGAAAGTCCTGTCAGGTTATTCATAAAGTTACAAGCCAAAAATGTAGTCTAAAGCAATGCAGACAACACAATTAAACCACACAATATTGTTAAAGAAGTATTCTGCAGTTTAAGCACTTTTCTGGTTTGCGCTCTGGTTAGCTTGTAGCAGGAACAATAATACCTTAAAGGCACAAGATCCCATCTGATCTTGGTCAGCCCCAGTTAGTACGTGGATGGGCAACCATCAATGAACAGCCGGTGCTGCAGGCTATATTCCAGAGGAAGGAACTAGCAAAACCACCTCTGAGTATTCCTTGCCTAAGAAAACCCTATAAAATTGATGGAGTTGTTGACAGATTACTCGAAGACACTCTCACACACACACACAAGCTCGTAGGGCTTAGCTCCATTGGTAGTTGGTATCTCTTATGTCAGCAGAAATAACAAAAAATTAAATATTAATTTTAATTTAAATAAATATTCATAGGCATCCCCTTCCAGAGGTGTGAAAAGAAGAACCTACTTTGATACTAACCCTCAGCGTCTTCACAACTTGGGGCAGAAGGTTAGTAGATAGGTGTGGGGAACAGAATTTTTATTGCAATGGCTTGCCTTAGCTTTCTCTTTTATACCCCTGTCACAAACCATGTAGTTATCTTCAGAGGTGACCATTCCCAGAAAGACTAGGTTGCTATGGACAAAATTGGCACATGGGAGGGAAGTGGGAGGAAGAAACTCCTCAAACTTGCTTTTGTCAGACCCTGAGAGTCAGGATGCTTGTAGAGGGTGGATGGTTCCTGGCACTAGCAAATGAAAGATGTGGAGGTATTAGAGATATGAAGGCCTGACGTTTGGGGTGGGGTTGGGGGACAAAAAAATTGGGCACAAAATGTTTTTCCCCAATTTTTTTCCAAAGTAATTTTTTACCTGGATTTTTAAAAAAAAATGGATTATGAGATATTTTCTTCTATAATAATGAATAAAATGTTTAGGAGACACTGTTTATATATTCACTGCTCCAAAATCAGACAAAAAAATAGAACTGAATTTATTCTAAAATTTTGCAAGAGAAAGACTTTTATGTAAGGCTATGTACAACAATATCAGAACATTACAATTCTTGGTTTTGGTTTCCTTTTCTTATTTTTTTATGGGAATGAGTGGGTTTTGTCAGCTCAACACTACAGAGAGCTAGAGGAAACAAACTAAAGTCGATGGGCTTTTCCCCCTGGGTTTTGGGGAGGGGGCGGCATGCTCTAAAAAGCAGCAGAATCATGTATTTCAGGTGCTCCTTATTGTTCAGCACCATGTAGCTCCATTTCTAACACACACATCCCTTTTTAAAGTAGGTTCCATTTGTTATTATATCCTGAATTAACTGTATTTTTAGCATATCAAATATGGTAATTTTATGCCAAACCAAGTTATATATAATCTATTTTATATTCTGAAAATAACGAAGCTACTTACAAGCTTTAAAAAAAGTGCTAATATTGCATTTTTCATTTTTTCTCCTAAAATTTCTGTTTTTTTTCAGGAAAAAGTGGACTTTTCCCCCATAGCTTCAGAACTGCCAGAAATCTTACATCTCTAGGGAGTTATTTCATCTTTCCCTCCTCAGTAGGTGAGAAAAGGATGGAATAAACACTAGAGGAATACAGGGGGTTATAAATAGAAGACACTATCACTTTGACCTCTCTTAAAATTCTGCGTGTGAAGCACGGCAACTGCAGCATAAATGCCTGTGTCTGGCAGCACCCTTGAATGCCAATTGCCATTAACTCCTGGAAGCCCTGAAATGTTTGAAAAGAAACAGGATGCCTTTGAAGCAATAGTATAGCTGAAAAGTAACATGACAGCTGTTGTGAAGAACTGCTTCAGAAGTATCTGAACAGCTGCATCTCACCTTTAGAAAATTAGATATTTGCCAAATTTACAAATTTACTCTGGCCATTGTCTAGCCACAGGCTAGCAAGGAAGAAAGTGAAATATAGCAAACCATTTAAAAATTGGTATTGGCCTTATCACATCTGGTTTGGTCTCCAATTATTACACTAAGCAAATTCACCTGAAACATGTGAAACATTTTGAGCCAAAACAGAAATGCTGGTTTTTATTACAGCCCAGATTCCATCCTTATTAAGGGCTTGTAACATATGCATTGAGAGTTCATCAGGGGACATCTATAATAGCAGCAGCCTCACCATTCCTCTTAAGTTCCCCTTTCCTTGGGTTTCCTCGGCCCCTGTTTTCTTAACAAGCTCTTTTGAGAGGCTGTAATGTCTTATTGCTCCAAACTGGAATGCACTCAGATGCACACAAGTCTTTCAATGTATCTGATCCTACCCTCAGATGATTCGCACATTTTATTTTTGAAAGGCTGACATTTAAACTAAGTGCATGTGGCACCCTTTGCTAGGCTGATGGGCTCACTAGCTCCAAAATACACTGCACCGGGAGAGGGGATGTAATTGAACACCACTCCCTGCCCAGAAACCCTCCCCATCTTGTGGCTGCTACAAGGAGATAACATGGTGGTGGCGGCTGCTTTGGCTATGTAGGAAAACAAGGGTTATGGGAAAGCTGAGAAGGCGACAATATACTTTTTGCACTACAAAAAGATCATGCAAAAGTTACTTTTTGACCAGCATGGCCACAATTCTGGGAGCTATTTTTCAAAAAAGAATTTTCCCTGAACTCTGTGTGTTTTATATGCCTTTGCAGAACTCTCCTTACAAAGTCCAACCTGTCTCAAGTGAATCACATTCCTCTACTTTTTAACATTTGAAGGGACAAAGAAAGACACTGTGACTTATCATTCCTGAGCATTTCTGGCAGAGAAGAATCCACAGGCAATAAAAAGCACAGCACTTCCTCCTTTGGTTGTGGAGATCCAGTGTGGTGTAGTGGTTAGAGTGCTGGACTGGCACTTGGGAGATTCCTCACTCAGCTATGCAGCTGGGGCCCAGTCACTCTCTCTCAACTTGAAACAGAACTGTTTTGAGGATAAGAGGAGCCATTTATGACACCTTAAGGAATGAAGTATCAGAGCTTCTCCTGTTGGAAATATTTAGATGATGCCTTATCTGATATTTTGTTCCAAGCATAGCAACAGATTTCTTGGGCCTATGCAGAAGCTCATTTTCCCATCAACAAATCTCTCCTTCCAAAAGCAAAGCAAAGCAAAGCAAAGCAAAACAACACTATGGTAAGCCACATTCTCCTGGCATAATTTCAGCTCTGCTCCAGCATAGCATTGCTTCCAATAACTAAGAGTGTGGTGTGGCCTACATCCTCCATCATCTCCAACACTGGCCCTACTGGCTGGGTCTCTTGCCAGAGTGGAAACAGGGTGTTAAATTACATGATCCTTGTGAGTATGTATTTCTTGCTACTTTTGTTCATGGTCTGGGACTGTTGTTTACCTCATGAGCTTGGCTGTAGACTGGTTGTTGTTGTGTGCCTTCAAGTCATTTCTGACTTATGGCAACCCTAAGGCAACCCTATCTCAGGGTTTTCTTGGCAAGGTATGTTCAGAGGTGGGGGGGTTTCTTTGCCCTCTTCTGAGGTTGAGAGAGTGTGATTTGCTCACGCCATGGGTTTCCATGGCTGAGAAGGGATTTGAACCCTGGTCTCCAGAGCTGTAGTATAACACTCAACCCACTACACAAGAGTGGCTCTCACCATGGGAATAAAACAGAACAGGGCAATTGTGTCCCTCTAAATGTTGCTGACATGGAACTCCTAGAATTCCTTGTGTCTAGCTATGCTGGGTAGGACTGATGGGAGTTGCAGTCCAATATCACCTGTAGGATCATGTTTGTGCACTCCCAGCCACAACCTATACTCAGAATAACTTTGGAAAGGTTTGTGGAGTCCAGACCAACTGAGTCTAGGTTCAAGATAAGTCTTCAAATGGTCAGTTAAGTCATTGCAATGGAGACTGAAAAACCACCATGCAAATTGGACTTCCCAGGGAGAAGCTTCGTGGAGATGTCCTCCAGAAATCTGGTATGAAAAGTACCAGCAGAGTGAGCCAGTATCATCAGTGCTGGAAATAATGGAAGTTGTAATCCAAGCCATCTGGGGGGGAACAAGGTTGTTGGGAAAAGATGTTCCATAATGCTAACTCATCAGGTGCACAACCTGTTGATGGAAGTAAGACTGCAGTGAGCCAGAAGAAGCATCTGCCTTCCATAACAACCACCTCTGGATCACCTTATAACCTATAATATCTCTTCCCCAGAACCAATACTGCTAGTCTTTGGGGAGCTCCAATATCTGTCTCAAGCCAGGTAGGAGGAACCTGTATTCCTGCAGATATTGGTGGGCTGCAGCTCCCACTATCCCCAACCTTTGGCTGTGCAGGTTGAAGTTGATGAGGGTTAGAGCTGAACAATAAACTGGGGAGACATAGACTCCCACCTCTCTGTGTCATGCCACTCACTAGGATTTGAATTATTCATAAATATGTAATTGGCTCACCCCATTTTTACTACTGTGACAGTCTACAGCTCTTCGTCTACTTCTAGAGTTTCCATCCACTAATCAGGGGCATCTCATCAAAACAGGCAAACGAAACAGTTCCAAATTCTTAGTATGACAACTAAAGACCAAATAATGCTCAGTTAAACTGACCAGCCATTCACATCTATCCAGTGTATATTTGCCCTTACTAAACACTATAATTGTGCAGAACTTTCAACTTAGAAAGCTCTAGTACAGATATGCCAATTTCAGAGATTTTTGCCAAAGCACCAGCTAACATTTCCTCCCCAAATGTATACTCCAGTATAAATCCATACATCCTTAAAAGTTGATTTCATAGGCTGTGTGATACAGCAACTTGGTGTCCTCTAGGTGTTGCTGATCTGCAAATCTCACCATCAGTAGCTGTGCTGTAGCCAAGAACTGTGTAATCCAACAACATCTGGAGGGCCATGTGCCCCTCACCCTCTCTATACACTCATAGTGATGAGCCTGACTGTGATAAGGTATTCACAAGGGCTCCCATGTAAAGAAATAAAATTATCACATGAGAAAAAAATTGAACAATTTGTCTGAGGGGAGAACTTATTTTTTTCCCCTGTGTAAGAATTACCATTTTTGCCGGCATATTAGAAGCATTGGTATATAAGATGCACCCTATTTTCAGACTGTATTCTTTAGGAAAAAATATTTGAGTACCCTGTCCCCTATTCCTGTTGTTTCTGCCTGGGTGGGGGTGAACCTCCCTGCCTAGGCAGAAAGAACAAGAAGGGGTGTGTATGTGTGTGCACGTGCGTGTGTGTGTGTGTGAAAAGCTCCTTCCTCCCCCATTCCTGTTGTCTCTGCCTTGGTGGGGAACCCCCCCCCCGACAAAAAAGGAACACAAAAGTTTTTTGCCTCCACGGAGACTTCTTCCTACTCAGGCACTTGCGTGAGCACTCCTTTCATCCCCCTTGCCTTCCTGGGTCCCAGCTGGAGTTACCATATTTGCTGGTGTGTAAGATGCACCCCATTTTCAGAAGGCATTTTTTGATGAAAAAAGTGCAGCAAATACACAAATACGCCAGCAAGTATGGTATATAATGTCACAATTCTTGACAATCATCTAGTCAACCCCCTTCTACTCAACAGGAGAGTCTTTAAATTACAGCATCCATGACAGATGGCTATTTAGCCTCTAACCATATAATTCCAATTCATCACTAGGCAACATAGTCATTTAAAATTTCAGCTGAGCATTTAGAAATACAGTTTAGGCATCCAAATACAAGAAGCAGGCAAAGCAACCAAGAGAAGGCACACACAGCAGACAGAAGAGTTCTTGTTGTGAATGATTTTCATTGCCTCAGTCTTTGCAATGCTAAAAATTGGGAGATGGAAGAAAAATTTCTTACGGGGGCAGAATACTTATTGGGGAGACAATGTCCTCATTTTGATCACCACCCCCTTAGCTATATCTCTGCCTGGAGCAGTCTAGTTCACTGTCCAGAATCACATGATGTCTTCCACAAAATGATCTCACCAAAACACAACATGTGGGTCTCCAGATGTTGTTGGGCTGAGCAGCTCACCATGTATGAGAAAGTGTTTCACTGCATTTGTTGGTAGCACAGTGGCCACCAGCCCTCAAAAGACATGGGTGCAGCAAAGCCCAACCAAGAAGAGATGCTGTGATGTGAGCTTTGAAAGAGTTCAAAGCACGTGAAAAGCAATGGTACTAAGTAATATGCAGTGTAGAATTCAAAGACATGGCCATGTTAGTCTGGATCAGTATCCACAGGGATTTTGTTGCACCTGTGAAACTAGAAGTTGGTAGCATAAGCTTTTGCATCTGATGAAGCAGACTCAATCTATGAAAGCTTATGCTCCCAACTCCTTTCTTTCATTTATCCTCAAGGGTACTACAAGATCCTTTTACTATACGCAGTGTAGACAGCTTTGAAAGAGCCAGGGGCCAATTTCTTGTACCCAAGATCTACCACAAGTTGCACCAGCTTCCATAATTAGCAAAAAACAAAACAAAACAAAAAAAAACCACTCCACAAAAGTCAAAGTCGGACATCCCTGTCTGTTCTGTTTTGGGGGAAGGTTGTGGTTTGGTAGCCCCTCTGTTGCTGTAAACCAATAACAGTTCCAAGAATGAAAATGACTCCCCCCCTCAATGCATAGAGGAATCAGGGAGGGAATCCAGCAGTGTAAAATTCATCTTGGGCCACATTTTGTCCATCTGTGTTCTTAAGGCTCATTTTGCTAAGTCACTGGGAGCTGTAAACAAACCATGGTTGATTAACAACAATGATAAGAGAAAAAGAATCCAGTATGAAAGCAGAGAATGGCTGTGAAGAAAACAAAAAAATGTTGACAGAAGAGAGTAGAGGGAAGGATACACAAAATAACTGAAAGCAATTGAGGAAAAGAACATACAATCAGGCCAAAAGTCCATCCTATCCATAGTCTTGCCATCCTACAGTCCCACCATCCCAGACAGCATGGCTAGTTCGGTCCTGGACCACAGTCCCTTCCTCAGCAGGAGATGCATCTCCTTTGTGAATTTCCAAGGAACATCTGCCTGGTGGAGACTGAGCTAATCCACTACCTAGACGTTTCCTGGAAATTCACGAAGCAGAACTCTTCTACTGAAAAAAGATAAGGGTTTTGGAGAGTGGAGGGGGTAAGGATCCTAGTGATGGAGAAACATTGAAGGGAACAGAAAGTGTTGGATGTTTGACTTAAAAAAAAATCTTCACTTAGGAAGGGTGGACGTCCCAGCTGTACTGCATGGCTACTAGCATAACTTGGAAGTGAGGCCAGTTCATCTTAAGCTATCTCAATGAACCCAGGGAAATTTGGGCAACCAAAAACTTTTTGATGGCGCTACCATGCAACAGGTCTCTATTGCTCTCCCCATCAGCATTTCAGGCAAACAAAGGTAAACATCCCAAAGCCATGAAAATCTTTAGTAAGGTAACCATCTCTCCTTACCTTGGGCATCTCCTCCAGATGTTAACACGGCGATGGCCTTGCCAATCCCCATAGTGTCGGCATGTTCATGTTTTACCGAAGTGTGTGACATTTTCTGGGCTGGAAAAATCAAAAGACAAACAGAACGTCTTAAATGAAGCTGATGGAGAAACTGCTGTTTGTCTTCAGTGCCTCCTGGTCCCCCTCCACACAGTGCACCGCCTGCAAGATCTGAAGTGTTCCTTGTAGCCTTCTGCTGTTGCCTTTCAAAGTTAGCACACCGCCCACTTTCCCATAAATGACAAGCATGGAAATGTCACCCTGTAAATGATCTCTGGTGCAGCGTCAGTCACATACCTAATCCTACACAGGGCATGTGGCCAGCTATCACGAGTAGCAATGAGTGGTAGAGATTTCAGGTCAGTAGTTGCGAAAGCATCCCCTCATGCCATTAAGAAGTGCCCTTTTTGTTTAGGCCTCAATCACCAAACACTGCACTGAAGACTTGTGTCTGCTTGGCAGACCTGTGCAAAATCTACATAACAATTTAAAAGGAAGCG
Source organism: Ctenosaura bakeri (assembly GCA_948474755.1). Lineage (NCBI taxonomy): Eukaryota > Metazoa > Chordata > Lepidosauria > Squamata > Iguanidae > Ctenosaura > Ctenosaura bakeri. The sequence continues at coordinate 502,525 of CAOLHI010000689.1, forward strand.
AAGGCTGCAGTCCTATGCTCAGCCAGACCCACTGAACCCAATGGATTTGTGCCTGAACAGACATTCATGGGAATGCAGTGCTCAAGATAGCAGCCTAAATCCAACTGTTTATCCCAGCCAGAGAAATGGAGATTGGTAGAGAAGGGTTAATGTGTTTGGTTGACTTAGCTAAAACATCTAATTCAACTTCATTCTGAAGGGGAAGATTAAACTGTTAAATTGTCCTTAAATCAATAAATTGTCATTTCTCATTTAAACTAAATTTAAATTGTAATTTAAATTTAATGTCTGTACTACATACTTGAAGAATGCCACCCATGATTTTACCACCCTCCCTATTTCTGCTTTTGCATGGAGAATGAAACAGATGGATATTTAAAAGCTCCAAGTCTCACATGCTCCCTCCAAAAACTCTTCTCACACTTTCCTTCGCTTTCGCCTTTATAATTTCATTTTACATTCTAATGTTCCTTAGCTTACTGATTTCCACACAGATCCCAGCAAAAGTCTCAGGATTAAAAATGATTCAAAATCCAGTTTCCTGGAACAGTTGAATTCTGTACAGTCCCTGACACAGGATGGCTATCCGGATGCAAAGAAAGTCACTCCCTTACACGCTGCCCAGAATTACTACCTTTTGGTTTAAAAGCTACTATAAACAAGAGCTAAAATAAATGGTTTCAGTCCTGTGACCTAACACTGCAGGTCCTCAACTTTGAAGGTCTAAACAAGAAGCAAGAAGTGGTGCTGCAAAAATCAAAGAGAACCATGCCTTGGATAAAGGAATAAGTGAGAAAAGTGCAAACTATATTTTAATTCATTAGAGCCCAACCTGGTACAAATAAGTATAAACTCACTGATATACTCTACTGCCGAATGGTAAGTCAACATTTTAAATCCCATTGATTCAACTGATGTATATTAGTGAGGACTAACAATTGAATTTAGGACATTGAACTCCTGCTGAAGAGCCAATACAAGTAGTTGTGTTAAAAGACCAGATTTTAGATCATGGATGGACTGTCTAGATGTTTTGGACTTCCATCTTCCAGAATGTTAGGGGATTATGAGAACTATAGTCTAAACATGTGCAAGGCCATATGTTTCCCACAGCTGCTCTAAAAAGATGCTTCCTGATGTTGGGCAACTGTGGCCATTTCTAAGGGGCCACAGAGGAAAGAGTATGGCTTTCAACTTCCATCAACTTTAATCAACAACACAAATGGTAAGGGATTAGAGGAGTTGCAGTTCAAAACACCTTGACAGCCATTAGGCACCCACCTCTGCTATAAAACATCCATATACCATCATTAAAAAAAAAAAAAAAGACTTACATTTTCTCCCAAATATTATTTTTTTATCATGCACAGGGATAAGCAGTTATTATTGTTGTGTGCCTTCAAAACATTTCTGACTCATGGTAACCCAAAGGTGAACTTATCGTGGGGTTTGGGGGGCTGAGAGTGTGTGATGCGCCCAAGGTCACCCAGTAGGTTTCCATGGCCAAGTGGGGAATCGAACTCTGGTCTCCAGGTTTGTAGTGAAACGCCCAAATCACTACACCATGCTGGCACAACATCATGAAGCTAATCAACGATGACTTTAAATAAATTTAATAAACAGACAAACACTTTTTAATTCATCATCAATATCCCAACTGAGTTACTAACATACTGATATTGATGATTCTTCTGAGGCACTGAAGGAAATGAAAAATGATTTAAACAATAGTTACAATTTATCACTAGAAGAGAGGACTTTCTCCAATGTTCTTCCACCAAGTTACAACTGTTGTTTTATTTGCCTTCATGTTAACTCTGATGCATGGTGACCTGTCCCCAAGTCTTTTTGGCAAGGTTTATTCAGAGAAGGTTGCCTCTTTCCTTCCTCTGAGGCTGAGAGAGTATGACTTATCCAAGTTCACCAAGCAGATTTCTGTGGCTGAACAGGGTTTAGAATCCTGGTCTCCCAGAGTCATAGTCCAAAGCCCAAATCTCTGGAATATGCATCTTAAAAAATCAGCTTCAGGATGTATACAGTGGGCCCCCAGTATCCACTATGGTTCGACTCCAGGACCCCGTGGATACCAAAATCTGTGGATGATCAAGTCCCATTATGTACATTGGTGTGGTAAAATGGTGTCCCTTATAAAAAAAAAATGGCAAAATCAAAGTTTTCTTTTTTTTATATATATATTTTCAAGCTGTAGTTGGTTGACTGTGGATATAGAACCCATTGATATGAACACCCGATGCTCACCTCTGACAATTTGAAACTGCCCTACTAGATCCTAACCGACTAAAGCAGGGATGGGCAGCTATTGCACTCCATATGCTTCTGTCTCTTCCTCCCACTAGCCCTAGTCATCATAGCCAATGGGCATAGATCCTGAAAGCTGCATTCTAAAAATATCTAGGAGTCTTCAAGTTACCTACCCTTGCACCAAAGTTTTAGTCTGGGGATGTGGAAACTCCATCCTTCCATATATTAAATGCCCCAACTTCCCACTCCCAGAAGCATGGGCAACGGCAGGAGTAAAGCTATGGGGGGCGGGAACCAGCAGGCATGGGAGGCATTGCCCCCCCAGTAAGAATTCTGCTCCCCTGACACAAAAAAATTCCTTCAGCCTCCAAATTTCTAGCATTGTGGCAACATAAAATTTCAGCTGAGTATTTAGAAATAGAGTTTTAAGCACCCAAAGAAAAGGGGTAAGCAAAGTCACTGAGGGAAAGCCAGCATAGCAAATACAAGTTCTAGTTATAAATGATTTTCAGTCTCATTCTCTGCAATGCAAGAAATTTCAGAGCTGAAAGAAAATTTCAGGGGGTGGGGTCTGAATTCTTATTTATTTATTTATTTTATTTATATCATTTATTTGGTGACTCCAGCTCCATAAATAACACTCTTGGCCCATGGTAAAGGGCTTTGGGAGTTAAAGCCAATGAAAGTCCTCAAGTTTCTCACTTTTGTTTGACTAAAGCTTTCACTCCTAATCATGTTGCATTATGCTTGGTTAACACAGCTGCTACAGAAAACTCGGGAAGGCTTCAAATGTTGGATTAAATTCTCTGTTCATCACATAAATGCTACAAAAACAGATGGCCACAAACCTCTGTCTTCTGCCTTCGTGGGAGATTGTGGAAAGGACGTCTGGAGTCTTTACAGCTTGAAACAATGAGCTACACAGGGCGAACAAGCAGAGGTCTACTGAGGATGGCCATTATTATATGAAAGGGAGGGCAGGGCTCCTATATCTTTAATAGTGGTGTGGAAGAGGGAATGGCAGCAAAGAGGTATGTCCTTTAGACAAACTGGCTGCCCTACTCTTGCTCTAGAAATGGAACTTCATCTTCCTGTCTCTCACCAGCAACCCCTCTCCAAAAGAAAACAAGAACTTCACCTTCCTTTCTTCCACTATCCCCAGTCATCTAGAGAAGATTCTGGGGTATCCAGGAGACACTATAGGAGTGATGTGGAATCTGTTCTATGGGTATATGGACGTACCTGCATACAACCCTTATGGCTTTTCAAGAAGACTACAAGAGACCAAAGCCCCTCAAATCAACAACTCTGGTTTTACAAATACAAATAAACCCCATTGTGGTGGATCAGCCTAGATGACCTCTAGGTGTGAGGGAAAAGCAGTTAATTTTCTCTGCAGCTGAAGTCCTTCTGTGTTTGAAAGGAATACAATAGAACTCTGTAAGACAGAATGTTAGGGAGGATGGAATGTGGCTTGCTATGCTTCCTTTACTTTGCAACATTTGTAAGATTATGCTAGAGAATGGTGGGAACCTTTGTACGCATCAGTTTCCTTTCTTGAACATGTGATGACTGTACTGGAAAATGTATAAATTGCTGTGAATATAAAGAGGTGGGACTCAGACTTTTGGGAACGATCCCACTGAGACATTGTGCCGGCTACAATAAACGTTTTTCCTTAATCTGTGGGTCTCTATCTCTGTTCTGTAACACCATGAAGGAACCTGTGCAAGATCCGTTACATGGCACTGGCAGTAAGAAAGGACTGATGTCATATACAGCTGCTTTCCAACTCTTAGGTCTCAGTGAGAAGGTTATTTATTCAAAATATTTGTGTAACACACCATATGATTATGATATCCTCTTGTTCTTAATAGTTAATGTGTTTTAGGGGTTTTTAGATGGGTTGGTGGGTGGGGAGGATGGGTTATGTTTTAATTGTTTTTAATGTATTGTTGTAGTACTGCCTTGATCCGTCGGGAGAGGCGGGATATAAATAAATATCATCATCATCATCATCATCATCATCATCATCATCAGAGTTATTTAAAAATCCAGCACAATAAACAATAAAGAGAATAAAACAATGCCAACAGCTACAACAAAATATATAATGCATAAATCAAGGGATTACATCAGCAGCTGCCTCAGCACCAGCAAATAAAAAGATTTTTCACTTGCTGTCTAAAAAGCAGGGACTCCGTTCACCTAGATCTTGACGAAACCTTCTCAGTGGAAGAAGCTTAATACCAGATCCTATCAAGTTACTTTTCTGGACAACTCCCAAAATCCTCCAGCCACTATAGCCACTCCTGGAGATTCTGAGAATCGTAGTCCATAGGTATAATTTTTCACAAACTTTCCTTGGGACAGCAGAGTGGTCAATCTTCAATTAAAGATGAGAAAAACTGCTGTAGCCCAAGGGCAACCTGGAGATTCCTATCCAAGGGATATCTCACCAGGACTCCCTAGTAACTCCTCACGTCTTATCCTAAGCCTTGTTTGGATACCAGTCTTTTCTCCTGCATGCCCTAGCACTTGAGCAATGGAGGAAATGGGAAACCCAGCACTACAAGAGTCCAACTGCCAGAGGTCTACTAGGGAGAAATGGCCCACTCAGCGGGAAGGCAAGCTCTCAGTGACCCAGCTGAGGGCAAGGAGGAAGAAGAGCTGCCAATAAGTATATAAAGTTCTCATCTCCCTCTGGTGCTTCATTGAATGAACATCTCCTATTGATCTGTTAGCTCCAGACCTCTCCTGAGGGACGTGCTGGGAAGAAAATAATGATGGCACCAGTTGAAGCTATATGGTAAAGGGTGAGCTACAAAGGAAGCACCACAGCGGAGAAGGTTGTCTCTTGTATTGTTGCATAATATGCCAGCAATGCTCACAGGAAAACCTTTCCTAAATAATTTAAAAGCCATGCAAGCTAATATAGGGAGAGATGCTCCTTCAGATATTTGGGTCCCAAACTAGTCAGCATTATGGAATTATCTAGCAATAGATTCTTTTTGTCTCTTCCCCTGTGCGCTAGTTGTTTGTAAAATTTGTAATTTCTTGGGTCTAGGGCTTGCTGTAAAGATGTTTAAATATATGGTAATGTAGAAACTGTTTACATAGTTTGCTTAAACTGACACAAAGACAGGGCAAGTAACCCAAGTAAGCATAACACTATTTATTTCAGATATTTATAAAGTTAAGAGTGCAATCCTCTAGAAGTATACTTCGATATAAGCCCTCTGATTTCAGACAAACGTGTTGTTAAAAGTATCGAAAAACTGCAAAAATTACAATTAAAAAAAATAATCTGTCTCTTTTTCTTAGAAATCAAGACAAAATAATAAGCCTGTTTATGTAGCAGCTGCAAACACTTGGCTTGAATTCATTTAAAACATTGCTTGCTTACAGAAAATAAGCATTCAAAATATGTACACACAATATTGTTGCTGTTGTGTGCCTTCCAACTTATGGCAACCCTATCATAGTGTTTTCTGGGGGCTGAGAGTGTGGGACACACCCAAGGCCACCCAAAATGCCACCACATTTTTAACATATTAACTTTCAGATCAGGGAGTTTAGATATTAATTATTTTAAAAAATATATAAAAACTTACATATTTTGGAGGTATTTTAATTTTCCTGTGAATATTTTCTTTTCCATATTCAAAGACTGGAAGCCATATGTCTACTGATGAAACAGTTCACTTCCCAGTGGCTTTGAAATTTCTTTTTCCGTATGTGAAGAACTACCAAACTGAATGGAAGTCTGTTTACAGCAGTGGATCTGCTTGTGCCACAAAAATGCTACTTTAATCTATGCTGGTAGTTTCCTTTCACATCCACGCATGACAGAGACTCCACCTGTTTTTAACTCCCAGGAAATTCCTTTACATGCATTCTCACAAAAAAAAAAAGTGCACGAACATGTAAAGTCGAAGACTTTCATGGCTGGAATCCAGAGGTTGTTGTGCGTTTTCTGGGCTTTAAAGCCGTGTTCTATTAGTATTTGCTCCTGATGCTTGCCTGCATCTGTTGCTGGCATCTTCAGAAGATCTTAGGCGAAACGTCAGGAGAAAATACTAATAGCACACGGCCTCAAAGCCTGGAAAACCCACAACAACCAAAAGTGCATGAACTTAGTGGGTAGCAACTTATTAGAACACTAGCTGAAGTGTTAATGAAAAAGATGTAGAAAAAGTGGGGAACTTTTTGTGGGGCAAAAAGTGATAGATATAGCTTACGGACTGGGAATGTGTAGCCTTGCCAGATGCTGTTGAACTGCAACTCCCACCATCTCCAGCACTGGCTATACCAGCCAGGGCTGATAGGACTTCAGTAGGGCAATACCTTCCCAAGGCCATATGACTTCCATCGTCCATACTGAAACTTCTTTCTGCATCCATCCCTGCTCACCCTATTACCTGGCAAACTCCATCATGCTTCCCATATCCCTGATGTAGGCTCTCCCACATACAGCAAGTCAGTCTCAGAGAAAGACTCCATGACTGTAGTTAGTACTTTTGCCATCTAACTTTGGGGGGTGGGAGAGGATGGGAAAGATGCTTGGTATGGAATGTTCACTGTGACATTGCTAGGAACCAAGGTATCCAATACTTACTTTCCAGGTCACAACCACAAGACTGATGATGAATCCCGCTAGATGGCTTTACAGGCTACATGGCTGGGCGGCTCACCTAGGTCTCCCAGGGCCTGAGCACAACATGTGGATACCTCAGCTAAATGAACAAGCTGTCAGAAAGACAATTGATTCATACCATAAAGACAAGTGGTATAACAGTGGACTTCTGTGTGAGTGCCCTTTCAAGTTGCCTGTAAACTTATGAGGACCCCATAGATTTCATAGGGTTTTCATAGGCAAGGAACATTCCAGAGGTGGTTTGCCATTGCCATGCTCTGAAATAGAGCCTACAGCACCTGGTGTTTGTTGGTGGTCCTCCATCCAAATACTAACCAAGCCTGCCTAGCTTCCAAGATCTGGTGCTTTTTAAAAATTATTATTACAAAATATGATTGCTTGCCACATGGCTTCCACTATATACAGGCAGATTCCTAATGTCTCTGCTCTGAATTTAAAATGGAGAAGATTTCTAACCCCCTCAAAAGGGTGAAGGAAATGCCTGTTTTTAAAAAAAACCAAGACTAAAAAAGAAATTGAATAGAATCACAGGTGATGAAAACGAGAGACTTTTTTTGCTTCTGCAAAGTCTTCTGCCTGCACTCCTGGTCTTGCCTCCCTCCCACCCATTACAACACTCCAACCTTTAACAGCTGTAGATGCAGCTATGCTCCACTGCTGTTGCTGTACTTTGCAAATACTCTATATAGGGATGAGAGAGACTCCGGTAAATAAAACACATTCCCTTTTGCTGATATCCAATAGAGTTTATTTCTAACAAACATAACTGAATTGTGAAAGCAAATAATATTTGCATAACTTGGACTGACTGGTTTCTTGGCTCGCAGAATGATCACAGCTGGCCATTTTTATACCCTTGGGGCTATTTTGACAGGGCCTCTTATATTCCATGGATTTAATTTGAATTTTGGAGTTAACCTTATTTGGCTAAGTGCATAATAATCTCTCTCTCTCATTCTCTCTTTCGCTGGCTATGATTGGATCTATTCCAAGAGTTTCTTGCCTGCTCCTAACCTATAGTCCTGCCAACTCACACAAAAATTTTGCTGGCTTGGGAACTTCCAGATGTATTGGACTACAGTGTATCTGGGGCTCAGCCTTGAATGGTCTTGAGAACTGTCATAATTGGGAGAAACCAATTATGAATTGTTTTTTTTTTAATTTTTTTTTTATTTATATAACTGAATCACAAATACAAAACAAGAAAAAAAAATTAAACACCATGTGATATACATAATAGTGAAGTAAAAAAAATTTTTTTTTCTTTTTCTTTTTTTCTCTTCTCTTAAGCAATACTAACTTTCATTGTTATTTTGCACCTTTACCCTTAAATTTATAAATCTGTTCAACTGTTATAATTTCACATTTAATTCAATATTTTTCACATCCCCTTTAATCTATTTCTATTGTTAATTCTTTTAACTTTTTTTTTAAAAAAAACATTAACATCACTTATCCATTTAAATCTATAAATCACAAGTTTGACACACACACCTACTAAGAATTACAAAATATACAACATAAAAGAAAAACAAAACTAAAACTAAAAAATACCCACCCCCCAGAGCCAACTTTTTATTTAATCCACTTTCCAAAATTGCCATTCTTCTTTTGACAGGGTAGTATTACTGTCTCTTTTCAGAACTTTATCCAAAAATATTTTCCAAATTTCTTCAAAATCATTCCCTTTAACCAAACCTTTCATAAGCCTAATTCTACATGTTAGTTTATCATTAATTGCAATTTTCCACACTTCGTTATACCATTCCTCTATTTGAAATTTTTCATTTGCTTTCCATTTTTTTGCTATTATTAATCTCGCTGCAGTTAACAAATTTGTTATTAATTCTTTCTTTACTTGAGTACACTCAACCTTATCATATATAGACAACAATGCAATATTTGGACATACTGGTATATCTGCTCCTATAATCTCTTTTATCTCTTTAAAAACCTTTTGCCAAAACTCCATTATCTTATTGCAATTCCACCACATATGCATATATGTACCAATTTCTTGACATCCTCTCCAACATAATCTTGAATATTTCTCATCTATTTGATTTAATTTCACTGGAGTCAAGTACCATTTCCACACTAATTTATAATAATTCTCTTTTATTCTTATTGATAATTTTTTTAAATGACGTTGTTTCCAAATTTTTCTCCATTCTTGTATATCTATATTTTGTACTATCTCTTCCTCCCACATTTTTCTAAGAAAATCCTCTTCTTGTTCTTTTGCTAATATTTTATATATTTCACTTGTAATACCTTTTAGTATTTCATTTTCTTGCATATTTTCTCTTTGAATAATAATTTGTTCAAATTTAGTATATTCTTTAAAATCCTTAACATATCTTTTCATACTCTTTGTCCATTGCTCTAATTGTATATAATTTAACCAGGATATTTTAGTTTCCTGCAATCTCTCTTTCATTCTATCTTTATTTATCATTATTTTCATCCAATCTTTTAATCTATAAATTTTTTGTTTTTTTATTTCTTTCTCTATTATTTCTCTTAAATTTATTGGAAATTTTTCCATCATCACTATCGGAGTTAATATTGATATATTCGGTAATAATTTTCTTTTATTTTTTTTCCATATTTCTATTATATTTTTTATAAAAGGATTTTCTATCTTCTCCATTTCTTTCTTTGAAAAATTCCTAAAAAATATATTTTCTAATTTTGTCTCAATATTCATATCTTCTATCTCTAACCAATCTAAATCACCCTTTCCTGAAACCCCCTCTATGATATATCTCAATTGATTTGCATAATAATACCATTTTAAATTTGGAAGTCCCAGGCCACCTTCTTTTTGACTTTTATACCAATATTTCTTGTTAATCCTCGATTTTTTATTTCCATTACAAAAATTATTTAATATCTTTTGCCACTCCTTTAATTCTTCCTCACCAATTATGAATTGTAAGCTTTGCCTTTGCCTGCCTCTGAAGCTGAGAGAATATGAATTGCCCAAAGTCACTCAGTGGCATCCATGGTCAAGAGGGGATTCAAACTCTGGTCTCCAGAGCCTTAGTCCAATGTGCAAACCACTACACCAGTTATAAATACAGGGAGGTAATGTCACTTATCCAAGTACTACACTGACAAGAAACACTGCTGCAACCTTCAGGATTTGGTGAGAAAAGCTTTTGGATGACCTGTCAGGTACTATTAAACTGCCTGCAGTTTCTTGGATTTAGTGATTCCCAAACCCTTGTCCCAACCACATCAGTGTCTGAAGTGCCCCTTGGAAGAACTAAAGCAGAGGGGGGAACTGTGAAATCCCCCATCCCTAATTCCTCAGCATTGGCTATGCTGGCTAGGGCTATTGGGTGGTACAGTCAAGCCACATCCAAAAGGCTGCAGTTTTCACTCCTGAAATAAAGTGATGTTAACAACTGGAGGATTCCCACCACACTGTCAAAACAGTCCCATGCAGCACAGATCCACCTTTTCCTCTGCTAATGTGCACAGAGTACCATCTTTCAAGGGAAGGAACGAGGACCTACCATAGTACACAGATCTACAGCTAGTATATGCAAGGAAATCCCAGAAGCACCACCACTGTTCAGAAACCTCACTTCCTTCCCTGCACCTTTTACTAACCAAACTAAAGGGAGAGCATAAACTTGATCCTAGACTACCCTGCAGTTCCAAGGAAGATATTTCTGCATGGTTCCAGGAGCTGATTGACAAATACACACACGGGCTCCCCCACTTGTCTGACAGGTTAGGAACCAGAGCACTGTCAGAAAGTGGAACTGGTTGAAAAGCAGAAGCTATGTACTGTACTGCACAGAGTATGAAGGACTTACAGAGGCTCCCTTGGGACCAACTGCACATCACTGCTTGCGAGGTCTTTCAGCTGGCTTAATACTTTGTTTCTCCTCTCAGCTCACTTTGCAAGCAGTGCACATGTGCAAGTGGTTCCAAGCGAGCCTCCATAGGCAAGAAAAACTGATGAAAGAGCAGAACCCCCCACTGAATTAATGGAATTTGTCCTTAATTTGGAAGCGTTGAAAGAGTGAGTCATTAGACAACAGAACATGAAAAAGGACGGGCTTCCTGTACGTGCTTTTGAATAGGCATTGGGGAAATACAAGGTCTTCCAGTTCAAGCAAGTATAGCCTTTATTAAGAGATTATGGAAGTTGCAATCTATCATTACCTAAGGGGTCACATATCTTCCCCATTTCTACTATTGAATGCTAAAACACAGCAATCTCATTTTAAACGGAAGAAAAGAACAAAATATTGTGCTACCTCTGGTATCAAAAGCTGGGAAAAATTTTCTCAGAAAATCTATCTTAAATAGGGAAGAGCAATGTCTGAGAATACAGTGCTAGTTTTGCTTCCTTCTAGACCTTGGTGCCCAAGGGGGGATAACTCCCAAAATGACAAAATGGGCCCTCAGAGGCCCTTGGAAGTTTGATTGGACATTAAAAAGTAACTTGCTATTAAGTGGATGGTCATGGTCTAAAACGGGCTTGACATTACATTTAAAGTACAAATAACTGTCTTCACAGACTTCTGGGGCCACGATTTCACAACTTCAGGGATTAATTTGGGATTAATTGGAGGGGTCACATGGAGCCAACAGACCACATTTCACTCACTCTGATCTAAACTGATTTGACTGATAATTTTTACAAAAAATAAATACAACTCATTCAATAAGCTAGGGGTTTAATTAAAAAAAACCCTATACTCTTTGTATAGGGTTCCACTAGACAGCAATTGAAGCCTATATAAAAAGTAGTAAATAATGAGAGGTAAATGTGAGGGACAGACATACAGGAGAAAGATTCTCTAGGTATCAGCACGGGGTTGCTGATATAGAATCACAGTGTTGGAAGAGACCACAAGGCCCATCCAGTCCAACCCCATTCTGCCATGCAGAAATACAGTACATAGTCAAAGCACTTCGGACAGATGGCTATTGAGTCTCTGTTTAAAAACCTCCAAAGGAAATTCCACCACACTCCAAGGCAGAGCATTCTAATGTTGAACTGCTCTTGCTGTCAGGAAGGTCTTCCTAATGTTAAGATGGAATCTCTTTACCTGCAGTTTGAAACTACTGTCCATGTCCTAGTCTTTGGAGCAGCAGAAGACAAACTTGCTCCATCCTCTGTATGACATCCTTTCAAATATTTAAACACTGCTGTCATGTCACCTTCTTTTCCTTCATGTCACCTTCTATTTCTTTTCTCCAGGCTAAACATACCCAGCTCCCTATGCTGCTTCTCATAAGGCCCAGTTTCCAAGTCTTTTACCATTTTGGTTGCCCTCCTCTGGACATGTTTCAGCTTGCCAAAACCTTTTTTGAACGGTGGTACCCAAAATTGGACACAGTATTGCAAGTAAGGTCTGATCAAAGCAGAATAAAATGGTATTATTGCTTCTTCAACCTAGATGTTGTACTCCTATTGATGCAGCCTAGCAGTGGCTTTTTCAGTTTTTACATTACACTGTTGACTCATGTTCAGCTTGTGGTCTACTAAGACTGCTAGACCCTTTTCACATGTACTGTGGTAAAACGAGTGTGCATTTCATTTTTTAACCAATAAATGTAATACGTTACATTTCTCCCTGTTGAAATTCCTTTTGTTAGTTTTGGCCTAGCTCTCTTATCTATTAAGGTCATTTTGAATTCTGATCTTGTCCTCTGGAGTATTAGTTACCCCTCTTGATTTGGTGTCATCTGCAAATTTGATAAGAATGCCCTCTATTCCATCATCCAAGTCATTTACAAAGATGTTGAATACCACAGGGCATAGGACAGAACTCTGCAGCACCCCACTCGTCACTTTTTTTCAGGATGAAGAGGAGCCACTGGTGAACACCCTTTGCATTTGGTTGGTCAACCAGTTACAAAACCACCTAACAGTAGCATTGTCTAATCCACATTTTATTTGCCAGTTTGCAAGAATACCATGGGGGACCTCATCAAAGGCCTTACTGAAGTCCAGATGTGCTATAACCACAGCATTCCCTTCATCTACCAATCTTGTAACTCTATGAAAAAAGACTTAAGTTCAGTATGTAATTGCTAGAACTTTCACAGTAGCCTTGTGAATTGCTACTTACCTGGTTGCCTGTGGCAAATGATTCCTCAGCAAGCAACAAAGTTTTCATAAGTGGGGAAAAAGTTGCCCCCTCCCCACAAACCTTTAACATCCTACAAACTAACAAAACAGGTACCTGTAGGGGATTTTTTGTTCGCTTTTGTGGGTTTTGTGGGAGACTTTGGCTGCTTTCACAGCCAAAGAGGAAACAAAGATCACCTTATCATAATAGCGAGTGGCTTTCTTCCCTTTTCTTCCTTAAGCATACTAGCAGCTTTATACAGAAATTATAAGCTCATCTGGCATAATTCAGTAGCTTTCTTGTTCATCATTCTGAATTCTGGAACAGAATTCAAATCCAATGCCCTTTAAACATGTTGTTGTTGTATGTCTTCAAGTAATTTATGACTTATGGCAACCCTAAGGCAACTCTATCACAGGATTATCTGAGGCTGAGAATATGTGATGTGCCCAAGGTCATCTAGTGGGTTTCCCTGGCCAAGTGGGGAACTGAACCCTAGTCTCCAGGTTTATAGTGCAATGCTCAAACCACCACACCGGCTCTCCTCCCAATGTACTGGACTACAATTCTCACTACCCCCCAGCAAGCATATGAGGAAACATTGCAAGTTGCAATCCATTACACTGGAACACTACACTAGGGAAGGCAACTCTGGAGACTGAAAAGCTTGATGTACAGTTTGGCAACAGGCATAGTGCCACTGCTGAGTCCTACCAAATATAACCTGACATTTCTATCCAATAGCACATGTTCTTGTGAACTCTTTACAATGGCACACCGGTGAGATGAAATTCACGTAGAGCTGTATAAACCCTTCATGAAGCTTGTTCCACAACATGCCAAAGACTGTAGGCCAGGCACCCAGCTACTACTTGAAGCTTTCAATGAGTGTTGGAGGGGGGCACAGACTTATTCAGTGCAACCCTGCTTCCCATTCTATTACTACCACTCCTCTCTATTACATCTCACCTTTGTCTATATTCTAACTCTTCAGAGATCTAAGTTGACCAAAATGGCAAGTTTCTTTGTGCCCTGGGCCTCTCCTGTGCAGCAGGGCTGTGGACACTTTGGCTGTCCAGATATTTTTGGCCTAGAACTCCCACAATACCTTACAACTGACCATACAAGCTAGGGCTAATTGGAAGTGTAGGCTAAAAGGTATCTGGAAGTTTGAAGACTCTTCATTGCTGCTGTAGAACCACCAGATGTAAGGTTGTTCTCCACTGAGTGGAAGGTTTAGTTCAGCAATGAAACTAATCCTTTATATTATAGAGTCTAAAGGTCTACTTTTAGAAGATTCTCTGACATCATCGCTTAAGAGTCAGAGCCTACTGTGCTGAATAAGATGGACCAGTGGTTTGACAAATTCTAATGGCTCCTCCTCCTTTTTTTCTTAAATTCTTCTAAATGACCCAGCAGGCAATAGGACAAGTTGTGCTTTCAGTTGTGTTGTGACTCCCACCATCCTCAGCCAGCAGTCTGCCTAGTTGGGGGTGACAAGAGTTGTAATTCAAACATATCTGGATGATGCAAAATTGGGGAAGGTCAGAATGGCTGGAAGAAAAGATCTGATCATACTTTCCTTTGAGTAAAAAAGAAAAAAAAAAAACAGGTCAATCTGAACAGAGGGAATGGAGGAGAGCCTATTCTAACCCTCACAGAATCCTTGGGATCAAAACCTTTGAAACTATGAACTGTGAGTCACAGATTGTTTTGACATTCCATGGTTCAGTGCCCCACTAAGTACTATTAACACACACTGAGTTGTAGCCCTTTGTTTTCTATCCTGAAGAATGGCTGGCATAATCTATGGCTTCATCCTCAAGGCACCGATGATGGAACTGCAGAGGGGTTTGCAGTCTCAGGTCACATAACAAGACAAAACCAGCTGTGAGCCTTCAAATTCACGTGGAACTCTGTGTTAATTTGTGAAATTCATCATCTCCTGCTCACTGAAGAAAGAATGATCCACTGCTACTTTGCCTGTTCTGTAGTTACGTTCTTTGAAGTGTACTGGCTCCATCCAGAGAGCTGGCATTAAACCCCTGCTTTAATTAGCTCAGACAGTTCCTAAGATATTTGCCCAGACAAGATAGATCTACATGTGAATTTTAAAAACAGAGAGAATGAAGAAATTACAAAGGAACTTGTACCACTACAAGATCTTACCTTCAACACGCATCGCACACATGCTAAAAGCTTGTCATGCAGCATTCTAAAATAGCATAGTACCATGGTCACACCATTCTGCATGCTCTTTTCTCTCGACCATTAATGAAGTGGCCGACTGCGGCATATTTTAACTTATTTTGGAAAGCCCATAATCCCACTGAAGTAAATCTTTAAAACAAAATTAGCCATAGTAACCATGGGATATACCATATTGCAACTAGAGAGCCAGCATGATCTAGTGCTTTGAGTGTTGCGCAGACTCTGGAGACCAGAGTTCAATCCCTGCTTGGCCATGGAAGCCCACTGGGTCATCTTGGGCAAGTCACACTTTCTCAGCCTCAGAGGAAGGCAAAGGCAAAGGCAAACCCCCTCTTAAAAAATCTTGCCAAGAAATCCCTGTGGTAGGTTCACCTTAGGATTGCCATAAGCTAGAAACAACTTGAAGGCATACAAAAATATTACAACTTAGCCTGAATTATATTACAACTTTTTCCCCCCACTAGCCCCCTCCTAACACGTGAAGTAGTTTTGGCTATAAGCTAGTGGCCCAAAGCTAGATGGTGTTCTCCCTGGGTGAAATCCAACATTGCGCAAAAAACTTCCTCTCAGGCAACAGGGCTTTCTTCACCTCTCATTCCTCTACAACCACTTGATCTGCTCTTGACTGTCATCAAAACCACAGAACAGATTTCGAAGGCAGGTGGAGAGGCTAAAAGACTGTTGGACTGTTGACTGGATACCGGAACTGACATTTGAACCAATTTCTGACTCTTCCACTGAGTGGTAAGTTCCTCGACACAGTACCTGACTGCCCCAGGATGTTTAATCAGATAAATTAAAGAACTCTAAAACATGAATTTGCACTAACCTGGTTGCTCTTCTTTTTCTTCAGAGAATGAGTAGAAAGTAAAAAAGAAGATAACAGCTGCAAATGTAAGGGACACTGAAATAAAGAGACTGGACCCTACCACAGAGAGGTCCAGTGGAGCCCACATAACCAGAAAATGTGAGCCTTTCTGTGTGATATTTATAGCTGTTATGTCAGGCCTCTAACAGCTGCCTCCAGTGTACCTCTCTCTTATTGGTGGATATAAAAGTCATGGCCTCACACTGAAAATGTCCCAGGCATGTTGGCCTACAATTGCAAGTTATATTGAGGATTCAAATTTATCATTACAAGATTACTTCTTTTACATTGGGACAATCTCTTTTGCACTGCTGGTCCTATACAGGATATTAAATGACTTTCCAGTATAAGGGGAAATCACAGAAATATACCTCTCTCTTAAAAAAAGAAAGCAATGAATTCAAGACAGTCCAAATGTATTGCATAAATAAAATCAATGCGGTATAGATTTAATCTTGGCAGCAAAATGAGCCATGCTGTTGCAGAACTGTATATCACAAATGTTAACTAAGTAATTAGAGGCTGATTATAACTAGAAACCCTTAAATTTCCTGTCACTTTCTCAGTGGATAGATAGGGTTATGGTACATAATGCTAATGGAAATATTAACTTGCAGATCAACCAAGACCACCCTGAATTTAAACAACATGGTACAAGTTTATTAGTTACACAAATGAAAATACCAGCCTTCTCTCTCCCTCCTTCTCACATATTGATTTTTGTAAAAATATCCTGTTGTTGTGCCAGATGTATATTTTTTAACTTGATAGTCAGGAAATACAAACTCAAGTTGCTTCATTATACTGAATCTCAGATACACGATTTGCAAGATATCTCTGGTCCTGTAAAAGCATTAAATTGTTAATAAAAAAGGGACACTGAACCTCAAGGGAAGTCAAAGGAGTTATTCTAGATGAACACATCAGAACTTGGAAATGACCAACATGTTAACATTAGTCATTACTTTCAAAAATTATCATGTATTACTGTCAATCACCCACACAAAGGAATGTTATGTGACACACAGCAAATGATTTCTAACCATCAGGACAAGGATTTCTCCCATTAAGAAATTCTTGGCCTCACTCTCTCCAAACCAACCTCATGTGCACTATCATGTCTGTACTACAATGCATTCATATTTCGTTCAGTTGTTTAGCCTGCACGCTTCAAAATGGACAGCATCACTCTCTTGCCTGTCATGTGTAACGATGGCTACAAGAATTCAGATCAGTTTTAATACAACAAAGGTTTGGGCAACAGTTGGCCTTCCAGATATTGGCCATTTCCGCACTAGCCTGTTATAGCGTGATGATCCACTTTCAACCTCCTCTGGAATCCTGGGGTTTGCAGTTTTGGGAGGGGCCAGATGGCCCCTCCCAAAACTGCAAACCCCAGGATTCCAGAGGAGGTTGAAAGTGGAATCGTCGTGCTATAACAGGCTAGTGCGGAAGTGGCCATTGTCTGAGAGATGAAAGATGCAGTCCAACACCACCAAGAGGGCTATTGATTCCCCAGCTGCTACATATGCTTGCTTAGAAGTGAGCACTACTGTGCTCAACAGGCCTTTCTTGCAGGTATCAGGCACAAGAGCACTGCCTTTAAAATAACTAACAAAAATAATAAACAATTATACGAATTTTCTACAAAGAGGTGTACCGCTGAGAAACATAGTCCCAAAGGAAGGGGCTGTATCTCAGGCCATTTCCGCACTACAGTGTTAAACTGCTGCTATTCCACTTTCAACGCCCTGTGGAATTCTGGGGTTTGTTATTGAGACCAAAGAGCCCTTTGGCTGAGAATTCGGAGTGCCCCTCCCTAAACTGCAAACCCCAGGATTCCATAGGAGGTTGATAGTGGAACAGCAGCACTTTAACACTGTAGTGCGGAAAGGGTGTCAGAGACAGACTATGCAAAAGGTCTCAGATTCAAGCCGTGATTGAATCTGAGACCTTTTGAGTACCCAGCTTGTTGGGGGCATGTATAGAACTGTTTCGAAATACATGCTATTTGTAAGTTGTTTGCCGCCTCGATCCATATGGAGAGGCGGGATGCAAATAAATAATTAAATAAAAATAAATAAAAAAAATAATTGATTCAGATTTCTAGAATAGGCTGGAAAAGATTCCCTTCCTCTCAAAACCAAATGCCAAGTAACGAAAGGAACAACGAATCCCCAGGTCCTGTGGACTCTTTCTAGCAGGCATCACCCTTGATGGCAAAACAGAAGGCCCATCCCCACCTCTGAAAAACAGACACTACGCTGAACGTTTACTTTTTCTGGAGTACAACTCCCAGGACCCCCCAGCCAGCACAGGGGATTCTGGGAATTGGAGTCCAATAGCGCAACCATTCTAATTTCTGCGGCGAAGGCCATTTCCGCACCAGACTGTTATAGTGCTATTTATCCCACTTTCAACATCCTCTGGAATCCTGGGGTTTGCAGTTGCGGGAGGGGCCTGAGGCCCCTCCCTAAACTGCAAACCCCAGGATTCCAGAGGATGTTGGAAGTGGAATCGTCGCGCTATAACAGGCTAGTGCGGAAATGGCCTTCGCCGCAGAAATTAGAATGGTTGCGCTATTGGACTCCAATTCCGCAACTGCAAACCCCAGGATTCCATAGGAGGTTGAAAGTGGAATAATAGCGCTATAACAATCTAGTGCGGAAATGGCCGAAGTCACGTCGCTATCACCACCCACGCCCTGTTCGCAAATCTCTGCCACTCTGGACTGAGCCAACCAGACCGATCTTCTCGAGTGCCTGCTTTTTTTTTTAACGGTGGTGTTTGAGATTTTTTATTTATTTTTTATTTATTTATTGGTTTCCCGCCTCTCCATAAGGATCGAGGCGGCGAACAACTTACAAATAGCATGTATTTCGAAACATTTTTCTATACATGCCCCCAACAAGCTGGGTACCACTAGCAGGCCACACAGGCGGACATCCCCTTCCTCCCCCAACCTCAGAAAAGCCAGAATCACCACACGACGGGTTACCATGACAACCAGAAACACGTGGCTGCGACCAAACCAGACACAAAGAACACACAGAGGCACTGCTTTTTCCCCCCATCTCTCTCCACAGGCGCGCATGCGCAGAACTTTCCTTCTACCGCTTCCCTCCGAAGACTAGGCTGGCGCGCGTTCCATGTATTTTCCTCTTGACTCCTCCTCCTCCTCTCTCTTCTTTTTTTTTTCTCCTCGTTCTGTTGGCCCCGCCCCTTTCTTAGAACCTCCGTTCTGTCCTCCTCCTTGGATTCTTCTTACCCGGAAGAGGCGGGGTAGGAGGGGGCGGGACAAGGCAAGGAAGGCAGCCGGGAACTTACTTCCGGCTCCGGTTCTTCCGAGGTTCCCGCCTCTCCGAATCCGGTGGGGAAAAGAAAGCACGGAGGAACCCAAGTCCTGAAGCCTCGGAGGAGGGCGGAGGGGTGTTGCCGGCGGAGAGCGCGCGTGTGGCGCGAGAGGGAGGCGGGCGCGCGGGCGTAGAGGGTGCGCGCCCGGAGGCCGTTTGTTTTTGTTTTCCTCCGTCCCGGCTCGCGGCCTTCTCTTCCGGTAGGTTTCTGGACTTGGTAGTCATGGAAACAGCCCCCCTTCCCGCGGCAGGACCTCTCCCCGCCACCATCCCCCTCGGGGCCCGAGCCGTGTCGCTCAGCGTCTTCCCCACCGGTCGGTCGCCCCTCCCCGCGCCCGTCATTTCTAGGGGAGTGTGGCGGGCGACTGGTTGAGGCGTGAGCGGGGAAATCCTCGGTTCAGCCGTCACCCTGAGGGGTTGAATTTGAGCCACCCCGCTCTGAGAGGGCTTTGGGGTTCTCGGCATATGGCGGTTTAACTGCCACTTCTTGGGGTGGGTGTTGCTTCCGAAGAAGGAGTCGAACTTCAGAGCGAAGAGCCTGACTTTGTTCGTTGGCTCTGGGAAGGGCAAACCCCTCAGTATTGGCAAGAGAAGTGCCAGTGGGGGCACAGGAGTAACTAAACCACGCGTCAAACCGTCTAGCGCGTCGGGTTTTTTTCACTCAGCTTCATTCTGGCTTCTCTCCTTAACATTTTGGTCTTTCTCAGAGAAGAAAAGATTGGGAGGAGGCTATGTTCTACTTGGCTAAGCGGAAAGATTTTGCTGATTACCAAGACTCTTGTTTTTAAACGCTCTGCATGACCAGACTTTCTCCCTGAGTTGGTAGATGCTGTAGTCTTCCCAGTTAAAAGTTGGGCTTCGCTCCTGTCCCCGCCCACCACACGTGAACTTCCTGACCGTCAGGGCTGTCCGGCAGTGGAATCTGCTGCCTCGGAGTGTAGTGGAGTCTCCTTCCTTGGAGGTTTTTAAGCAGAGGCTGGATGGCCATCTGTCGGGAGTGCTTTGAGGGAGTTCCTGCATGGCAGGGGGTTGGACTGGATGGCCCCTGGGGTCTCTTCCAACTCTACATTTCTATGATTCTATGTGCTTGCTTGCTTGCCTCTGCTTGAAATATTTCACCTTCTTTGTTCTCTTAACTAGTCTTTGATCAGGACCATTAAGATCTGTATTCATAGAATCATAGAAATGTAGAGTTGGAAGAGACCACAGGGGCCATCCAGTCCAACCCCCTGCCATGCAGGAACACCCTCAAAACACTCCCGACAGATGGCCATCCAGCCTCTGCTTAAAAACCTCCAAAGTAGGAGACTCCACTACACTCCGAGGCAGCAGATTCCACTGCCGGACAGTTCTGACTGTCAGGAAGTTCTTCCTGAGGTTCAGGTAGAATCTCCTTTCCTGCAGCTTGAATCCATTGCTCCTTGTCGTGGTCTCTGGAGCAGCAGAAAACAAGTCCCCTCCTTCCTCTACGTGGCATCCCTTCAAATATTTAAACATGGCTATCATGTCCCCTCTTAACCTCCTCTTCTGCAGACTAAACATACCCAGCTCTCTAAGTCTATCCTCATAGGGCATGGCTTCCAGGCCTCTCACCATTTTGGTCACCCTCCTCTAGACTTGCTCCAGCTTGTCAATATCCTTCTTGAATTGGGGTGCCCAGAACTGGACACAGTACTCAAGATGGGGTCTCACCAAAGCAGAGTAGAGTGGTACCAGTACCTCCCTCGATCTAGACACCATACTCCTATTGATTTGTTACCTCAAACCGTGCCAGCATGTTTTGCATTTCCATTGCATTCCACTTTCCTCCTCCCCATCCTTATATCCTGCCCAGTATTCCTGTTCTTTGTTTTCACACTGTTTTTGACTTGTGGTGATTTTCAGGCCAACCTATCACGGATTTACTAGGGCTGAGAGTATGTGATGCATCAAAGGTCACCCAGTGGGTTTCTATGGTTGAGTGGGGAATCAAATGGTTTCCAGGGTCATAGTCCAGCGCTCAAACCACTACACCACACTGGCTCTCCCAGTATTGTCTAGATGCCTATATTCTACAATATATAGTGATCTCAGGAGCAGTACTGCCTATTTTGTCTGGGGTGTGTGCTCCAGGAAGTAAGGTAAAAGATCTTTCCCATTGTATTTTGCCCAGTCCAGGGCCTGAGTCTGCAATCTATTCCATGCAGAGTAGGTGCATGATCCCTTTCAAAAAAAATTTATCACTAAAAAGCTAGTTCTCTATGTATTTCTCTTTTCATTGAGACTGAAGTCTGCTTATTTGAAAGACACAGCTGTAAAACCCCTCTTTTGGCACCTTCCTGATTGTGTTTACCCTCTTGCTTTTATAAGCCACTGACTACTGGTTTCCCACAAGAAACTCATCCATGTTTTGTTTCTGCCATCTTTTTTTAATAAAACCATAGCAGGCTGGGATTCTTCTGGTATTTTCTCTCATGTAAATTGACTGCTTGACTTCTTCCAGGAATTTTTTCAATTTTCTAACTTGAATTTCGTTTTCCATTGGATACTTCCCTCTCATGTCTGTATCATTGGTTGCTTTTACACACTGTGATTAGCCTGTGCCCTTCTCAGTAACACCAGCTCCTATTCCTCTTTAATCAGTTAGGACAGCCAAATCCCATGACTTGTGTATCTCTGTCTAGGGCAGAGAAACACCACCACTCAGCCCTATTTTAAAATCTATTTTACTATTGTGCCTTCATTATAATAATAAAATATGAAAATTAGCTTGGGAGGGAAAAGTAACGTGCCCAGGTAAATACCATTAAGTGTTATTCTGACAAACAGCCTATCTTTCTCAGCGTACAGTGATCTGTTTCTTTGTGAAATCGCTAGATGAGTGGTAACATCCTGTAAAACTAGTTCCACCGTTTAGCTCTTAGTTACATCAGAGTCCATGGAAGAGGAGAGTATAGAATGAGTATTATCTCCTTTAGGGTTTTTTTAAAAATATTTTTTATTTCTCCATTTGTTTTGTAAATAATGTTGTGAGAGTAGATAAGTTGTATTTCTATGGCATTGTCCATTGCAGTATTTGAGTAACTTTGCCTGCTTGGTCAGACTGACAGCCTTACATGCAGAAGACTTGTGATGCAGGCTGTTATGCTGGGTTTTCTTCTTTTTGTTTGTAAGGTGATAGTAACAGACCACTAGTTCCTTTTAGCTTGTGGTGAAAGAAAGCTCTGTTCTGTGTCACACTCCCTCAGGAACATTTGTGCTATACATAAGTGATGGCATTTAAGAAGGAGCAAAATTGAACCCCCATCACATGAGCATTACTGGGGGGTGAAGTGTGAGAGACAAGGAAGAAAAATCATATCTGTTTCAGGGACACTTTAGAAAGCCTGCCATAATGCCACACAGGAAGGTAGTGTTTCTGTTTGTGGAAGTCGCTGAGGAAGATCTTCTTTATGAAGGGGGAAAAGTAAGTTCCATTTAAGAAAAGTTTATTTATTTGTACCACATGTATATTGTGTTGAATTATAGAATCTCTGAGCAGTTTACATGAGAATTCTTATGTAGTACGAAAATGGTATAACAATGTGAAAACAATAAACATTTTAAAAAATCTTCAGCAGCCAATTAAAAAAATCAAGAGTCATAGTAATTGCCAGCTAGGACTGCATAAGCAAATACTTTTCCCATTGGCATTTGGTGTTTGACATCATTTCTGCCTCTCTACTGCAGAGAGGAAAACATCCACAGCATGGATATGGCCTCCAGAAAGGTCTAGCTTCAAGATGTCATCCAGTGGTGTTCTGTTGGTTGGGGAACAATCATTAAGGTCTCCATTGTGGATTGTGAGGATCGATTGTGAAGGCATAGAGGAAGTCTGCTAGATATCCTGACTCCCAAGTGTTTACAGCTTTGTATTGCAAGCCTTAAATATGTTTCAGTTGCTATAGTTTGTTGTGTGCCTTCAAGTTGTTTCTGACTTATGGCAATCCTAAGGCAAATCTTCCACTGAGTTTTCTGGGCTATTAGGCAGCCAGAAATGTTGTATTAAATATTTACGAGTACAGTACACGTGATCCCTGCATTCACAATTTCCGAGTCACGTAAAGCGTTGCATCCCTATACCTAAAATGATGGTGACGTGTGTGTGAACACGCTGAAGTGGACATATGCACATCACTGCCATTGAATATAATGGGTGCAAGCATTCGTGAATTTTGCTATTCGTGAGGGTTCCTAGAATGGGAACTGCCTCATATGCAGAGATATATTGTATTGTCACTTTTCGTACTCTCCTTGAAGAGGGTAAGAATCAAGGATGTAGGACTTGGTAATTGATGAAGCATGCACATTTTGTGCCATACAATGTTTACATTCCTTCTTTCACCCAGTTCATTACTGATACAGTCTTCCACAATTCTGTGGGATACCATATCGAATACTAAGTTATAATGTGGGGTGTACTAGCCTGGGTTATTAATCCCTATTACCAATGCATCCATTTTAGAATGAAGGTGAGTGACTTATTCTTTTTCACCTCCACATAGAACTTTGTTTGTTTGAATCTTTTCTGCTAGTTTCAAGGGTAACAAATTACTTACACCAGTTCCAAGCTGTAAGAAAGAAAATCCTCAGCTTTCCTTGGCAAATGAACTCACTTTGGATCAAAACTGGACCCTCCAATGTGATGTAGTCTTCCTCCCAGATTGAGGGGTCACTCAACCCTAACCCCCTTAAAGCACTATTAAAGGTATAGGCTTGCTCTGCCCATTCTCAATTTTTTTAAAAGTATAATTGTTTTCTTCAGAAATGCAAATGTTTCTTTCAGTCCTTTTACTGAAGAATTGAGGTATTTGTCCTAAGCAAAAAAAGGGCAGGAGGTTGACCGGAATCCTTTTTTTAATGTAATGCAGTATTGTTCTCAATTATACTTTTTGCTTTCTTCTCAGGCACTTGAAGCTTTCATCGTCTGAATCAGTTATGTGAGCAGTATAGTAATGGGTGAGTGTGAGTTACACCAAAGCACTTCATTTACAGTTTTTAATCTAATAGCAGAGTCCCTTGTGAGTGTATTGGTTTTGTATCTAGTGCTTCCACTTCCAGCATTAGGAGTTGATGTCTATCTTACAGTCAGCTCTGCCAGCCATGGTGCAGTATTCTTGCCATAATGAAAAATAAAAATAATATCACATTGCTTTGGAGGGAGTAAAAGGAAGTAGGGGCTAACTTGTTCTATATCAAGCTTGCTCTTTAGTTTACTGAAAACATCTGCTGGCCAGTTCTATAGGAAATTAACAGATGTAGCTAAAGCTGGAAGCTTCTGGCATGTAGGAGATGGCCACTTGTTTCTCCCATGTTTGACAAAGGCATGGCTGAATTTTGGCTTTTGTGACAGAAGTTCTGCTTGGGCTGCTATGTCTGCAAAGCCAATCAGGAGGACTGTAGTTAGTGAGAGATAGGGATTACTTTTATATTCGCTGTGCTCAAGCAGTTTCTTTTTGTCTAAAGACACAGATATTCATTTCGCCTGTTCCTTTTTCACTTAGTTTTTTAAAGAATATACTTTTTTTCCTCCAAGTAGCAAAAGCAGGTGATTGAACCATGCTGGCACATTTTTACAAGTTGTAATGTGTATGATTGCATGTATATTATTCTTGAAGCTTGATATTTTTGTCAAGTTCCCTTTTCCCCCCCAATTATGGATGGGAGGGAGAATCGTACATCACCTTTTTTCAAATGGTGCTACTGGTTTTTCTTTGGTGTTTCAGTCAAATGCTTCTTTGCTATTTATTCTTTCAGCTCTTCATAGTCTGCAGTGGAAATCCTTACACTCTTTAACAATTCCTAAGAGAGCTTGTAGCTGTGAATCTTTCTCTCAGATTCCGTGTACTTTCTTTCTGAGCATCTGACCGTTAGGAGCTTTCCTCTTTGCAGATGATGCTGCTGAGAGTATGAAGATGGATGCTGGAGACTCTTTGTTAGCTAATCACACATCTGTGTTCAAGAGTCTTCCTCTACAACAAAATGCTCTCTCAGGAGATCAGCTTCCAGGGACTGCCAGCGAGGTTTGGGAATTAGCTACATTTTACATTCTTATCTATGCAGTTTTTTCTATTATACAGGTTGAACATCCCTTATCTGAAATGCTTCTGACCAGAAGTGTGTTGTATTTCAGATTTTTTCAAATTTTGGAATACCTGTGTTTGCATATATATGAAATATAGTACTGTGCAGGAGATCTCCAGGGAGCCTATGATTGAACAAGCAGAAGTGTCACAACCATTGCCTTGAAAATGGAAACAGACAGCTGGTGGGCTTTCTGGAGATCTCTTGTACGGTACTGTATTTTTCTTCCTGAATACAAGTATCAGATCCCTTATATTTTCCGTTTCTCTCCAGCCTTGCATCTTATACACAACACAGATAGCAAATGAACAAGATGTAAAGCTGGAGAGAGACACAAGGATCTGTGAAATGATAGGAGACATGGATTCAGGCTGAGTAATATGTTTGAATTCTTACCATTACACAGGTCTTCACATTCCCACATTCTTGTTCGTTTGCTACTTGTGTTGTGTGTAAGATGTGAGGCTGGAGAGAAACTGAGGGTCTGAGAGACAAAGAAGTAGGAGGTCTGCAGCTGCCACCTGGAAGGCAGAAGTGGGTGGCTGGCATCAAAAAGTTTTGGTTTTTGGAGGTTTTCAGTTACCTGAATTAGGGATGTTCGACCTGTATAGCTTTTCTCAGAATTGTCTAACATTCTGATATGGCTATAATTGTCAATTTGTGCTGTTTACATTGCAACTCCTACTTGATTTGTTTGATTTAAAAAGGTACACAATATAAATGCAATGAAACCAAGGACATATATGTGGCATTCCATCTGTTGAAATAGTTTCATGTGTTTCAGTCTCCTTTAAGATAAAACTATATTTGGGGAGCCTGAGATTCTGTGATAGCAGAACATGATTCAGAAATAACAGAATACGGTACCTTTGGTCTGCTAATTATAAGGCCCATCTATTGCCTTCAGCTATACTACTTTGAAGTTTAGGGTAATCCTGCTTGCTGGGACAAGCAGTAGTGACATGTTATAAATCACTTTCTCACATTCCAAGTCCTTCTTATAGCTTTCTCTTTGTGAATTCCATCCTTCTGTTGCTCCCAGTGATTCTGTTTTATTTAGTTGTAAATTATACTCTAAAGTGGTAGTTGTTAAGCTTTTTACCCCTGTGAACCCCTCCAGTGTTTGTGTCAAGCACTGGACTATGAGTCTGGAGATCAGGCGTCAAATCCCTACTCAACCATGGACTTTTCTTATCATCCCATTTGAATAACTTTTGTGCCTTCCCTCCACAATCTGAGGACATTTTCGCACTATATTAGCGCTATTATTCCACTTTCAACATCGTATGGAATCCTGGGATTTGCAGTTTAGGGAGGAACGTTTGAGGCCCCTCCCTAAACTGCAAACCCCAGGATTCCATAGCATGTTGTAAGTGGAATAATAGCACTATAACAGTATAGTGCAGAAATGGCCTGAGAATTACTTTTCAAAAGTAGTATCACTTCCATGTCTAGAACACTGCCTTTCATCTAAATGTATTACTTTTTTGTATTTTTGCCAGTTCTGAGGATGTTGCAAAATGCAGCTCTTCTTTCACTTGGGCTGCTATATGTGTATGAAAAAAAGCATTTTTCCCCTTCTGAATGTAGTCTTTCAATATCCTTTGGTTTTTGTTTCCTCCTTTGTTCAGTTTTTATCAAACAAGCTTGGCAGCTTGGAGAGACCTTTCACTTGTCCAGCCGAAAATGCTTCCTGTAGCTTCAGTTATTTGTCAGGTAAGGAAAGTTGTCTTAACTACAGTTGATGGACTAATTGAGATTCATCAAAATATGTGCAGGTTGGAACACATACCATTTTTGCTGTTTATCGCTACAGGAATGCCCTTCACTGAAGCATAGGAAGCTTTCTTCCTGCTGAAATTTTAAAACAGTTTGAAATGGTTCATGTGGTGTTAGGAAAAATTGCTACTCTTTCTTTCAGTTTTGTAACTAGAGAGTTCACAGCAGGAATTGCCATCTTCTGTATTCTCAGGGCCTATTCTCAGGAAGACTGAAGATAGCACTTCATGCTATAAACTAAGCACTTTATTTACAAAGTATTTCTAGTTACAAAACTGAAACAAAGAACAGCATCCCCTTCTCTTGTGTAATCCTAAATACTCCAAAGGCACCAAATCCTATCTGGTCTTTGAAGCAGGATTGGGGCTGGTTAGTACTTGGAAGGGGCACTGCCAAGAAATAGCAGGTGCTGTAAGCTAAGTTAATAGCATGCCACCCCTGAATATTCCTTGCCAAAGAAACCCTATGAAAAATCAGTGTAAGTTGATTTGAAGGTGCACAGACCTGCATACATGCTCTCTCTCTCCTTCAGACTATGGTCAGGGATCAGAAATGTATTTTGCAGTAACTGTAGGGGTTTTCCCAAGTGAACTCAGGCTTCATGACAAAGTTGATGTCATTTACCAATGAGACCTTCCTTGCTTTGGAGAACATGTAGTTTGATAACCCATACTTATGCATGCGTGCACATATTACATATGCGTTGTGTCAGTCTTTCTGAATTTTCTATGTATTATCAAATGTGGTATTGCTATTTCTGAAAACTCTGTACAGAACTGGGAAGGGATATTTCTATAACCTCTTTTCGAAAATGAATGTGTGGATCAGCATTGCATTATAAGAATCAATGCATGTACCTCTTTTAAAAGACAGGTAGCAGTTAATACCTAGAACACTGATATTCTTAATAGTGAGGCAAGTTGTGAGGCAAACACCTGTAAAACTATATTGTGGAATTACTATTTCAGATCCCTGTAGTTTCTTTTGATTCACTGATACTGGCTAATGAAGATGGTATATGCATCAAATCTCTTGCAAGGCAAATGATGTTTGAGGCAGTACCACCATTCTGTAATTAATAAGCTTGATGTGAGGCTGCTGGCTTCTCATTTACTGATTAATGTTTCTGTCCTGGCAGAACCTCCGTCCTCTGAGACCTATCAAGCCACAGGCATGCAAAGGACATTTGGAACAAGTGCCAACGGACAGTGGAGAAGCTGTGGTTCTGTACTTGGTCCTTTTTCACAAAAGCCTAGACCAAATCGCAGTGTATACTTTGAGACACGCAAAAACCTGAGGTCTATTTGTTTTCATTGGATTTTATTTTTTGTTTAATGTGTTAATTGGTTTTGGTTTGTTTCGGCCATGGACTCTTTGAATTAAAAAAAAGAAAACAGCATGTACCGTAACTGCATACTTAATAGTAATTACCTTTTCCATACAGAGCGTCCTTTTTTTATATAAATATTTTTATTAGATTTGTTAAAAAAGAAAAAAAAAGGCTACATTCCAGACTACATTTTTCCATATTTTCCCCCAGTACAATACCTTCCTAATATATACAACTGATATCTGCCGATTTTTCTTAGCAGTGCTCTAATACATAATACATATTTGGCACTCAATCAAAATTAGTTCATAATTAACTTGACTGATATGGAATACCCACCCCCCAACCAAAAAAAAAAACACCCCCCCGGGCCAAAAACAGCTTATTACATTGATTGGGAAAATGAGAAAAAGAAAAATTCTCTCCCCAACAGAATTGATTCCCACCTCCAATCGTATCCTTAACATAAGCCTTGGTTGTATTCCTCATTTCTTTTGTTAGAAAAAGAAAAACCTTATCCATATAGTTCATAAATATCTCCACATAGATATACAGAGAGTCCTTTCATACTAGTACGAGTACAAGGTTGCAAATACATCAGCAACGAGAGTACCCAATACACAATAACAACTTCCTTTATAGATTATCTTTAACATACTTAAATAGGGGGTGCCAGACTTCATAAAATTGCTTTGTAGTTTTGTATTGAAGCATAAAGGTAAGTTTATCCAATTCTGCTATCTCCAGAAGTTTATCCCACCATTCCTCCTCATGAGGAATAGTTTTCTTTTGCCAATGTCTAGCCAAAACTATTCTGGCTGATATAATCATATGCCACATTAGTTGTTGGATGTACCTTTTTGAGGTACATAAGTTTACCATTCCCAGTAAGAAAATTTCTGGAGTTAGCTCTATGCTAATACAGAGCGTCCTTAATTATACTGACTAATACCTAATACTGTAAATGTCCTTTTTTAGGGTATAAGGGAACAGTTGAACGCAATGTTAATTTGTTTGTTTGTTTGTTTATATGCCATATCTACTGGTTGAGGCTAAAGCATTTGAAAACATAGGGAGAACAGCAACAAATACAATTCAGAAGTAGACAATTGAAATAAATTTTACAGATATTCAGTTTTAAGATGCAGTTATATTTAGTGTATGTGCATGTAAACTTGCATATGTGTGTATGTAAATGTATCCAGTTGCCTGCAGAGCTGGGGAGTAAGGAGTTTGTAGCAAATGAAGCATTTGAAAGTCTGTGTTAACTCCTCCTACTGCCCAAGAAGGGGAGGATCACATGGGATGTGGTCACTGGCTCATGTTTTAGTTCGTTCTTGTCTTTCCACAAATCACAGCTGTTCCTTTGAGTTTGTCTTTCTTTTTTAGCTTAACAGATCTTCCAGCTTAAATAAATTGTTTACTTTTCATTTTATCTCCATGGAACTAAAGGCCTCTAAAGCTACCCTAGGCAAGTAGATTAAAGCCACACTTTACAAAATGAGCACAACCTGTTCCTCTTGGGCTGCAGCAACTACAGCAAGCAGTAAGCACCACTTTAGCCAGAATGTAAAACAGTTTTGGGAACCACATCACTGGTTCGGAGAAGTATGTGTGGAACAAAGCACTACGATAACAGATTTCGTACAAAAATGTAGTATAGTGAAAATTCTAGATACAAAAGCTGTGCTCTTTTGCTGTTAGTCTTTGACTAAACTTCAAAAAATTCTATGTCACATCTAATAGCGTACAATAGTAAGTCCCTTTTATGTGTGTGACTGAATTGCTTCCCTTTAGTAGTAAAATGGTAAGGTAGTTGTATTATAAACATATGTCATAATTTGCCATTATGTTGTTTAACGAACAACAGATGTAGGACATTGTAGTACAGAAAGTGAAATGCTTCAACTTGGAGATTGGGAATTTGGCAGTCAGTAAAGGACTGCACATACCAGCATCACACTCTTCTGCTTTCTTGGTTGTTACAGTGCAACAAAAGCAATCCAGTTACAGCTAGGAGTGAATGGATAATTTTTATTCTGAGTCCTCATTCAACCTCTTCTGGACTCTGTGCTACATTTTTTCCCCTCTTTTGCAAGGCACTCAGATTTAAATGAACTAGAAGGGCTTTTTCCATTATACAACCACAGGGCCTAAGCCAAGCATAATCAAAAGCAACACGAGAGAAATAGCTACAAATAAAAAAAAAAATTAAAGAGCTGTTTAGTAAATAGTAAACAATAATATAATTATTTTTGGAAGCTGGAGAAAGAGGGTGACAGCTGTTTTTTTGCAAACTGTGGAGAAATTAAAAGGAGGTTCTTTGGTTTTCAGATGGAGTTTATGTAGTATAAAAAGTCAAAGTCTTAAAAATCTGTTTAATACTGGCTAATTGGACAAATATTGAACTTTTTCTGCAGTGGGACATCTAATTCCTTTGTGGGAAAATCAAACCACCATTGCCACGTTTCTGCCTATGAAAAATCCTTTCCGATTAAGTCTGTTACCAGTCCATCATGGAGTGCTCCATGTCGTCGGAGCTTGTTAAGTCCCAAGAAATCCCAGAGGAGATTCATCAGCACTGCGGAAGAGGTGGGTGAAAGGGAAAGAGAATTGGAGAGATCTAGACAGAAAGATTCTCGTGCTGTGAAATTTTTTGGTTGGGGAAGTCTTGGTCTGTCAACTCACTTCACAGATTTGACCAGTGTTTTGTGACAATGAGGAGCTCCATGATGCGTTAATGTCACAGAAGAGGCATAGAAGTTCAAATCTGTGGTTGCTATTTGTTAGATTGCTCTCATCCTTAGGGTAGTGGAGGGAGATGGGTAGACCACAAAAGCAGTATTTGGGAAGGCCTTAGGTCAGGGAGAGTGATCTCAGGCAAGAGAG
Source organism: Ctenosaura bakeri (assembly GCA_948474755.1). Classification (NCBI taxonomy): domain Eukaryota; kingdom Metazoa; phylum Chordata; class Lepidosauria; order Squamata; family Iguanidae; genus Ctenosaura; species Ctenosaura bakeri. Next base: position 534,077 of record CAOLHI010000689.1, read on the forward strand.
AGAGAGCAGTCAGTGAGAGAGGAAAAGATTTAAGTAGAATTGTGCATGGGTGAGGAATACCTACTGATAAGAAATAAACTATGAAATGTAGAAACATTCATAGATAAAATTAATTGGATGTATCCAAATAAAATAAGCAAATAAAAGTTTATTTTAATAGTAGACAGTATGGTTTACTCCTGAGTAGAGAGTAAGACATTGTTCATCACTAGGGTCCCTTTCTCTGGGTATTTAAGGCACATTAAAAACACCTCTGATCTTATTCAGGTAAGCTCTTTATTTTCACCTGTACATTCAGACATATGGATTGATGTAGTCTTTGCCTCCCGAGCTAATTTTGTTGTTGCTGTTGCTATTGTTGTTACAGACCCTTAAAATATCATTTGCCATTTTTAAAACATTTCTATTCTCAATTAGATAAATTTGAGGACTCCTATTATACTGCACAATATTTATAGAGCCAAAATGGAATTACTTAGCTCTTTACAGTGTATGTGGTAATTTCTCTGCAGACTGTTCAGAGGAAGAGAAAGAAATCTACCGGCAGCTAATTCAAATGGTTACAGGGAAAAAATTCTCAGCCTCGAAGACATCTTCATTTTTATCCCTCCACATGTGAGTCTTTGAAATATACAGACTGAGCTACTGATTTGTTAGTTTGTTCTTGCAAGTTCTAGTCTTTTGTTTTTGTTTTCAGGCCCAGGTGTACAGTTTCCAGTAAGAACTTTATAAAAGAAGCTGACAACACAAATAGAAAACCTTTTGACATTTGTGGTACCCCTTCAAGCAATCAGTCACCTGCCATCCTCAGGACACAGGAGGAACATTCTCACAAACCACAGCCACACTTCATCCATAGTTTACCCTCACATGTTAGCTTTGAGCCCAAGGATGTCAGCACGCCGACTCAGCAAAATAGTCAACCAGCATTGGATGTGCAGGCTGAAGGTAAAAGCTAGAAAGAAGATGATTGATGGATTTGCTTCCTTTCCCTACCCAAGGTTCTGTAGTTATTACTTTATCTAGATGGGAATCACATGACCCTGTAGATATTGTTGGACTGCAGTCCCAGCAGTTCCAAGCAGTGCAGCCTATGCTGGGGCTTACAGTCCAACAACATCTGGAGGGCTGCATGATCCCCACGCCTGTTCCACATCATTCATAAACAAAAATTGGCTTATTGCAATTCTTATATTTGAAATATGAAACTTGCAGTCAAATCCTGGTTTGTTTACTGAGAAATAATTTTCACTTGTAACCTATGGCTAATTGCCCACAGTCAGCTACCAAATTTGTATCTCAAAAGGAACTTGAATTTGATCTGAGTCTAACAGTTTGGGCATGAAACAATAGCAGCTGTCATGATACCTAGGGAGTGACTCTTAGTAGGAGGACCATGAAGTAAAATGGAAAAATCTGGGTGGGATTTCTGGACAAGCTTACTTTTAAAGATTAATTTTAATCTTGCTGTGTGTCTGCTTTATTTAGGTTCAGACTCTGTCATAATGCTCAATGGCAAAGACATACAATCCCCAGCTTCAAGGCAAGTATTTTGTCTGATTGAGCATTTACAATGATGCAAAGATGGGGCCGGGGCGGGGGGGAAGAGCCAGCGAAAGGTAGTTGTCCTTAAGCTAAAGGTAGTTGTTCTACAGATTGGAGTCAGTAGAAGAAAATAGTTATGACTTACAAGGGTCTCACTGATTTTAATAGGCTTTAATGTGGGTATGTGATATTTCCTTACCTTCTGTGTGTTTTGTCTTACCTGTATTTCTTTTGGTATTGAAGTTTGTATGTTTATGTGTTTAGCTCAATATCTGTGTGTAGTTGGGCTTCAACTTTGTCTGTCATGTCTTCTGTCAACTTAGAGTGACTTCATGAATTTCATAGGGTTTTGTTAGGCAAGGAATACTCAGATGTGGGGTGCGCTGGTATTCCTTGGTGATCCCCCATCTAAACCCTAAACAGGCCTGACCATGCTTAGCTTCTCAGATCAGATGGGATCAGGTGCCTGACAGTTTTGACCCTATCTTAGCCACTTCCTGATCTTTTTAGAGCAGAAGTTTAAGATCCCTACTTAGCCATAGAATCTTGACAGACATTTGTTGTGTTCTGCAACAACAACTGTTGTATGAAGGATTTTTCATAAGCTTTCCTTTTCATACTGTAACATCACATCCACAAATGCTTCCTGTTTTTCCTTCCAGGTTAAAGAATTAGTAGGCAGTAATTTTGGGGTTGAAGATAGTGTGTCTTTGTTTGCATGTCAATCAGACTCTTCTTCTGGTTTCTGCCTGTGACTTCATTGGTTTTCATTTTTGTCACTGCTGTTTCTGGAGCCTGTCTGCTGTGCCATCTAGTGAGAGATACCTAGCATTGCATCTGTGTCAGCTTTTTGTGTCTATCATCCAATCAAACACCATGGCTTATGGCTGTTGTCTGACACCAGTAGGCTTCCCTGTTGCCCACAGTTTTTAACCTACATTTTACCTCATTTTGTCTACAGGCTATTCAAATGGATCAAATTATAACCTTTTTTTTCTATTTAGTTTTCTTTCATAGATATCATTACTCCCCATTGGAATTTTAGCTAATAAGATTCTGTTTTCCTCTTAGAAGAAACATTCATATTTTTCATCTTTTTTTTCCTTTCAGCGCACCTTTCTTTGAGGCCGAACTGTGGATCAAAGAATTGTGAGTATTTTCCATTTCTGTACCTCAGAAATTATGTTCATGGTTTATAGACTCAATGTTCATATATTACTCAAGAGTTAGACGTATACATGCTCCATCCAGGCTGTTATCAGTGCCTTTCCAATTCAGATTAAAGAAACTGTGGCTCAAATCGAAATCAAATTTTATATACATCAATATTGCAAAGACCATTGCAGTTTTAATAAGTGCAGTATATGTCAATGCACATCATCAGTGTAGAAGCGCAGACTAATGCTGATACTAAAACAATGGTACATCAAAAATATATCCCTGGTACTGAAATGGATGTAAACAATGTTACTGAAGGGTGTTGGGAAACCATGTTTCATTTTGGAAACAACTGTCAAAATAATTGGGGGTCTATTATAAGTTTTCTTTCTCCTATTATTGAGCAAAGGTTTGCCAGTGCCATTTTTTTGTTGTGTCCTTTCAAGTCACTTCTGACTTATGGCAACCCTGAGATGAAACTGTCACAAGCTATTTTTTTATTTTGTTTTTTGGGTAAGATTTGTTCAAAGGGGGATTGCCTTTGCCCTCTCTGAGGCTGAGAGAATGGGACTTGCCCAACGTCACCCAATGTTTGAGCAGGTGTCTGAATCCTAGTTTCCAGAACCCTTTAATAAATAAATATTTGAATATTCATATCTAAATTTAAATATCTAAGCCTTAAGATAAGTCTTGGGGGACCCCAGAAACAATTATAGTATTTACGGGGGGGAGCTGGTAAAGGAAAAAAATCACTGGCTTAAAATACTGAAGATGTGTATTTTCATTGTTACTTATATTAAGTACTAAGTCTATCATGTGCAAAAATCCTCCTAGAACCAGTGTCTATGATTCCCGTGCCCGTGAGAGATTGCGACATATAGAAGAGCAGAAAGCTTTGGTGTTGCAGCTGCAGAACCAGGTAAAAGCTTAAAGGGTTTTTAAAACAAATGTTGGAATTAACTCTGGACTGGGAAGTCTGCTTGATTTCTTCTGGTATTTTGCTCTTGGTAGAGGAGAATGGGGCAACTATCCAGAGTTGGGAGACAGCACTGCCACACCCAGTGAATGTTGGAGAACAAGTCACACCCCACAGGCTATCTCAGCACCCTACAGGATGTTGGGAGGAATATCATATTTTTGGCCCACTAGCCATTGTTGTAATTGTTATCCCACCTTTCTCCTAATATGGGGCCCAGGGCCCAAGAGAGTCCTTTCTTAAAGCAGAATGTGATCTGGAAGTTAAAGACATGAGAGCATTGTGCCCCATGCCTTCTTCGTGATGTAGGTGGAGCAAAACAATGTTTTTCCCTAAAATACCAAAATGAGGGCTGCCTGTTATGGCTGTAGAGTCAGCGTGTGGACTGTGAGCTGTATTTTCTCAACCCCGTGCTAGAATAAAAATTTCTGAGGTAACTGAGAGTTAGATAGAAAATAATGTAACTTTTGCTATATGGCTTGTTCGCTTTAATTTTAAAATACTGAATATTGAACTGATGAGCAAGCTGGAAGCCAAGATCTGATTTAAATCCAAGTAAAGTTGATCACAGGTTTTCACTTCTGATTTTTTTAAGAAAATGAGAAGATCAGTCTCTAGATAGGTGTGGAAACATTTTGTGTATTAGCTGATAAAAATGAATATTCCTAGCTGCAAAATGAAGATGTTGCTATTTGAAGGATGTGTCTTCTAGAGATTGCAGAAGCAGGATCTTTACCTACCTGACTCAGTAGACTTGCATCTCCGTGTACCTCTTGAGAAGGAGATTCCAGTCACAGTTGTTCCAGAGGATGATAAGACCACAGAAATTGAGGAAGACTTTCCTGAAATCACGGAGGCAAGTTTTTTACACTGGTGCTGAAAGTCTTTACAGAAGCAGGGCCCTTGGAGGTAGTCTGCCAAAATAGACAATCATGTAATGAAACTATTCCTGGATTGAACAGGATCTCAGGGTGAAAGATCAGACCAAATCTTTTCCCCAGTATGCTAATCTCTGTGTTGAGTGATTTTTGTTTCTTATGGGTTGGGTTGTTGGTTTTTTTGATGATCTATTAATGGCATGTTTGGGAGCAACTGCTGTAAGAGTTGTAAATATGGAACAGTTGTTGAGCTGAACTGACTGTTGAGGCCTGTTTATTAAATTTTATAAACACCAACCAGCTACATTTTTGCTTTCTCTCTCTTTCACCCACTCTTAAACAATCTGATGTGCATCTTCACTATTCTTTCAGCATGTACACCCCTAGTCCCTGTACCTGGCGCCTTTTAGCAGTTGTTTATGCCAGTGAAGTGAGAGTAATGGGTTATGCACATGTCATCAAAAATACATTGGTATTTGCTTGTGCAGCCTCGTTCCATTTGTCTTCCATACTCCTTTAGTAGGGTTTACCTCATGTTTGGAAGATAAACCCAAAGGTATTAAGGCCATGATTCCATTCAGTAGTACTTTTCCCAATTTGGAGGTACCCCATTTTTTCTCCATAAGGCAAATTCACCTAGTAATTGAAGCTGTTCCATTACAAAAGCCAAAGTTTCTTTTAATTATATACCTCTTATTTCTGTTAGGAGATGGACAGGGAAATAAAGAGTGTCTTACGAAGTGGCAACCAAGATGAGGTATTGAGTGAAGCTTTCCGGTTAACTATAACTAGGAAAGATATTCAGACCCTTAACAATCTCAATTGGCTCAATGATGAGGTAATGTACTTTTTACTCTTAGCATGCTTTTTGTATTCTGTAGCTTCTTGGTTATATAGATATAAATCTCTGATTGAAACTGTAAGAACTAGTTCACACAACCTATGAAGGGCCTTGCATCACATTTAGAGCACTTAAACATTTGTGAAGTTTCTGCTGTATGAAAGTTTTGTTAGCAGTTATAGCCAATGCTGTGGGATCAGTGGCTCAGTATAAGCAAGGTTGAGTACCACCAGTTGTTTTGTGAGTACAAAAAGAATCTCACCTGGAAAAAAAAACTTGTCATTTCCTTACCCTATGGTACTAACATATACATTCTTCTTCCTCTCAGATAATTAACTTCTATATGAATATGTTGATGGAAAGAAGTAAACAGAAGGGCTTTCCAACTGTTCATGCATTTAACACCTTTTTCTTCACCAAGTTAAAAACTGCTGGGTACACAGCTGTGAAACGTTGGACTAAGAAAGTGGATATATTTTCTGTGGAAATTCTGTTGGTGCCTATTCATCTTGGTGTCCACTGGTGCCTAGCAGTGAGTATCTTGTTTGAGCCTGGGTGTGTGTGACAGAGATAGAGCTTAATCATGTATATCATGGTTCTCAAATTCTCCCTCTCCAGGCTGTAAATGTAAAAAATGTATTCAAAATGAATCCTCTTCTGTAATATATGTTCATAAGTAAACATTGTCTTAATGGCAGAAGATTTTTTGAAGGCATATGGTTTAAGAATTACAACAGCTCCTCCATGTTTTGGATTGTACTCAGCTACACAAATTTGGCCATGTACCAGTGTGACTGAAGGAGATAATTCTCTTCCAGTGGAGACAGAGCCATCCAGGAATGGGTTAACCTGTTCCATCACCCAGGTGAAGCAAGGGATGACGTCATTTAAATGGAGACTTTTTCACAGCATCATAGCTCAATGTAGAGCGGGTTTCATTTTCCTTTCTGCAGACATCAACATCCTGCAGGAAATCAATCTGCCAGAGCTCCAGAATCTAACCAGTGCCTCACAACTGCAGTCAATAGGAGAAAGGTTGTCAGGCTTTCTTCCAGCTTGGCAGCAGTCCGTGTCAGATCAATGAAGTTGGTATTGTGGAACATAGAACAGGGATTTGCCATAGGATTTGTTCTGTGGCTGCTTTGGCTGCCTCATCCAGTCTCCAACATCAAAATCACTGGGCAAAAATCATCTCATTCAGCAGGCCATCTCGTCTAGTATCTCTGGGTGGGAAAGAGATTCATGGGAGCTGGCTTTTGTGGTGCTAGTTGCTCCTTACTGGACAGGTCAGCCATGGTTTTCACAGCTGGTAGCTCTGGCAGTGCAGGACCCATAGTTTCTACCATCTCTTCTTCACTTATCATAGTCCTGCACCCAGATTCACAGTGTCTTCACCTAGCCACCTGGCTTCTGAACGGGAGTTTTACAAAAAGTTATGCTATTCAGAGAGAACTGCTCTTTCTTCCTGTTGTATCTCCTTTTCTTCCTTTTCTTTCTTCCTGTTGTATCTCCATCATTGGGATCTACAAGCTCACCTAGAGGGCTTTCCACAGGTGGGCTCTGAGGAAATCTCTGGATATGGCTTCAATAGGGGTGTAAAAGGTTTTGGAGTTTGCAGTCAAGGCTGTACAAGGGACTTAAGCTCAGCATCTGGATAGGCATACCTGACAATTGGCTTGTATTTTACTGCTTGTCCATAAGGATCCAATGTTTTGTCATCCATTCATCCATTTCTTTTTGCTAGGGCTAAGGGCATCCTTGTTTAATCTGGTAGTCCATCAGTGTCCATCATGGAGTCTCCATAAGATCTTCAAAGCCCTTACATAGGCACCCTTTGAGCAACTTCTTTCAGTGTCCCTTCATATGCTCTCTCTTTCTCTCTCAAGGTTCATTCTCATTTGCCTTCTCTTGCTGTAGGTTTGATGCAGATTCTGTATCACTTTGGTTGGATCAGAATTTTCTGTAGGTGAACTCTTCTTTTAACCTTTCCCAGCCTTTGATTCTTCCTTCTTTTTGTCCCCATTTTGCTTATGTGCTGGAGACGGAATGGCACAAACTGGATGTCTGGAGAGCCTTAAAAGTTTATATCAGATACACTAGACCATTCAGGAAGCCAGAGGTCTCTTTGACTCCTTTCCTCCTCATTTTGTGGGGGAAAAGGCCTCAGCATCTATGATCACTATGATCATGATTATATTGCTTAAGGGAATACATTTTCACCACTTATGAATCACTTGGACTTCCTAGGCCACACTGAGTTACAGTACCCTCAACCAGATGTTTGCAATGTTTTCAACCCATGCTCCCTTGGAGGAGATTTTCAGGGCTGCCACTTGGGCAAACCCTTCCATCTTCACTAGACATTATAAGTTAGATGGGTTTGCATCTATGAGCGTTTCTTTTGGTAGGAAGATCCTCCAGCAGGTGATCCCACTTTAATTACACTCTTATGCCTTCTTGCCACCTTTGTTCTTCCTGACACTGGTAGAGGCTTAGGTAGGTCCCATTCCTGGATGACAGTGAATAATATATTGAGAACGTATTGTGAAGACCCATTCTTGACAAGGTGAAGGAAATATCCAACCCCAACGTGTGGTGTCAAGGTCTTTCTTTCTCTTTTTGTTTTGTCTCTGGCTTTTGTATGGAACTGAAAGGAGGAACTGGGGATGCTCTTAAAAAGTCTCAATTTAAATGATGTAATCCCTTGCCTTTCCTGGGTGGCAGAAGAGGTTCAGTGATTCCTGGACATCTCCTTCTTCTTCGTGGTCTCTGTGCCTCACACATTAGGAGCTTTCGCGCCTGCGCGGTAGCATTCGGAAGATTCTAGAGCTTAGTAGCTTGGTGGGAACCCCTTCCCCATGCTGGTACTGTGCATGCTCCTCCCGCCAAGCAACGGTCACTCCCCAGTTCTTTTTTGTCCGCCGTTGCAAACGGAAGGTCCTTGGCTTCTTCCTTGCGGTTTGTCTTTGTCTTGGTGTTTGTTCAGATTTTGGATCGGTTTTTGGCTTCTCTTACGGATTTCGGACTTTGGATTTGGTATTTGGATTTTCTTCCCCCTTTTTCTTCATCGTTCTTCATCTTTTTCTTGAACTCTAAACTTCTCCATTCTATGTCTGCACTTTTCAAGAAGTGCTCGTCGTGTGGGCGGAAGGTCGCTCTCTCTGACAAACATTCGGAGTGCCTCTTCTGTTTGGGCAAGACCCACAACACCAGGTCTTGCCCCATCTGTTGTGAGTTTACCTCCCAAACCCTCCATAATCAATCGTTGTGACTTAAATCCTATTGCTGGGAACAGTCGCTGAGGGCGAGGGAAGTGACTCCACATGCGATGATGTCAGAGGCACCAAGAGCGACCGTACCATCTACGGCAGCGGCGACTGCCTTGCCGTCCACTCCTTCGGTATCAGGCTCGGTACTGACGTCGAGGACGCCCATCTCAGCGCTCCCAAGGATCCCCAAGTTGTTGGCGGCGGCTAAGACATCGAAGGGGACTCCTGCAACCGAGAAGGCCTCTGCGTCTTCTAAGCCGCTAACTGCGGCACAAAAGAAGCATCCTGCTTCAGAGGGAGCAAAGGAGAAGGAGAAGAAGAAGAAAAGGAGGAAGGAGAAACGTCGCTTCCCACCTCGGGAGGCCCGTCCTCCGACTCCGCCCCCGACTCAGCTCGTGGAAGGACAGGAGCAGCCGTCGGAGCACGGCGAGATTGTTGAACAGTCTGATGAGGAGCAGTTCGTAGAGGACTTGCCCCAAGAGGACCAGCCCACCTCGCCTTTGGAGGACCCGCCTGTGTTAACGGCGATTGAGCGCCCATCGAGTCGCCACACATCGGCAGACCGATGAGAGCGGGAGATGGAGTACCGTCCAGCCTCGCCCAGGCAGCGCTCGGCCTCGGGCAGAAGTGCATCCCGCTCCCCGGAGTGGATGGTTAGGCCGCCATCTCCCCGGCGCCGGGAGGTGCGTGACGATCCGCACCCCTGTTCCTCCGACTCATGCTACACCTTGGCCTCTCATATCTCCAGGTGCGTCCGTGAGTCTGAATGGAGAGAACAGCCAGCGCCTTACCATTCCCATTCTCCATCGTACCAGGATCGGTACCATCCCAACCCCAGGCGTTGGGTGCCTCACAGGCGTTCTCGATCGCCAGCAAGAGAAGCCCGTCAGTCTCGTTCGCCGACTAGAGAGGCTCATAGGTACGGCTGCTCCCATAGTCGTTCACTGAGGGAGCATCGCCGGTATGAGCGCTCCTACAGTCGCTCCCTGTCTCCCTGTTATCAGAGATCGAGAGGGCGTTCACCGCATTACTGAGCTATGTCGCCTCCACCAAGGGTTACCTCCACAGCGACCCAGCCAGTGGAAACGACCTCGACACGACTGGCCCGTCAGGCCACGACCGTGATGACTAAAACGGTGAGGTTGGTGGTCCTCCTGGTGAAATCCTCAGCTACATCGAGGACCGCCACCGCGGCAAAGGCAACCACAATGGCAGTGGCTACTCCGGCTGCGGCGGCACATCAGTCCCCCAAAGGGCGTCCAAGGACCCCTCTCAGGAGCGATCGGCCGAGAGGTCTCAGACTTCATCCTCTGAGTCCTACGAATCCGGCGAAGACTCTTCGGACTCTATTCCAGCGTCTCATGAGTCACCACCGCTGGGCTTCAGGGACTCTATACCGGAGTTGGCGCCAGAGGACGTCCAACAGTTCTCTGCCATCTTGCTCCGTATGGCAGTGACCTTGGGCCTCAAGGTGACTGAGCCAGAGCCGGAGGACGACAATCCCGTGTTCTCTTATGTGGAGACTAAACAGCAGGCCACCGCTCCACTGCCGATTTTGCCGAAGCTCCTCAAGGCTGTGAAACAGCCCTGGGCTAAACTGGCGATGGCTCAGCCCATACCTCAGCGAGTGGAGCACTTGTACCGGATGCAGAAGGAGAATGCGGACTTCCTCTTCAGCCATCCGGTACCGAACTCTATTGTTGTTGAGTCCTCGCAAGTCAAGGGAGGCAACAGGGCGCATACGACACTGCCGGGCCGCGAAGGTCGTAATTTGGACACCTTCGCCAGGAGGTTCTATTCTGCCTCCTCGCTTCACATCAGGATGTCCAACATGCAGGCTTGCCTCGTGGCATACCTGCGAAACATCCTCGACCGGTTCGCCCTTCTCTTGGCAGCAATTCCCGAGGAGAACCGCTCGGCCGCCAGCCAGCTCTACAAGGAGGCTGTGGTTATAACCAACCAACAGATAGTCACCTCGAAGCACGCCGTGGAGGTCGCTTCGAGGGTGATGGTTGGTTCGGTTGCGCTCCGCCGACATGCCTGGCTGCAGTTGTCCAGACTGCATGAGGACAACTGGAAGCGAATTGAGGACCTCCCCTTTGACGGTGAGGGGTTGTTCAACGCCGCGACCGATGAGACCATGGACTCCATAGTCAAGGCGCATTTCACCGCCAAGAAGATGGGCATGCACCAACAGTCCCAGGTCCATCGGTCTTCCGGCTCCCACCAGTCCTGGCGCAGATCCTCATTCTCCTCTTTCCAGCAGCAGTCCACTCGATCTGGACAGTCCCAACCGTCGTCGGTCTTGTCGGCGCGAAGATCGTTCAGGCGACGTCTGGCTACGTCGTCGAAGAAATCTTCGTCCGACGACAAGTCCAAGTTTTGACCGCCCACGCAGGCCGCCGCTGCACCCAACCTTCAGCCTCCCAGCAGCCTTTCAAGATTGACCGAGCTTGGCAAGACATCTTGCGGAGTGGTGCCATATCACCATGGACTCTTGGGTGCTTTCCATCGTCCGTCTTGGCTACGCCATAGAGTTTCAAGATATTCCACCGCAAGGCGTCTATTACTCCACCTCGACCAGCTCGGTCCTGATGGAAGAGATCCAGTCCTTACTCCAAAAAGGGGCGATCGAGTAACTTCCGTCTTCAGCCCGCAGCACCGGCTTCTTCTCCCGGTACTTCACAGTACCAAAGGCAGACAGAACCCTTCGACCCATTCTGGACCTCAGAGGGTTGAACGAGCGCATTCGCCCCAAAAGGTTCAAGATGATGACACTATCCTCGATCCTCCCTCTCTTTCGTCGAGGGGACTGGTTCGCCTCCATCGATCTTCGAGATGCTTACTTCCACATCGCCATTCGCCCACAGCACAGGTGGTACCAGTACAAGGTGCTTCCATTTGGACTCTCGACCGTGCTCAAGGTCTTCACCAAATGCATGGCGCCGGTGGTATCCTACCTGTAGATGAAGGGCGTCTCCATTTATCCCTACTTGGGCGATTGGCTGTTGGTGGCGTCCTGCAGACAAAAACTCTACGATGACACCCACCGGACCTTGACTCTCTTGACCTGTTTGGGCCTCCAGGTCAATCCGAAGAAGTCCCACCTCGAGCCGGCGAGGGTGCTCGACTTCATCGGGGCGACGCTAGACTCGATATTGGCCAGGGCCTACCTGCCGGTGGACCGGGCAAGGACTCTATGTCGAGCTCTGTCGGCAGCTTACATTGCCCCGACGCTATC